>JADMLL010000011.1:9427848-9639102 GCA_016920875.1 Columbicola columbae | reverse complement strand
TGCATAATCACCGGAAGTTCTATATGTTTTTTTTAAATTTATCACTTTTAGCATATATTTATTATATTTATCATCTAGAATATACTCGTTGAATCTACTCATCCCAATGAAACTATTATTAAATTACACATAAGTTGAAAATTTTATTAGCTAGACGGTAAATGTGATAAATCGAGGTAATATATATATATAATTCCCGGCGATTATTTATAATCACCAACTAAGCTTGGTCAGTGTGACAAATTAGTGAATATTTACCACATTCACCGGCTACTTTATGAAATATCCAACTCTTAATCTGAACACATTTATCAAATTCCACATTATAAACTAGCCGATAAATTTGATAAAAATTCAGTAATTTGTCACATTTACCAAGCACGGTGATTATGAATAATCGCCGTAGTGTTATATTATAAATTTTATCAACTAACCAGTTTCATGTCATAAATTTATTAAACATATTTTACGGTAAAACTGATAAATCTGGCAAATATAGAATCCGGGTTATTATGCATAATCACCGGCTAATCATCATAAAAGAAATAAATTACTGAATATTTATCACATTTACCGTCTAATTTATAAAATCCCCAATTTTTAATGTGGAACTTAATAAGAGTTTGCTCGAAGCGAGTTGGAGATTGTATAAACTAGAAAAATCGTCGGGAACTCTATACGTATACATCTGCTCGATTAATCACTTTTACCGTAACACATATTCTGGGTAACACACAATACTCATATTATTTTCCAGTCTGTCTAATATATGTTTTATCTATTATCACTCCAGATTTCTGTCTGTCGCATTTCCCTCCAAATTTTGTCTCCATTCAATTCTTTATATTTTTTTTATTTTATCTACATTATACCTATTTCACTTGTTCGTTTATCTATTTAGAGTTAATTAGACGCATAAATTTATTTATCTCAGAGAGTGATGTCCAAACTTTTTTTATTTTAATTTGCTCACCCCTGAAGATTTTTAATTTTTGTATTTTGTTTTGTTTTACCTCAACTTGTATATTGCTATTCCGTATAATATTATTATATTATATTAAACTTAACGCGGGCCCTTGAATGATACCGAGCACCCTTGGGGATTCGTAGGGACCATGTTAGAAGCCACTGATCCAAATATTTTTAAAACGCCTGCAAATTTGAGTTTGAGTAATCGTCGATGCTTCACTGCCCGGCGTAATGCATAGCTCAAACGCCTCCTTTCAAAAATCAGGTTTTCAGGTTCGGTCGTAATACTCTCACTCATCCATTGTCATTATTTCTTGTCAGTTTGTTTTCGTAACAGGTGAAGTAGTTAGAGAGAGAATAAATTATGACTGACAGGGAAAAGAGTCACAGAGGTTTTTGTAACAAGTCACCTAAAATCCGCCCCTCTCCCTGGCACCCCTAACCCTCATCCCTTAAGCTAATTAATTATATGAACTGGAAAGTAATATCGTATATGTGTTTCGGTAAAAGTAATGAATCGACATATATAAATAATTTCCGGAAATTATTCACAATCACCAACTAAACTTGGTGAATGTGACAAATTACTGAATATTTATCACATTTACCGGTTAGTTTAAAAAACGTCTACCTCTACCTAATAAAACTGTTATTAGTTAACCCATTACAAGTTGTTTGTTATTATAAACTAGCCAGTAAATGATAAATATAATAAATATATATTATTGATAAATTTGGCGAATATATATATTGAACTTCTGGCGATTATCTATAAACACCAACTTAATATTATAAATGTGACAAATTATAATCACCAATTAAGTTTGGTTGATTTGATAAATGAATATTTATCACATTTACCGTCTACTCCAGTATATCTCCACCTTGTAATGTGGAATTTAATAATAATTTACACGAAGCGAGTTGGAGATTTTATAAACTAGCCGGTAAAAATGATAAGTATTTAGTAATTAGTCACGTTTATGAAGATTAGTCGGTGATTATGCATAATCACTGGGGTTTTATATATTTGGCACTATATAAATTTATCATTTTTACCGTGACTTTTATTTGTTACATTTATCACATTTACTAGCTACCTAATAAATCTCTAATACAACATCCGGCAATTATTTATAACCACCGACTAGGCTTAGTAAATATGACAAATCACTAAATATTTATCATATTTACCGGATGGTTTATAAAATCTACTCATTTCAAGGAGACTATTATTAAATTATCAAATGACAAGTTGGAGATTTCATAAACTATCCGGTAAATGTGATAAATTTTCAATAATTTGTCACATTTAGTAAGTTTAGTTGGTGAATATGAGTAGTCGTCACATATTATATTAGAGATTTTATTAACTAGCCAGTAAATGTGATAAATTTAAGAACATATGTTACGGTAAAAGTGATAAATTTTGGCGAACATATATAGAACTCCCGGTGATTGTGCATAATCACCGACTAAATTAGTCGGATAAAGAGATAAATATTTCGTGATTTGTCGCTTAGTTGGTGATTACAAATAATCGCCAAGAGTTATACATATTAGACTGAATTATCACTTTTACCGCGACATGTTTACCACATTTACTGGATAATTTGTATAACCTCCAACTAGTCATGTGTAATATAATCGAAGTTGTCCTGGGATTATCAGTTGGATATTTTTAAACTAGTCGGCAAATGTGGTGAATATGTGGCGGTAAAATTAATAAATCAGGCGTGTATATATATAATTCCCGGCTATTATTTATAATCACCAACTAAGCTAGGTTAGTGTGACAAATTAGGGAATATTTATCACATTTACCATCTAGTTTAAAAAAATCTCCAACTTGCAATGTAGAATTTCACGGAGAGTTGGAGATTTTATAAACTATCCGGTAAATTTGATAAATATTCAATAATTTGTCACTTTTATTAAGCTTAGTTGGTGTACATGAGTGATCGCCGGATATTAATCAGAGATTTTATTAACCAGCCAGTAAATATGATAAAACGTAAGAATATATGTTACGGTAAAAGTGATAAATTTTGGCAAACATATATAGAACTCTTGGTGATTATGCATAATCACCGACTAAACTAGTTGGATAAAGAGATAAATAATTCGTAATTTGTCACATCAACCACGCTTTGGTGATTATAAATAATCGCCAAGAATTATACATATTCGACTGATTTATAACTTTTACCCCGACATGTTTACCACATTCGAATACCACATAATCGAAGATTTCCCGGGGATTACCAGTTCGAAATTTTTTAAACAAGTCGGTAAATGTGGTAAATATGTCGCGGTAAAAGTAATAAATCAGACGTGTATATATATAATTCCCGGCTATTATTTATTATCACCAACTAAGCTAGGTTAGTGTGACAAATTGGGGAATATTTATCACATTAACCATCTAGTTTTAAAAAATCTCCAACCTGCAATATGGAATGGAACAATATTTTGCACGGAGATTTTATAAACTATCCGGTAAATGTGATAAATATTCAGTAATTTGTCATAACAACCAAGTTTAGCAGGTGATAATGAATAATCGCCGGGAATTATATATATATAGATACACACGTCTGATTTATCACATTTACCGTGAAGTGTATATTAGGTGTAATGCACAGAACCGACATTATTTTTCGGTCTATCTAATAGGTACCAAATTGATAGCTGAGTTAGCAGAAGACAAATTTTTAGTTCTTATAATAAATATAAGTTTCGGGTTGTTAGTGTAACATTTCAAAGTCAGCTTCTAGAACACGGAAAATTGTGAGCGGAAACGAAAAAAATGCGGAAAATTAATTTTTTGAAAAGCGCGCCAATTTTTTCAAATTTAAAACAAGTCAAAATAAAATCTTTTTAATTTTAATTTGAAAATAAAAAAGTCGTTAAATTGATGGTAAGCACGTAAAACCAAAATTTGTTTTTGAAATAAACAAGAAAAATTTATTAGCGCGGAATTGAGACTCCATCTACTTCCGGATTTTCTTTTTTTCTTGTAATCACTCTCGGACATCTTAGCTTCGAGGAGAGATCCCATCTCTCTCTCTCCTACGGAAAATTTTTTTTTACACTTTTCAGGAGTAGAGGAAGCCAAGAACTGCCATAAACCAGAGTCAGTGTCATCGAGTTTGAGGAAATAGACCGTTTAAGGAACCTGTGGGAAACCTTGACCGAAGTCAATGTTTAACGGAATCACAGATAACGGAATCGTACCTGAAACGGAAAAGACGTTTTCCTCTTCAGGTTCACTCATACGGATTCATGGGAATCGGGTAAGAAATCCTCGTGACGAATATGAGGGAATGGCAGCTCTGAATCAATCAGGGAATGACTTAGAATGAATTCATTCATTGATTGGGATTGATTTTTTGAGAGAGTAAAACCGGATATGACATTTTTTAAACTTGAATAATAGGAAGTGTGCAATATTTATGAAAGAAACACATATAAAGCATGCTTGAAATCTCATATCAAAGGTGTGCAGTATTTATGAAATGAATACACCAAGAGCGCGTGCAATATTTATGGAATGAGTTATTCAAGAAAGTGTGCAGTATTTATGAAAGAAACACACGTAGAAAAATTACATTAAATCACAATCTGTAAGTGTGCAATATTTATGAAATAAATCCTTCCAGAATGTGTGCAGTATTTGTGAGAGAATCCCATGTAGAAGGGGATCATAAAAACTCTTCTTGAAGTGTGCAGTACTTATGAAATGAACACGCGTGAAAAGTATGCATGAAATCTCACGTCAAAGGCGTGCAGTATTTATGAAATCAACTGTTCTGTAAAGCGTGCAATATTTATGAAAGGAACACAAGTAGAAAGTGTGCAGGACTTATGAAATAATTTATCCCAGAAAGCGTGCAGTAATTATGAAAAGTGTGCGTGAAATCCCATCTAAAGTGTGCAGTATTTATGAAATAAATTCTTCTAGGAACCATGCATTTTCGTCCTATACGAAAAGGACACACCTCGAAATTGTGCAATATTTATGAAATGGATTCTAGTAGGAAACCTGCACTATTTTTTTGAAATTAATTTTGATAAAAAGTGTGCAGTATTTATGAAACGCAATCTTCTACCAAGCGTGCATTATTTATAAAAAAAGGACACACCTAGAAATTGTGCAATACTTATGAAATGAATTCTACTAGAAGGCGTACAGTATTTTTGAAATGAATTGTGATAAAAAGTGTGCAGTATTTATGAAAAGAACGCCTATAGAAATTGTGCAATACTTATGAAATGAATTCCTCTGAAAAGAGCGCAGTAATATGAGACGAGTTCTTCAGGAAAGCGTGTAGTAATTATGAAAAGAACTGATGTCGAAAGTGTGCAGTATTTATGAAATGAATTCTGATAAAGTATACAGTATTTCATAAATACAGTATATCATATAAATGAAAGAATCGCATTAACAATTCAAACTGGAAACGAAATCAACGCAATCACACAGAGACATCTCTTCGCGACTCCATCCTGGACCTTCCGCAATAAACAGCCATAACTCTCCAGAAGTCGCCATTAAAAATTCAGAAAACCTTGACTCCAGTCATGAGAATATTTATAATAAATAAGGAACCAAGAACGTGGAGGAACCAACCCAAAACTACTATAAAAATTCGAGTTGGACTTCTGGCAGACCAACTTCCCATCACTCCCACTCCCACAGCCACCACACCACCCTCCTCTCCAGCCTTCAAAGCGATAACGGAATCCTCGTCCTTGCTTGCTCCCATCACTTACGTCCTTGTTGCATGCACATTCCCCTGCCATCTCTCTCTCTCTCTAATTATGTTAATTGTCGTTTCAATGCAAAAGAAGTCAAACGGCTTGCCCTATTCCGGGACTTCCGATTTTGGAAAACCCTGGAAAGTGGTGGGACTCGTATAAATACGAGAGACTGGACACTTCGCTCCCCAGATCAATTATCTATTTATTTTTATTTATTTATTTATTTAATTTAGTCATGAACGCTTTTCACGTTCTAGTGTTTTCCGTTCTCGCGGGTTTGACGTTCGCTAAAGACTTGCGTAAGTTTTTCGTTTGTGTGATCTCATTTCCGTTTCGAATTTTATTCAATTATTTATCTACGCTCACCGACTTCTCTTGGACACATAGATAATCCGACTCTTCGACTAACTCAATCAGGAATGGCTGGGAATCAATTCAGTCACCATTCAAAACAAAAAAATTTTGGAGTCAAACCGGAAGTGAAATTTTCACGAACCTCTCCGTTGGGTTACTATTTCCGGTACCGAAAGGGTTTTAACCAAACCCAAAAGCAGGGAAAGAATAAGACGAGTAAATTAGTGCCACTAGATAATAGATAAAATGAGAACAATTTTTTTATAAATGAAATTTGAAGTTAGAGACGCTGATTTGGTTGGTGTTTTGTTTATTTTTTAATTACTTCCGGTTTGTATTATCGTTTATCTATATATACAGATTTATAGAAATCAAGTAATAGTCGATGAGTAGATAAATAATTTTTTGGAGTCGATTTTGGGTTTAGTTTCTCATTAATCGATTTATTGGTTAGTTGGATTTTGGTTTCTATTTCCGGTTTTATTTTTGGCGCGTTTTTTCAATTTGTCAGTTATACTTGTCTTCTGCTAACTTAACAAATAGTTAAAAGATAACTGGAAGGTATGGGAGTATACAAAATTAATTTTGTTTGGTTTTCAGCAAACTACATTCCAACATGTAAGCGATCATCACCCGACTTCAATGACTGTTTCAAAATGGCGACGGCCACACTCCAACCTAAATTATCTAAAGGTACGAATATTTATCTACGGGGTATTGTGAACCTGATTGAATAGTTTGTACATAAAGTTTGGATTTTTGTGTTTCAGGTATCAAAGAGTTGAACATACCTTTGTTGGAGCCTCTCGAGATTCCAATGGTCAAGTTGGAACAAGGTACAGGAGCTGTCAGCTACAAGGCGGTCATTTCCAAAATCAAGATGTACGGTCTCACCGACTACAAGTTCCAGGAACTAAGGTTAGTTTGGAGGATGCTGGGTGTTGAGAGATGTTCTTAGTCTTTATCTTACTGTTGTTTCCTTTGTTATCTAGTGCGAGCTTTTATCCAGAAGGCAAAGACAAAGTCAAAGGACTCAGACTTGGAGGACTGATCGATTTGCCAAAAATCCGATTGATTGCTGACTACAACATCAACGGAAGAGTTTTGCTTCTTCCGATCCAAGGAAATGGAGAGTTTACAGCTAACATAAGTGAGTGTTTATCTGTTTGGGTGTGTCCTCCATCTTAGACAGGAATTCTAACTCGACTCCTTTTCTCTGTAGCTGACTGCAAAGCTAAATTCGGTTCCACGTCAGACTTGGTCAAGAAGAAGGGAGCCGAATACCTTCAATCGAAAGACGTTCAACTTCACCTCGACATCGGCGGAGCCATGGTTCACTTCGGTAACCTCTTCAACGGTGACCCCGTCTTGAGCAAGACCACCAACGACTTCTTCAACGCGAACGCCAAAGACATTCTCAACGAAGTAAAGCCGGCCATCGAAGCTGTAGCCGCCATGGTCGTCGAAGACATCTTCAACAAAGTCTTTCACTCGGCGCCGTTCGAGAAACTCTTTCCTAAATAAAGTTCCTTATTAAAAATTTATCTACGTCTATTTATTTATCTACATACTAACTCCACCCCAAGACGATGTGTATACTAAATGAACCAAAATAGATAAAATAAACCGTTAAACCAACACCGACATGACTCACATGAACCCAGATAATATTTATCTGACTCCATTCAACCTAAAAAACTAAATTTATCTTTTTAAATTATCTAATCTCTTTCTCTATCTACTCAGATAAATTCCTCGTAATTATCGTGTCAGAGAACTAGCCATTAATTCAAAGCAACTGACACGACATTTAACCCATAACAACTAGACAAAATTCCTTAAAGCCACAATCAGATGAAGATAATAACCTCACCTAACCTAATATCTAAACCTATAGATAAGCGTAAATTAAAATTTGATAGATAATTTGTAACACCCAACACAAAATTAAACATTTCATCTCTAAGAGAAGTTACTTTAAAAAATTAGTAGATAACTGAAATAGTTAGTGTGATGGTTGGTTGTCTGATTGGCTTAAATTTATCTACAATGTTATATTTAATTGTTTCAGTCGTTTTATAAACTTAGGCAAAATAGCATTAAAACCTGAATGACCTATTTCAAAGCAAAGATTGAGGACAGATGAAGGGAATAAGAATAATATTTTTATCTATCAATGTTTTTGAATATTTTTATCTGCTCAAGATGAGTTCGCGGTCGTGAGTTGAAAATATAGTGTCGTAATATATTAATGCAAACTTTATATCTACTAATGAAGAGTCCGCCGTCGGGAATATAAAGAGAAGTTGTAGATAATAGACTAAATAGATAATAGATTATTGTTTGCTATAAATCAACAAATGAGGTGCAGCTAAATTTAGAAAACAAAGAATTTGAGTAGGATTCGAAGTTTTCTTATAACCACATCCAGATAAATGGTAGATAATTGATAAAACGGTAGATTTTTGCTACGTTCGGACAGGATATCAAGCTCATCATGTCGTCATCATACGGCAACCAAAGCAGGAAGGAAAATTCAGAAAAGATAAAAATGAAAACGGAAATTTGGCGACAAGGCCAAACCGACCTTCCCAGAGAGAACCTGCAAAAACCTGAGAGGAACCTTCGAAGGAGGAGAGGGTGTGGGTCGGACGGGGTGGTGGAGAGGAACCCATTTCCGACCCGAATCGGAATTCAGGCCCAAAAATTTGTTTTCAATAAAAACGCAACTCAGCTTACTCAAATACTCGTTCAAATTAGGTTTTTGATGACTCCGTCGAAAGTGCGCATGCGCATCAAAAGGGAATATGCGAATCGATTAAACGAGGTAATTAACGCGAGCGGAAACATTTACCGGACCTGTTTTATCGGACGCCATCTTATCGACCTTATTCGCGAGGAACAACGGAAAAAAATGTTTCGCCAAAAACCAGGAAGACGTGTTCGAGGAAAATTTTCTTAACGTTTTTAAATTTTCCCGCCAAAAATCCCCAACCGGAAATCGCTGGCATCAAGTTCTAAACATGAAAGTTCGTTCAGTTATCAAATCTACCTAAGAGGATTTAGATAATCCATTTCCTCACGCTTTCGAGATGTTGAGTAGTGGGAGAAAGAAGTTTACATGATAACCGGAAGTGGATTTATCTATAAAACCTCCACAAAGAGATAATCCTCAAACGCTTATTCCCACCAAAAATCAAATCATCCTTAACCTTCCTCACTGAATAGATAAAATCTTCTGTCAATCTCCCCCGTAGGAATAATTTTTAAATTATCTATAAAACAAAAACAAATTTTGAGTACATACTCTCTAACGGAGTCATCTGCCAATCAAAATCAACCCATAATTAGTTTTATCTATTTATCTATATCATTTTTATTCAAAGGAATTAAACTAAGAAGTGAGTCAATCAGATGAATCCAAAAGGTGTTGGGGTTAAGCTCTGATTTTATCTGTTTCTTTTCGCCTCTGAACTATATTAACTAAAAATCTAAGGAGTTCATTTATCTACGAGGTCCCACTAAATTGAAATTAAAAGAGAATATTGTCACAGATAAGATATAACCTCAAACAATATAGAGTATTTAGCGTGGGCTTATTTTTATAGATAATGCAAATTTTTAAGGCTACTTTATCTTTTAATTTTGTTCTTTCCCTAAATGCAAGGTTTAGCTAGAGAGTTGATTTGTCAGATAAATTATTTCAACTTTGATAATTTTAAAAATAGAAATTATCTGTCGGTTGGCATTTTCTACTGAAAGAGAGAGTCTTCTTATCTGGTGAATTACCACAACGTATTGCTTTCAAATTAAAAGCAACATTTCCAGATAATTTTAGGTTTACAAATAGGTGATGTTTATCTACACTCAATTTTGTCACATTTAACTTGGTTTTAAGTATACTTAGCGTGGTTAAATAGTTGTAGATAGTAAAATAGACAAAAAGTTGAGAAATTTATGAACTAAATTGTTTAATAGGATGAGGAATTTATGTAGATAAAACTTATATCCTTTTTACACGCACCCAAGTTTCACTCGGTTGTCAAAGACAAAAGACGAATTTTAGTTTGTCAGCAAATAATTCGGTCAATCCTTGGAAAAGTGTCACTGGGTTCGTTACAACAGGTGGAGTAAACATGAACGATTTATCTAGTTACTGTATTTATCTATCGGTGGGGTTTTTACTCATCAATTCAGGATGGTCGGAAGCCAAACCAGAGGACAACAGAATAAAGAAAATGCGTAAGTACCTCTCTCTTTCATCAAAACAACAATTTCCGGTTTCAGATTTCCGGTCGGAAAATGGTTTTATGAGTCTAATTATCTATCTGTCATTCTCTAGCATCATTTTTGAAAATCTGCAGCAGAAACGATCCAAACCTAAACTCCTGCGTCAAGGATTCCGTAGAGAAACTGAGGCCACACTTAGTCACGGGTGAGTTGGTTAACAGTTTCCGCTTATCTACTTCCGCTCCCGATATCTTCTTTCCCTGAACCTCGAATTTTCTTTTCTGATTTGATAGGAATACCTGAATTTGGAATACCGCCCTGCGAGCCTCTCATCGTACCTGAAATTGTCATAAATCAGGGAAAAGGTCCCGTGACAGTTCAGTCGACTTATACTAACATTCACGTGACCGGAGCCAGTCAGTTTGTCATAAAGAGCATCAAGTAAGTAGATAATTGCATTTACACGTTTCCCAATTTATCAGTTAGTAGATAAAACCGACTTCCGAACAAAACCCACATCATTAACCTCAAATTATCTAGAAAACTAATAATCACCCTCTCGCTGAAGTGTTAAAAATTATCTATATATAAAAATATAAACTTACCCTGAAGACTCAACAACACCTAAATCTACTCCCTGTTTAAATATACATTTTATCTATCAAACCTCCTGCTTCTTTTATTATAAATCTACTCAACCAGATAAAAAAATTTCGCAATCTCCTTTGCTAATTAAAAATTAATTTAAGCCAAACAGATAATTTTTCACTAGTAATTAAGCTATACTAGAAAAGAAATTAGATTGTTAGATAAATAAAATCAAATAAAAAAATGAAATAGATAAAATTAAAATTTCGTATCGAGCAAAATTCAACTAAAATCCGATACTGAAGGGTAATAGATAATTCCAGTATATAAAAATTCGGTACTAATGAAATAATTATTTATTAGTTAAAGCGTGGGCTTATTTTCATAGATAATGTAAATTTTTGAGGTTACTTCATCTTCTAATTTTGCTCATTCCTAAATGCTAAGTTTAGCTAGAGAGTTGATCTGTCAGATAAACTATTTCAACTTTGATTGTTTTTAAAATAGAAATTATCTGTCGATTGGCATTTTCTATCGAAAGGAAGTCTTTTTATCTGGTGAATTACCACAACGTATTGCTTTCAAGTTAAAAGCAACATTTCCAGTATATAAAAATTCGGAGCAAATGAAATAATTATTTATTAGTTAAAGTAGGAAATTTTATCTGAGTAGATAAATAAAGAGGGGAGAAATAATTATCAGAAAAACTTAGTTTAAATTTGGTGAATGGTAAACTAGATAAACGCTATGGGTTTACAATGACAACTTTGATGTTTTCACGTATTCAATGATGTAGATAAATTTATATATAGAATTGGAAGTAATTGTTTGAGGTAAATGAACTTTCTCTAGAAATTAACTTCCGGGAGCAAATAACAAATTTTGTATACGGTTATTCCTTTCCCTCGATTTGAATCGATTTCGAAAATGATTTCTTCTTTGTTTATCTATTTCCGTTTGTCTATGATCGTTTCCGGTCTTTAAAAATTTTTGGGTTTATGATCTTTCCTCCAACATTTTTAGGTTGGTTTTGAGTTGTAACGGTTGCAAAATTTGGAGTAAAGGTGTTAATAGATAAATAACACGGGGAGTTGTTAATGTAGATAATTATCCAATTTTCAGGGTCGAACCAGCTAAAGACAGAGTCAGATTGAAACTCTGGCTTCCATTCTTACACATGATCAGCGATTATGACCTCGATGGCAAGATCCTCATGATGCCGATCACCGGAAACGGAATGAGCGAAGGAAACTACAGTAAGTCCTTTGAGAATTCGAATCGATCAAGGAATTATAGTCAGGACTCTAAACTATAACCGCCATCTTGAATTTTTCCTTTCAGCCGATATCGAAGCAAACGTTCTCATGGAAGGTGAGCGATTCGAGAAGAAGGGTCAAACTTACTTCAACGTCAAAGACTTCTTCGTCCATTTCAACATCGGACACGCGTCCATCAGACTCGATGACCTCTTCAACGGCGATAAGGAACTAGGTATTTGACTTCCGTTTCCCGCCTTTTTTATTCGAATTCAAAATCTCCCGCTTTCCGATCAGCTGCGATTTTCAGCTGCTTCCTCCACGCCTCTGCTCTCACTTTTGATTTCCTTTTGTCAACAGGTGACGCGATGAACTCTTTCTTGAACCAGAACTGGGAATCGATCGTCGACGAGATCAAACCTGTCTTGGAAGACCGGATATCCGACATGTTTAAAACGTTTTCGAATAATATTTATCACAAGTATCCTCTCGACATGATCCTTCCTCCTTGATGAAACTCCTTATTTATTTTAATTATTTATTGTTTTTAATTTTTATAAATAAATTATTTGTACTTTATTAATTGTTTTTGGTCTTGACTAATAATAATTCCTTTCTCTTGCTAGTCACACTTTATTTGCTAACTCATTTCATAAATACTGCACACTCTCTATATGTATTCGTGTCGTGAAGACTTCATGCTCTCGAAGTTTATTCATTTCATTATTATTGCACACTTCTTAGGTCCAAGCCTTTCACAAATACTGACCACTTCCTACCTGTATTCATATCATACATGCTCTCTACGTTTCAAAAATACTGCACACTTTCTAGGTGTATTCATTTAATACAACACTCTCTCTGTTCATTTCGTAAATACTGCACAAACTGTGGGGTATCCATTTCATAAATATTGCACGTTTTCTTGGTGTATTTCTTTCATAATTAATGCACACTCTATGGATGCATCCATTTCATAAATACTGCACACTCTAGGTGCATGCGTTTCATAAGTACTGCACACTTTTCTTTTCTAATTATTGCACGTTTTCTTGGTGTATTTCTTTCATAATTAATGCACACTCTCTCGATGCATCCATTTCATAAATACTGCACACTCTGGGTGTATGCGTTTCTTAATTATTTGCACTCTCTCTGGGTGTTTCATAAGTACTGCACACTTTCCTTTCATAAATATTGGACACTTTCTAGGTGTATTCATGTTATAAAGACTTCATGCTCTCTAAATTTGTTTATTTCATAAATACTGCACACTTCCTAGGTGTATGCCTTTCATAAATACTGACAGTTTTCTACCTGTATTCATGTCGTAAATGCCCTCTATGTTTACTAGTTTCAAAAATACTGCACACTTTTCTGGTGTGTTCTTTAGATAATTAATTGCCACTCTTTGGATGTATTTATTTCATAAGTATTGCACACTCTGTAGGTGTATTCATTTAATAAAACACCCTCTCTGTCCATTTCGTAAACTTTGGGATATCCTTTCATAAATATTGCACGTTTTCTTGGTGTATTTCTTTCATTAATTCTGCACACTCTCTAGATGTATCTATTTCATAAATACTGCACACTCTAGGTGCTTGCGTTTCATACGAACTGCACACTTTCCTTTCATAAATATTGCACACTTTTCAGGTGTATTCCTTTTAAAAATATTGCACGTTCTCTGGGTGTAATCATTTCATAATTACTGCACACCCTCTGGGGTATTCATTTCATTAATAATGCACACTCTCCAAGTTTATCCACTTCATAAATACTGCACAGTCTCCAGGAGAATTCATTTCATTCATTCAATCAATCTGACTCATTTTGTTCACACTTTCTTCCTCCTCTCCTCTTCTTCTTCCACTCTTTTTCAAGTTTGTTTCATTTCCTACCTATTTACTCCCTTCCTCCTTCATTTTCCGACTTCCTACTAATCAACCAAACTCCTTAGGCATCCAAAACCATTTCCGGTTAATACAAATACCCATTCATACCAAAAAATAATCAAAACAAAACTGAACCTTATCGCTGGCAAAAACAAGCCCCCGTCGAAACAATGCCAACCTGTTTGCGAAAATTTTTATTTTTCAAAATAAAAAAAAAACTTGACGGAAGTACCTGACCTTGAAATTTCAGGCTCGAACCTAAAACAAAAAAAAATTCTTAAATCCCCGATTCTTGGCAACAAACCGACTGCATTAAATTTTTAACGAATCGTTGACCCATAAATTGCGGTTTGAATTTTATTTTCTTTCATATTCAGGTTCGAGCCTGAATTTAAAACAAAAGTGAGAATAGTTTGGGATGTGAGAATCGTTGGCACGCAAAACAAATTTTGTTATCTATTTCTTGATGTTGGTAGGTTTTAGGGTTTGGTTTAAATCCTTTCGTTTCCGGTTGTGCCTTTCCGGATAGGTGCGGATGCTGAAACCTGATTTCTTCAAAACAAGATCCTGGCTCCCTTTCTACTTCTTCCTCTTGAAGGTTTAGTAACTGGGGTTTTAGATTTTGGGTGACACTCTTTTATCTGATGAAGCAATATTTGTAGATAATTTTAGGTTTAGAAACAGGTGACGTTTATCTACTGGTGATTTTTCATCTGCAACCGTTTGAGGTTTGGAACTACCATGTGTCTTAGGTTACATGACTATAGAGGAGTAGGTGACATGACTCAAGCCACCACTGCTGTTTGTCCAGCCAGAAGATAAGATAATATTGCCAACAATCAAGGGTGAAGAAAGCATTGAGTAGTGCTGCCGGTGATCAGCTAGAGTAGTACAGTGTCGAGTATCCAACGTGAATTAGCAATAGGTAGCCAGTCAGGAGGCATTCGGTCAGTCTATAGAGTACCTCATAGCTATACAAGCAAACAGTACAATCCTGTTTACTTCCGTTTCCCGCCTTTTTTGAAAATTTCAAATTGTTTTTTGTGTTATGACCAGCAGAGCCCATCCTGTGGGGTATTTTTCTATTATATTATTATAATATATCAAACCACCGGTTTTCTTTTAGGCTAATATCATATTTTTATACATTTATACTTCCACCACCTTCCTAATTTACTCCTTTCGGTTTGCGAATCATGTTTCCTTTCTTTCTTGCGTGTTTTGTATTCCATTTTCGTCTAACTTCCTGACTTCCTTTCATCTTCTTTTCACTACCATTATCTACATTTCTTCTTTCTTTCTGTCTTCCTCTAATTTCTTAACTATCTCACTTATCTCTCTTCTTCCTTATCTTGCTTATTAGCTCTTCTCCGTCTTCCTCCACCCGGTTTTTGGGTTATGGTCTGTATCATAGATAAAACCCTTCTAAAACCACTTGCCGTCTAAATTTGGAGACAGATAACAGTTAATAGCAGGGGAGGGGAAAAATTTATCTGGGAAAAGACTCCCCAGTTTTTGACTGAAACCCAATCTCCGTCGACCAATCAGCGGACTCTGGAAAACCTTCCGGATATGAAAAAATTCTCCATCTTCTAACAAAACATACAAAGACATGGACATGTATTTAATAATAGTAATAATAATATCTAAAATAATAATAATAATAATAACAAATCGGCCAAAAATTTTTGTTTTTTGTATTCGTGAGAAAATCACTTAGAAGTTAACCAGAAACTCTCAACAGTTTCCATCTTTCACTCATCTATTCTAAACGTCGTTCATCATGATTAGCGTCCTTGAAATGTTTCCTTAATTATGTTTAAATAAGTAAAAATATTTAAAAAGAAAAATGAGAGAGAGAGAGAGAGAATTATTTTTAATGAGCTCAATTAGCCCAGCCTGATTCCGCTTTCAGCGATTCATGTTCTCGGTTCGTTTGGAAATCGAAGACCATTTCCGTTTACGACTAAGTCGAGAGATGGAGCTGCGATCGCCCATAATTTGAGAAACGAAGTGAAGAGAGAAGAAGACGAAGGAAAATAAAAATTTTTGAGAACCAACTTGGAGAGGAGTTTTAAGCTCCCTGATAGACGACATCACCGATGAAGAAATTCGCGGGAATGTTGTCGAAGAGCTGTCGGAGTATGACGATGAGTATATCTCCGATGGTCTTGGTCAGGATCGGCTTGAGAGAATCGCTGGCTGCTTTCCAATTAGCGTTCAGGTACTGGTTGGTGCTGTCCTCTAAAAACGACAGAAAAAACGTTTTAGTGTCCTTCCATCACCGCCCTCCGATTCGGGAGGAACCAATCACTCACCTAATGCTCGAGCACCGTTGAACAGATTATTCAACCTCATTTTGAGTCCTTCGATTTCGAACTTGACGTGGATTCCGGTTATGTTGAAGAAGTTGTAACCGCCTTTTTGTGAGATTTTTATGTCGTGAGTCACTTCCGCGTCCATATTACCTGAAGCAAACGGCAAAAGAGGAAGTTAAAACGCGTTCGACTCCTCCCCGATCACCCGAAACGCACTCGACACGCTACTTACGTGGTTCGAACCAACAGCTTCCTCTCCCGACGAGCGGAAGTAGTAAGATCCTTCCTTTGAGATTATAATCTCCTTCGATTCTCATGTGAGGGATTCGGATTTTCGTCACGAAGCTGTAGCCTTTCTGCGGATAGACCCTGAAATTTTAACACATCTCAACACACCACTTCCGGTTTTTGTGTCCTTTCCTCATAGTTTCCATAACCTCCTCCTAGAGCTTTCCATTCATCGTTCACCTCTACTCACTTGTTAGACTTGACGATAGCTTTTGAGAAACCATAGACTCGGACATTGTTCAAAGTCGCATTGATGGAAACAGGTCCGCTACCCTGAAGAAGTCTGATTTCGGTCACGTTCAAAGGATCCGTTGGTATCAATCCGATTTCCGGTACTCCATCCTTGAGCGATGAAAATATCAACTGAACCGTTTCCCTGTTACAAGTCGGGAAATCAGGTTCGCTGAGGAAACAGGTCTTTATGAAAGCCGCTGCAACAACAACAACAACAACCAGAGTCAATAAATCGAACCGAACTTTGAGCTTTCGATTAAGATGCAAATCAGCAACAACAAAGAAGACAAAACGGAAGCAAAGAGATCTATGATCCGTTTCTTAGAACAATCTTGATACCTGACGTCAACGCGCCTAAAAACAAAAATAACAACAACAAACACGCGACCGGGGTGTCAAAGAGAAAGGAAAACCGACGTAATTATTTATTGGTAGCCTAATCCGCCGGAGGGGGTAGCTCGCTCGTACCTGGCTACGCCTGTTTGACATCTATAAACCTATGTAATCAATGAAATAATCACTCAGTCAGGGGTGTCCACCCTTTCCGCGGTAGGAAACGACGGATGACGTTCTCGAGATCACCTCTAAAAGGAAAAAGAAGACAAACAAAATGGCCCCGGGGGAAAGGATTAAAGAACCCTGAGTGAGGTATTATGGAATCAAGGTGATCAAGGTTCCGTGGGGATTTTTGACGAAGATTAATTTCTGCCCCTCACCTTTGCCTCTTCGCCATATTAATAATAATAATAATAATATTAATTTCGCGTAGACGAACGACAGACAAATTCATGACCTGTAGGGAAAAAACCCAAATTATCTGGTTGAGGATTATGACGGATTAGCGACTTACAGATCCGAGGAGAATTGGAACGTGGATCACCTCGGAAAACTGGAGCAAAGGAGAGAGAGCTTGGCGTTCACACGCTTTTGCGAAAATCCTGACTTATAAAACGAATATCTAACAGATAAAAGTCGAAAAAGATGGATAAAACAAGATGGCGTTATGTTCTCACCTTCAATTCCAGAATCAAAACCGACAAAATAAATCAAAACCCATTGACACCACCATTACCAAATACACCATTCCTGATATCAAAATATAAAAATATATACACATAATATATACATAATATACATTTACCACAACCTAAAATCAGATGATAATTATTGTATAAATATAACTATTGCGTCTTATTTTATATTACACGTGCTGTATTGCTAATTTATACTCTGTTATTACCATATATAGTTTATTATTAATACTATTATTATTATATTACACCTATATGCGTGTTATTTTATATATTTATACTCAGCTTTCGAGAATATTTTAGTTGGCAACCTCTTTAAAATCTCGGATTTTCTTTATTTAACCACAGAGTATATTTTAAGCCAGGGGTTGGAAAAATAATATTATGCGGCCCATGAAAGCACCAATATAATTATATTTATATAAATAGGTAGTGATTGGAGTTGTATTTTCTTTTTCCCTCTTTGTTCTCTGACAGTATTGTTATTATACAATGTCAATATAAAAATAAATTTTCTGTATAATTATTTATAATAATATTTATACTCTTATATGATAGAAAAGCGCTAAATAAGTTATATTTGAACGTGCCGCCCGGATAGAAAATATTATTCTGGAAACAGCCCGCCGTCCGAAAAAGGTTGTTTTAAGCCACAGGAACTAGGCCCAACAGCGGATACTCCACTTTACGATACGCTACTTTTAATGAAACCACTTCAGCCTTTTCCTCACCTCAAAAGTATATATATACGTTCTATCTATAAATGTCTTCTATCAACACCTATCTATCTCTCCGTCCTAATTACTCCTATACACCTATCAATTACGCCTTATCACTGTTTTATTTTTAATTTAGATAATTCTATCCTGTAGATAATTTTGTGCTCTTAATGCATCATGCATTTATCTATTCAAGTGTTGGTGTATAAATTATTTTGTTAATTAAACAAATTACGGTAGGTTGATTAGTAATTATTACTGTCACTTAGTGGCACTCAAAAACCACTCTTCATTCAAGGTGGTTGAGTGGTAAGAGGTAAGGTAATCTCTGTTAGGGTTATTAATTAATTAAATTTCAATTTTATTATTTTATTTATTTATTTTTATCTACATTCAAGTTGCAGAGCTTATAAAAGAAGGTGATGGACATCTTAAGCTATAGACAACACGTGAAACTTAGGTCAAGTTCTATTCACTAACGAATGATGGGTTTTGGGTGTTATGAATAGGTCACGTGAGTAGAGTGTTAGGAATAGATTTTATCTGGAAGGTTAGTCAAGATGAAAGTACAATAACAAAACAGGTGGTAAGTGATTAGCTAAATAAGAGACGAGAGAAATTTTGTGACGAATCCTAGACACGTCCATGATCTCTTCGAGACTAATAAACTCATGAAGGCTGTTAGTAAAGTCTAGGAGCTGCGACTAACATAATCAAACAACCAGACAAAGCTGATGAGTAATTAATTACAAAGAAGAACCGACAAAGAAAGAAGAAACCAAAACCAGCAGAAGCGGAAGCTCAAAAAAAATTTTTTTATTTAAATCAGGTCAGCAAAACTAAGTCACCAACCCCCACAAAGACTATCACCTCCAAAACCATAACCCGGGTCAATAAAGACCAAAAGCAACCCCAACTACCCTGCCAACCTCAACTTACGTTTTGGGTGAGAAAAGACAAAACTTCCTCCGAAGCGAACGCCAAAACAATCGAAACGATAACTAAAACATTTTTCATTGTCACTAAATTTGAAAATAAATTCCTGATCACTTATAAATCCCTTCAATTTAATTCAATTTAATTGACTGTGAAAAATAAATTAATTAGTAATCGAACAGCCGAGGCTACGGCGAGAACACGATTCGTATAAGACAAACTCGAAACCGAAACAATCGAATCCGAGTCGGAAACTTCGACTCTCGACGGGAAATCGCTTTTAGCAGAAGACAAAAACCTTCGCTCCGCCCCCTTCTCCGCCATATTGGAAATTTCTTCCCATGAGCCAATGCGTTTTTTTATTGTGTCCGACGAATCTTCTGGAAAATTTTCTCATTGCGAAGGTCTTCCGACTGTCGCGACGTTTCGTTTGTGTGTGAGTGTGTCAGGTATCCAGGTATTTCCAAACCTTTCTTTCTGCTTGGGAGATGAGAGGGGGTTATGGGGGAGGGCGAAGGTCGGGTTCAAGGCTTGTCATTTCCGTTTTATTTCTTTCTTTTCATCAGAAAACGGGTAATTAACCTGATAAATACACGGCAAAGCCTCCCCGCAATTTTCAGGACTTGGTTACAAAACCTGAATTACGTAATTTTTCTTTTTTTGACGGTTTTTGGAGCAGACAAAATGGCCGAAAGCGAGTTGCAAATTATTAGCGATTTTTGCTTGCTTGCTTTTCCCTTTGGTATTTAAAAAGACTCTTTATTTGGGTTTGTATTCTGTTCTCGTTTCTTCTGGGGTTAAGTCCTTCCAAGCCTGTTTGACGCCATTTTTATTATTTATATTTGGTAAAGAAACCCGCCGACTTGAACGAAAACGGTGGATTTACTCCTAACCTCTCAACCTTCAAACCTTGAACCGTTTTTTGACTGACGTGTAACATACCGAACGTACTTGAGGATTCTTTGAACCTTAAAATGAAAACCTGAACAATTAGAGAACCACAACAACTGCGACAAAATTACAAAACGACAGCAGAAAGCGTTTATATTCATTTAGCTGAGTCTCAACACTACACTGACGAGATTGAACCAAATCGAACGATGCTTCTTGAGCTTTTATTCTACTTCTGACTGTGGGTGCCAGTGTCTGATATTTATGACACGAATCCTTCGAGACAGTGTGCAGTATTTTGAAAGAAATGTTTGAAAAATAAATTTTTTAAGTAGTGCACAGTTTCTGATACAAACTGGCTCATTAATAAAACTTTGAGGAATCTATGCAGTGAACGAATTCTTATCAACAATGTGCAGTATTTTTGAAATGAACCCTTCCAGAACGACATTTATACGTGTATATAATGGTATAACTCCAGTTAACTTTTGAATAATAAATCAAATTATAACCTTTAATATTTATTCATAAATACTGCACAATATTATTGATGATCATGTTAGAATGTATGCGTAAACTTAAGAAGACTTCGTCTTGAACGCATTTCTTTCATAAATACTGCACACTTTCATGAGAGAGACTTCAAACTCATTCCCAGAAAATTTCTGCAACAAACCAAAATCTAAATTCGTCCTACAAGTCAAACTATCTCACTTCAGTGTTCTCACACCACCTTAAGTCCCAAACAAATTTTCAAGTCCTCATTCAGCACTCGATCACCACTCCTGTGGTGGTTCTTCTTTTAAAAAATCAGTTTAGCAAGCTAATTGGCATTCAGGCACAGCTGTTACCTTAAAAAAAAACAACACCAACAACAAAAATCGCTTTTTTCTTGTCTTCAGGTGGTTTCCCATCGTTTATAAACAATGGCACGATGCCAGAATCACTTGATAAAATGAAGTCCAACCTGTAATTTGGAATTTTTCAACATAAACTTAATATATTCCTAAGAGAATCGCATTCTGGGAAAAATAAAAAAAAGCGAAACCTGAGGAAAGTAAAGCTACCTGAAAAATAGGCCTTGAAAATCAGGTGTCCTTCTAATTCCTCCTGGGGTTACGATACTCCTCTCATACAAACCCTTAAAGCTGAACCTACAAACTTGTCGCCTCATAATTAGAGATACTAACAATGTCCCCTAGAATTTGAGTGTGTAGGTATGAGATCATGTTTAAGGTAGAATTAATTCGCAGAAGTTGGTATTAATTATTAAATAAAAAGGAAAACTTGAGAAAAGCCTAAAAACCAGGTTATGGTCGGGGAAACCCTGATCGAGACATGTTCCAGCATAAATGACCTTCGACGATGGGAGAACTATCGTCCGATACATAAAACCTTCAAAAAGTTGGGTAAAAAACGTCAGCTCATCAAACCGAAATGATTACCAACCACCAAAACCAAATCCTAACATCCCCAAAACCTCCCCAACAAAAATCGTTGACCTAAGAAACTAGTTCGCATCTCTCAAAAAATACCAAAAGGAGGAAACAAAACCAAAAAAATGACCAAACCGCAACGCGCCTTACGCTTGCGTATGTTACTTAATTACGTAACTAATCAAACAAAAAAAAACCAACCAAGAACAAAGAACAAACAAAAAACAATTTAAGTACCAATAAAAACTAATTACACGATTGTTGTACTTCTCAACCTCAGGTTAACTTTTTATTGTTACTCCTATTATTATCATTATTATCACTGACGTAATTCATCTCTTTCCGGTCAGATTTATAAAATTGGTCATGCGTTTGGGCGCGAGGAAAGAGGCGTTAAGAAATCGGAATCAGAGCAGACAGAATCGACCAAAAAATGATTTTGTTTTGTGAAATTTCTATTACGCAATGATCAAAAGAACTCTGACCTTGACATCGCAGATGCTTCGCTCTGGAAAGCAAGCCAAGGTCCAATCATCAACCGTAATACTCAATCAAGACGAGATAAGCCAACAGAAAAGGAAAACAAAACAAAAAAGGCCCCGAAAGAAGTTGGCTTAAATACCCCCCAACGAGAGAAAGTTTTCAACAAAAAAAATGGCGCCAAAAATTTCGCGGTACTTTCCCTCATAAAAGAAAATCGTAATCCTGTGGAGGGAGGAATGCAGTAGGTAGGGAGACAAACCTGATCACACTCACACAAAACCTGACCGTGAAAATGTTTAGCGGGGAGAAGGGAACAAGCGAACGAATTAACGAACAATCACAACAGCAAAACAACCTTCTAACTAACTAAAAAAAAATCAAAATAAAAAAACGCGCACGCGCACTAAAACAAAAAAAAAATTTCTCTTTCCGTCCCGAGCCCCCAAAATTTTTTTTCTAGAAAAATCGAACGCGCGGACTCAAAACTAAAATAAATAATAATGGCGTAAAGAAATTCTTTTTTTTTTCTTCAGGATTTGTTCCACGCAGGTACGACGTGACGTAATAATTGATCTGGTAGGGAAAACAGGGGCTTGTCCGGTCGGACGCCGTGGTGGGAGAAAATCTCGTCTACTCCCCGCTCCTCCTTCCTTCTCCCAGCCAAGTGCCCGCTAATTAACCGTTCTTCAGTTTATTTTTCGTCTTTTTTTTTAACCGACGTTTTAATTTATTTTATTTTTATTTTACCTCACACATCCGCGCTAGACACCATATATTACGTAATAACTATAAATAAATAAATAAATAATAAAATTAAATAAATAAAACAAACCAAAATATAAAACAACGTTCAAACTACGAAACAAACCCTCCCCGCGCCAAAACGAAAACACTCCACTCCAACCGCGATTAATTTCGAGTGTCGATTATTTTCGATTAATCGAAAGGATTCCTAACCCTCCACGCTTCCGCCGCCATCTTACCCACGCCAAAATAACGGCCACCGAATTAATTTCTAAATCCACTTAATCCTCACAATAAACAGATAATCAATGGATAAAAATGAACGTAGGTAAAACATTATCTATCAGATAATTTATCCGAAAACAATTTTTAACCACACATTTTGTTTTTAAGGAGATATTCAAACGACAAAATTTCGATCCCAAGTCCTTCAATTTTAATAATTACAAAAAAAAACTTTGTGTTATTGAAAATAATTTTTTTAGTTAATTAAGTAATCAACATTGTTATTAAGTATTCT
This sequence comes from Columbicola columbae, assembly GCA_016920875.1. NCBI lineage: Eukaryota > Metazoa > Arthropoda > Insecta > Psocodea > Philopteridae > Columbicola > Columbicola columbae. The sequence continues at coordinate 9,615,443 of JADMLL010000011.1, read as the reverse complement.
ACCATAAAAATAATTTTTATTCAATTCTTATTATTAAAGAAATATTCATTTTTATATAAATTTTTTTTGGTTGTGTGGATTATGGTTGTTGAAGACCTTCACAAAGTATTATTTTAAGTATTAATCATTACATTGTTTATAAATGAGTATGATTAATCAGAATTCATGATACTTCATCAAATTATGAATTATTCAAATTTTGATGGCATAAGTTGTTTCTCTCCATCACACAAAATCAAAATTATGATGATCAACAATTAGCCTAACATTTTGCCATCAAACCTAATCCTCTTCCTTGATTGATATTTTTCCTGAAACGTTTGGAATGTTGTTGTTGTAACTCTTGAGACAAATGATAACTGTTACAAAAAAAAGTGAATTCAGATCAAATACCTGATCATAAATCATTTTTTTTTGCCTTTCATACCTTATACAGAATTGTGTCTGTATTTAGGTACAGTGTCTGATTTATAAATGATTTATTGGAAGGTGTGATGCAGGTTTTTAACCCAAATTAAAGTCTCTCAGTTAATTAGGTTGAGTTTTATGCTTGTTAGCTATAACTAAATTATGTTTCCCTTCTATTTCTAAACTTTCTAGAAGGAAATGCATCAACGCCTTAACACCTCAAGCCATGATTATTCTTTTGTGTCTGATTTTGATTTAATAAAACAGATAAGAACTAAACTAAATTTATTTTTGAAGTTACTTCAACTGTTTTTACTTTACTCCCTGTTAACTGTTACCTGACCTGACCTTAACTTTATACACAGAATACTGATGGAAACAGAAAAATATTCTTTAGAGTGTTAGTACTCTCTTCTGGTGGTACCCTTTGTCGGTGCTAATAATCCTGATACAGTTTCATCTTGTAGGTTCGAAAATATACAAAGTGAACCAATTTGACTCACCCTTAGTTTATCTAACTGTACCATAAATAGTCCACATTCTAAAAGGATTCATTTCAAGGGTAACGATTTTTTTAAAAATTCATTTCAAAAGTAATGCACACTTTTCGTAAAGGTTTTAATTCATATATACTACACTTTTAATTAACTTTAGATAGTGGGCTGTTTTTATGAGGGTTTATTTCAAAAATAATGCACACTTATAAACAGTCCGTTTCAAAAATAACGCACACGCTATCGAGGGATTTATTCCTAAACTGATGCACACTCCATCAATAACTCATTTGAGAAGTGACTGCAGTTTTGCGGAGAGTTGATTTCAAAAGTAATGCACAGGGTTTATAAGATTTTATTCCAAAAATAGTTCTCTCAAAGTGTTCGTTTCAAGAGTAACGCTTTTTTGAAGTGTTTCTTTCAAAAGTAATGCACACTCTTCATGAAGTTCAGAATTCATAAATACTGCACAATTTTCGCCAGAATTAACTTTAGCTGTAACGCAGAGTTCTATTTTAAAAATTTTTAATTTAAGAGTTAGATGAGCATATAGTAGGGAGTCAAATTGGCTCACTTCGAACTTACAAGAAGAAACTGTTGTAGAGTTGTCAGCACCGACAAAGGCTATCACTGAAGGAGAGTACTATCGGACTCTACAGAATGTTTTCTCTGTTACTAGTTTCAAAAGTAATGCACACTGTTTAGAGAAATTTCATTCCAAAAATAAAACACATTCTAGGATTCAATTCAAAAGCAACGCTTCTTTGAAGAGTTTCTTTCAAAAGTAATGCACACTCTTCATGACGTTCAGAATTCATAAATACTGCACAATTTTAGCCAGAATCAACTTTAGATGTAATGAACATTGTTTGTGATAATACAATTAGATAAACTTATGGAAATAATATGTTAGTGAGTCAAATTGACTCAATTTGCGTATATCTGAACTGAGAAGATGAAACTGTACGAGTGGAGTATTAGCACCGACAAAGGGTATCACCAGAAGAGAGTACTATCACTCTACAGAAGTTTTTTTCTGTTTCCATCAGTATTCTGTTTGGTAGTTTCAAAAGTAATGCACACTGTTTATAGAAATTTCATTCCAAAAATAGTGCACACTTTAGAATGCTTCATTTCAAACGCCGCTTTTTAAAAACTTTCTATCAAAACTAAGTACTACCGATCACACTACTCAGAATTGAATTACTCCAAATCCCAAATATTTATTTCAACAATTTGTCAAAATAATCAATTTTCGGGTTTTGGGTTCCTTGTACCCTTTGAAATTTTCAACCGAATTGGAAACACTTTCAACGAATTTCGCAAACTTTTCCTTTTTGTTTCTTCATTTTTGCAATTTCAAGAAACGTGACTCAGCCAATTTAGGTAGACCATTAAGCCGACCCAGAACCGCCGCCTGTCTACCCTGCCTAGGGCATCAAGTTCGAGAATCTTTGCCTTCGAACCACTCCCTATCTCGTATCCATCTCCTCCATTTCTATCTTTGAAAACAGCCTGATAACACGATTCTGGTTTAAATTCCCGGGAGGGTGGGAGGGGGTGGCGGGGATTCAGACCAAAAACCAGAAAAATTCAAACTAAAACCAAAAATTTTTGTAACGTTTCCTCCAAATTCAAGATGACATTGAAAAAGGACGATCGGATTTGTTTTAAGGCCCCAAAACCCGTTTGGGGCCTTTTGTATATGCCATTTTGTTATTGAAACCGGAAGTGACCTAAAAATGAATATCTAAGCCCAGGAATGTCATTCTCTCCTCTTTTCACCTTTTCCCTTTGTCGGCAACTCCGAAAAATCAGGTTCCTCTCCGAGTTACGTCACTGACTAATTAACGCGTCATCATCGTCTTCTGCAACTTTTCATATTTGCACAAATCCGGCAACTTCTCTCACATCTCCACTGACCTCAGATTTTATTTATGTAATTTTCGTGCGTGTTGTGTCGAGGTGTGTGAGCTATATGACACCACGAAGCTCCATCTCGATCCTTAGACCTAATCTTCGGCAAGTTTCCCTTTCAACAAGAAAAAAATTTTTTTCCAAGAACCAACAACCCAGATTAGAGGTCAAGCGTGACAACCTTCTAAATCAAAAATTGAGCTCACAAAAAAAGACAAAATTGCAAAGATGTGTCGGGTTAAAAGTCCGTGGACCCTTCCTCCTGACCCTGGCCACCGCCTAATTATTTCGTCGTCCCGAGTATGTACCCGAGTCACGTGACCCATTCAAAAAGACCTAATTTGTCGAAACGACGTTTTCCTGGAAAGGCGAAAGTCTCGTAACGTAATTACCATCGTCCGACATCTTGTCCAGGGTCAGGTTTGTTGATTGTAACGTCGATTCTCGAAATTGTCATTCTCCGGTGAAATCACTTCTTTGAAAAACGATTTTGTAACTCAGTAAGAGCTTGTAGATGACTCCCAAGCCTCCTCGATGGACAAGACAAAGATCTTACCTCATGGAGAAGTTTCCAGAAGAACGTGACATGCACCACGACACCATGTTACCGGCATTATGGCCTGGTGATCTCCATTCTAAAACTTCCGGCTCACCAGCGAAACGACCCCGATGACTCAACTTCCGATCCTAAAAAGAAGAAGAAGAAACAAGAAATTAAAACAATTAATTGAGTGACGCAAATAAAAAAAATTATTTAATTTGAGCGCATCCAACAATTGTAGTGCACGGTTTCCGGTTTCCTGATCTCCCGACAAAACCGGTAACCAAGTTCTAACTTTTGGGGCGGAGGAGGAACGCCTTGGATTAGTAGGCAGTCAAAAATTCGGGGCACACGGACTAGGTGACTGAAACGCAATGTCAACATGGCGGAAATTTTTGTTGGTTTGTGGATACGCATCCGTGAGTTCTTCAAGCCTTGCGAACGTCTTCTTTGTTTTGTGAAATGTTCCTCCCTCTCTCATAGCAGAAGTGGGGAAGTGTTGGGCTGTTATGAGTATATAACCAGACTTACAGCCAACAAACAGTTTAGTGGAAGAGTGGTTACTAGGAGTGTATCTCATCTTCTCTTTATTCGATAAACATTTGCTTCTTCGTACTGTTTCTCTTATTATTGACAACCAACTCAACTCATTTTGTAGCTTTAACACCAAATCAAACTGTAGAAGACAACAGACCACAAAATCTAACCTAACTCACACAAACATTATCAAATTAACAACCAGAGACCAACACACACCATAAGAACCTAAGAAGATAGAGGAAAGCAAGATGAAGCTGTAGAACAAACAATCAACAGACAAACCAATAAACACTCCTACCATCTTTAACAGTTGATGAACACTAATTTGAACTAACTAAAACCAGAGGACACATATTCAAACCACTGACAAAGAAGACAAACCATTTCAAAAGTGATTTGTCTTTAAATCAACTTCAACAAACCAACAAACTGAAATTTTAACAGCACAAAAAAACCAAAACTGTGGAAGAGTTTGAAAGCAACCTGAAAACCTCCATAAACAGTTTCTAATAAATGTAACTACCCAAAACAAGGAACAACCAACCAACAAAGACATCATCAAATTTAAATAAGCAAACAAAAAGACAAAATAAGAAGTTAAGATTAGTCAAGAGCAGGAATTAAAGTTTAATAGAAAAGAAAGAGGATCAAAAGAAAGTTCCTGCCAAAGGTAACTAACTCAAACAAAGGAACAACCAGTTGATAAAGATACAAACACAAAAACAAAACAAAAAATCAAAATCTGAACCAACAAAAGAGCCAGAAAGCAAGTTGAAGACTCTCTAAAACTGTTGTTTGTTGTGTGGGGAAATAATCCAACCAGAGAACAACCATACAACAAACAAACCAACCTAATCAGTATAAATTAATAAAGACAAATAACAATGCAACAAAATAAGAGCAGAAAACAATCTAAAGACACCAAAAGAAAGTTCCAGATAAAGGTAACTTACTCAGTCAAAGGAAGAATCAGTTAAGAAAGGTACAAACTCAAGAACAAAACAGAAACAAAATCAAAATTTGACACAACAGAAGAGCCAAAGAGCAACTTGGAAGAGGCTACAAAATTTTTGTTTATTATGTTGGGAATGAACCCAGCCAGAGAACAATCCTCCAACAAACAAACCAATCTAATCAACAAAAACTATTAAACACAAATAACAATGCAACAAACAATCCAAAGACACCCAAAGAAAGCTCCAGATAAAGGTAACTAACTCCATCAAAGGAACAATCAGTTAAGAAAGATGCAAACTCAACTACATCAGTTCATTAAATAGAAACTTAAAGAACAAAACAGAAGAAAAATCAAAATCTAAAACAACAGAAAAGGTAGAGAACAACTTGAAAAAACTCCAAAACTGTTGTTTGTTATGTGGGGATGCAACCCAGCCATGTAGCAAACAAACCAACCTAATCAGCATAAATTATTAAAGACAAATAATAACCCAACATAATTCAAGGTCAGAAAACAATCTAAAGACTCCCAAAGAAAGTTCCAGATGGGGTAACCAACCCAACCAAATGAAGAAACAGTTAAGAAAGATACAAACTCAAGAACAAAAGAGGAACAAAATCAGAAACAACAGAACAGCCAGTGAACAACTTAAAGAAACTCCAAAACTTTTGTTTGTTGTGTGGGATTGAATCCAACCAGAGAACAACCATGCAACAAACAAACTAACCTACTCAGCATAAACTATTAAAGACAAATAAGAGTCCAATGTAATTCAAATCAGAAAGCAATCTAAATATACCCAAAGAAAGTTCCAGATAAAGATAACTAACTCAACCAAAGGAACAACCAGTTAAGAAAGATACAAACTCAACTATACCAGTTTATTCAATTGGAACCTAAAGAACAAAGCAGAAGAAAAATCAAAATTTGACACCACAACTTGAAGAGACTCCAAAACTGTTGTTTGTTGTTTGGGAATACAATCCAATCATGCAACAAACAAACCTACTTAGCATATCCAACCTTAAAGACAAATAACAATCCAACATAATTCAAGAGCAGAACAATCTGAAGACACCCAAAGAAAGCTCCAGATAAAGCTAACTAACTCAATCCAAGGAACAACCACATGAGAAAGATACAAACTCAAAATCAAAAGTCTGAAGAGGAGCCAAAGAGCCACTTGAAGGGACTGCAAAACTGTTGTTTGTTGTGTGGGGAAATAATCCAACCATAGAACAACCATCAAACAAACCTAACAAGCATGAACATCCTTTAAGACAAATCTAACATATTTCAAGAGCAGAAAGAAAGTTTGTAACCCAACCAAAGGAACAACCAGTTAAGAAAGATACAAACTTAGCTCACAAGATACAGACTGAATAACAAAACAGAAGAAAATCAATATCTGAAACAACAGAACAGTCAGAGAACAACTTGAAAAGACTCCAAAACTGTTGTTTGTTGTGGGAGGAACTAATCCAACCAGAGAACAACCATCCAACAAACAAACAAACTTTAAAGACAAATAACAACTTATAATTCAAGAGCAGACAGTAATCTAAAGACACCCAAAGTTTCTAATGAAGGTAACTAACCCAACCAAAGGAACAACCAACAAACAAAAACAATCCATCTTAACCTAACCTAAACAAACCCACCAAACTATAACCTCAAAAAATACTCAAGATGGTAGCTTATGCTAGTTTATAGTATTTTCATGTAAAGGTACAGAACAACAACCAAAAACAATAACCAACAACCAGTCATTTCACCACCAACCACTGGAATGTCATCCAAAAAAAACTTTAATTTCACCTGACCAACCACAATCCCTCCAAGACAAAATTAAAACCCAAATGAACATTCCCAATTACAAAGAAAAAGTTATCTAATCCCTCAAATAATAACGACAACAACAACAACACCAACACTAACACCAACGACAACAAACCAAACCAAAAATTTTAATTTCATCTACGTTTAGCTTATGGCAAATCCAAAATAAATCTCAAATCACAAACATGGAAGCCCTGATCTTTTTTTTTCTTCTCTCCTTTTAATAATTTTTACTTTCTCCAGACTCGACTCTTGTTTTACTTACCTTATGAAATCGTGGACAATCACAAAACTTTTTCTTTTTATACGATTTCACATAATCCGATTCCGATCATTCAATACCGTAACGTCTCACTGATAATGTTACTGAAAATGTCTCTGAGTGTTTTCAAATATTCCGGAGTTATTTTAATTATTCCTTTGTTTACATTCGTCTCGTGCAGTACAAATAATTCGAGTGACATCAATCTACTCAAAGAGAGACGTAAGTACGAGTGAAAATTTAAGCACAAAAAACCGAAAAATACGATCGCCTTTCAAAACGGTTAAGTCGTTCGAGCACCAAGATGGCGTCACCCCTTTTCAATTTGTTTTCATTTTTTTTCGCGCAACGGTCGTCGTGTCATTAGACAAACCTCTTCGATTCTCGAAAAAATCGATTTTTCCCCTTTCTAGCTGGCGGTTGATGATTTGTTTACCTCTCTGATTTTGATTATTTATTTGTTTAATAGGATTATTAATAAATAAATAATGTGAATCCGCTTAACGTTTTAGAATTTTGTTTTAAGGGTAAGCATCTTAGAGGATTAACCGGATTTGATTATCCCATGAATTATGTAGTGACGTCATAGTGCCTCGAACTTTCTTCCTGTTGTTCCTTCTTTGTTGGTATTTTATTTTATTCGCTGTAGGTTTTATTCTGTTTTGATTTTCTCATTTCTACATGTTTTCCTTTCTTCCATTCTGAATTCTTCCTTTTTGGTTTCTTGGCTGTTTGCCATTTAAGAGTCGTTTTCTTGTTGCCTCCGGTTTTCCACTTAATATACCTTTTTCTGTTGTTTTGTTGAGTTGGGTTAGGTTCCTATACGTTTCATAGGTTACACTTTGCTTTCTGCCAAATTATTTCTTCTATTCTTCGTTCTGTCGGTGTAGGTCTGATGTGCCTTTTCCAGTTTTCTAATGATTTCTTGGTTTCTTTATTAAGTTCTGTCAGCGTCAGGAATTTTTTCTTAGGTTCTCCGCCTTATTCGACTTGACACTGCTTGGATCCACTATCCTTTAGGTTTGTCTCCATTAAAACACCCCCAGTAGGTTACTATTGAGTTTTGGTGACAATACAATAGAATCTATCAAGAAACGTCTGCAAAAATCGCGATATGCAACCCGAGAAACAGAGATCAACGCGTAATAAAAATCACGGGGAATAAGGTACGTGGAAGAAGAATTAAAAATAAGACTAACAAAAGAGGAAGAAGAATCAAAAGAAAGGACAATATAAAATAGAAAAAAAGGCAACGAACAAAGTAATAAAAAGAAATAAGAAGACACAAATAATAAGAAAAAGAAAAAGTCTCAGGTTTAGAAACTGACCAAGACCCAAAAGAAGATAGGAGAAAAATGGAAATAATTAAAAGAGAAGATGAAGAAAGACGAGAAAGAGACGGAGGAAGAAAAGAAGGAGAAAAAAGACCAAAACCTCCACCACGAACCCGGCTAAGAGACGAAACCAGACCAGAAGGCAGATACCACATGATCTTGACGAATTTATTACAAAAAAGAAAGAAGAAGAGAAAAGAATAAAAAAGAAAGAAAGAAAAGAAAACCTGTTATTTATTTAATTCGATCAATAGGTTAAAACGGTTACATAACACCTCGAATAAAACGAGGAAGTTTTTTTTTCTTTCTTTTTCTCTCTTGTGACGTACCATTTACCTATTTTTGGTAAAATGAAAGAAAGAAGAAAAGAAAAAACAAATTCATCGCCAGGTATCGGTTAGGTTCAGTGATATAACAAACCCGTTTCTCCACCGCCTTCTCCTCCTTCGAACCTGAGTTCCGACTTTCGGCTCGTTCCGTACTTCCGATTAATAAATAAAAATTTCAAGGTCGCTAAAAACCCCCAAAAAATTTTTTCCAAGAAGGCGGTGGGACGGAGAAGGTGGGTTTCCTCATCACCGACGCCATCTTTGTTTTTTTACGAAAGAAAGTGATCGAGGTGTTAAAAAAAGAAATTTCGCAGAGTCATTCTTTAAATCCTTCTGAAGAAGGCATTCTTGTAAGACAGGAACCGGAAGTAGTCTTCAACTTGACAGGTGAAAAAAAAAAGAAATTAATTATTTAACGAGTAGGAATTAACAAGTCGTAAACAAAAAAATTAAGTCACGTGATCTCCAGATTAATTAATTAATCAATTAACCGACTTTCGTCTGATTTTGCAGCGGAATGGTTGAAAGCATGCCGGAGAAAAGATCCGAACCTGAACAACTGTCTCAAAGATGGATTGCAAACGATGTTCCCGGCTCTGTCTAAAGGTACGTTCGCCGCCATCTTGAATCCAAACACTCCCACCCCCACACAACGCTCATGCGAATGTTTTCAATATTTTCCAGGCATACCGGAAATAGAAGTGGAAAGGTTCGAACCGTTGTTCATAAAGGAGATCGGAGTGTCCAAGGGCCACGGTGCCGTGTCCATAACCGGAGCCATGCAAGATTTGCTTGTATACGGTCCGAGCAATGCGACCACGACTTCAGTGGCGTAAGTAGATGAGGGGACTGGGTTGGAGGTGAGAGAGGAGTTTGGGGTTTTGCTGATGTTCTGTTTTCTTTTCAGGATGGACCTAGATAAGAAGAGATGGCAGTTCGGTATTGAAGTTCCTTACTTAAAATTAGAGTCAAAGTATAATATTAAGGGTAACATTCTACTACTTCCGGTTGTAGGAACCGGAAACTCAATTATTCATTTAAGTGAGTGTTGTTCGTTTGATCCTTAATCTTTCTCTCTGCCTGTTCATTCCTTTGCCTATCTATTTATTTAATTATCTGTTTCTCTGCTCGCCTGTTATATATTTATCTACGTCTTTATACACTTATCTTTTGTTTTTGTTTCTTTATCTATGTCTCTTACTTTTTAACCATAAATCTGAATACTTCTCTATTTGTTTGATTTCCAGCCTCTGTCGCTACCTTTTATTTATCTATTTATCTTCTCTTCACGCATTTGTCTGTTTGTCGCATTTACTTATTTCTCTCTTTTGTTCCTTTGCATCTCCCTCTGCTTGTCTCTTATGTATTCATCTCTACCTCCATCTTTCATCGTAATTCAGGTCCTTTCCTCTCTGTTTGATTATCTATTTATCTGCCTTTCTTCCTCTTTCTGTCATCAATCAAAATGTTTCAATATTTACCGGTGTGGTTATCCACCTCTGCCTCTGGTATATAAATCTATTTATCTTTTATCTATCTATTCATGAGTTATTTATCTCATATTTATCTGTTCACGATTTTATTTATTTTAGATTTATCTGTTTTATGTTTATATTCATCTGTCTACCTTTAATTCATCTTTTTTCACAACTTTGACTGTTTATCTATTCATTCATCTATATCTTTCTCTTTTGCTAATTTTTTTCTGTTACAAATTTAAATCATCGTTTATTTATCTATTTATTGGTTAATTTGTCTACATGCTTGCCAATTGGTCTCATCATACTTACTTATCTATCTGCGTACCTTTTACTCATTTATATTTGGTTCTCTATGCCTTCCTTGCATCTAGAGTTATGTTTGTGTGGCGAACTGTTTCCTTATCTATCTATCTATCCACATTAACATCTTCTCCTTCACTTACTCTTGTCTGTTTGTATAAATGTTGTTCTTTCAGTAACTACTCGGTGACTCATTCTTTTGTCTTGTTTCTATTTCTTTATATGTTATCTCTGGTTCGTTTTGTTTTCATCTCGGTTTTATCTACCTTCTTGTCTAAATCGTTGACCTTTTCCAAGCTCTGATTTTGGACATTTACCCTCTTTGTCTCTATATCTATTAGTAAAGTTTTAGATTCTTCAGTTGTCTTGTTCTGCTAGCGTTATGTCTTCTTCATGTTTGTTTATTTGTCTGCAATTTTATCTACTAGTCGTTTTCTGCATAGGTGAATTATGAAACTGTTAGGACTTAGTTGCGTCTTGGTTTATCTACTAATCAGCTGTTGGGTTTACAAGTGAACTTCTCTTCCATATCTCCTGTCTTCCTTTATCTTTCTCCTCTCAGCTCTTTCCTCTTTCCCATCTTTTGGACAAAACTCTAAAAAGAGATTATCTACGATGTGTAATAACTTATCTACTTCGTTAACAGGAGATGGCAAGTGCTTGGTGACCAACAATTTCGAATTTCAAACGATCCAAGGTCGAGAAATCCTTCAGATCACCAACATGAAAGTAGATTTCAGCGTTTCCGGTATGAGACTGCATCTTAGTAATTTATTTAACGGAAACAAAGTTTTGGGTAAGACCGGAAGTCCCGCTTTCAAACAATTCAAACCATCACTTCCGCTTTTCTTTTCGCATCACCTTTGACTCATTTCCCGTTTCCGACTTACAGGACAAACGGTGAATCAGTTCCTGAACAAGAACGCTCTCCAAGTCATCGACGAACTCAAAGAAGACATCGGAAACGCTTTAAGCGGAGTCTTCGTCGAGATCCTGAACAACGCTTTCAGGCACATGCCTACGGATTTATGGCTCCTCAAGGACTGATCACGTCCTTCAAGTCGTTTATGTTGTTTTTAGTTTTTCTAAGTTGGCAAAACTGTTGCTGTATTTTTCGCGGCTTTTTCTTCCACTCTGCTGCATCGAATCGTTTTCTCTTTTCAGTTTTCTCCGCCAGATAAGGTTCACAGGTTTCGATGCCTGAGTTCTGGGAATGATTCGGAGCTTCCGAGCTGTCGGAAGATGTCGTTGGTGTCCTTAATTTTAATGATTTTTGTATGAAATATATTTTTGATATTTCGAAGTAGATAAAATGAAGAATTTATTTAGACAATAGATACCGAGGAGGAGGCTTTGGATGGTAGAACCCAGAACGTAGAGGAAGTAGATGAGGGATGTCGGTTATCGAAGGAGAGATGTGACGAAATGTGAGAATAGATGACTTTTAGAAATCTATTAGAAATCGAAACCTGAAAGAAATTTGCAAACCGTCTGTCTCTTTAAGCGAGATAGACCTAAAAAGAAAAATGATTTCGGCGCCTGGTTTCTCACTCTTTCGCCATCTTTCTACAAATAGAAGTAGATGAGTCTCATTTATTGGACACTTTCATTTCCTCGTATTTGAGAGTAGATTGATTGCTTAAAAGTAAAAATTAGGCGCGATTTATTTTTTCTGTCTTCTACACGTTTTCATCTTTCTTTTGGTTTTCCTATTTTCCCGTCTTTTAGTTCTTCTTTCTGTTTCTGCTTCTTCCCTTTTGATCTTTCTTCTTCTCTTCCTTTTTCTTATCTATCGGTTACCTTTTTTGAATCGTGACGTCAGCACTGCTTCCTTTTGCTTTTTTATTCTTTCCTTCTCCTCCAGTACTCATTGTTGTCGGCTCTTTTCTTCTCCTTGGTCCACTCTTTAGCCAGGAATCCCAATGGCTCCAGTTTGTTTTTCATGCTGTTGCGTGATTCCCAGTTCCTTACGATTCTGACTTTTCTCATCTCTAAGAACCATGTTAGTCTTGTCTTGGAAGTACTGGAAGATCCTCTATGTCAGTCTTCCTGAATCCATTGGTGAGGGACATGACTTCTGAGATTCTTGGGACGCATCATTACGACTTCTTCTGTACTCCTCGTTCTTCTTGACTGGACCCAGCATTTTTTTTTCCTCGGGTTTCAGCAGTTCCAGCATTTCTGTTGTTTCTTGTTCGTTTCCTTTTCATCTTTACTCCTTCCCTCCTTCTTTCTTCCATTTTAATTCTTTCTCTCTTTGTAATGGTTTTCCTTCTTTTCTTATCCTTTTCCTCCTTTTAATTGCTCTTATTCTTCTTACTTTACTTCTTCTTCTTTCATCTCTTTCCTTTCTTTAATTATCACTTTTACTTCTCATTTTGTGTTAACCTCTTTTCTTTTTTTTATGTCTTTGTGCCTTCTTTTTCCTTATCTTTAGTTCTAACTTTAAATTATTTTTTCTTCCCATTTTGAATTTGTATTTCTCTCTTTTCTTTTCTCATGTTGTTCTCTCTTTATTTATGTTTTTTCTTTTTCTTTTAATTCTCATTTATTCTCTTTCTTGTCTTGGTCTACCATTCTGCTTTCTGTTCCTTTTTTATGTTTAAATTTTTCTTCTCTTCTAATTCTTTTAATTTTTGTTTCCTTCTTCCTTTAACATTTCTTTATTTCTCGTGTTTTAGTGATTCTATATAGTCGTCTATTTCTTCTTCTTTTGTTTTTGGCTTAATATTCTTTGCACTTTTGAGCCTTTTTTCTTCTTCTTTATTCATCCTGTTTTCAATTCTTCGTTTCTAAATTTTGATAATTTTTCCGTCCTTTTCCTTCAATTTTTCATCCCACCATCTTCTTGATAATAGTGTTTAAACTTTCGCCAACGTTTTCCATAATTTATATACACATATAAAATTTTTGGGTTTATCAGTCTTGCTGTAACCTTGTCGATACTAACACCTTAAAGTTAGCGAAACTCAGCTTTCTCGGTAGCCGGGTAGTGCTTTGAGTTTTTAAGTTGTTTTGAGTGCTCTACGTTTTTGCTCGGACAGTGACGAGGTTAGTGATAAACCAAAACATTTTATATGTGTATAGAAATCACCATCTTCTTATTTGTCCTCTTTTTGTTGTCTTTTCCTTTTTGTTCTCCTTGTCTTTTTTTACAGATATAGTTAGGAATCCATCCGCCACAAAAAAATGAAATAAGGAGAAGTTACCCAATACAGACAGTCAAGCTTCAATACACAGATAGAAAAACAAATTTTATCTACTTGTCAAATCTGTTTATGTAGTAATTTCTTGTTTCTAGAATGTTTTTAGTTTTAGGACCAAGAAGGTCTGTCGAGAGAGAAACAATGGATTCGTTTGTGCATGAGATGAGTGGAAGACTTGTTTGCACTCGAAATACATTAGAGTTTATTAGAATTATTTCAAGAGAGTTTGTCTTTTGTCTATTATCTATTCCTTTCCAAAATGGGAGTGCTTGAATGAAAGATAAAATTTAAAGAGAAATATAGAATTCAGGTGAAGGTAGAGGAGATAAAAAAGGAAGTAGAAGAACAGGAGTAGATAAATACAAGTAGAATTGGTTTAATGGAAAGAAAGTAATAAAAATTTCCTTTCCCCGGGAGTGTCTACTTTTGCTTTTTCTCCTCTCACCTTCCCGCTTCCTCTCCTCCGGGCAATCAGGTGTCGGAGCGACACGATGCCAATATGGCGGTCAGATTCCATTTCGCATTAACGAGTTTTCATCTAAAAAATTGCCCGATCACGAGTCATCAATCTACGAGTTCAAACCTGCAGAATCGACGGGATTCCGAATGTGTTTATGGCGCAAAATAAAAGGTCACGCCCACTTCACTTTTATGACGCAGCCGATTCGAAAACTGACACACTAATTGCCAATTCTAAGTCTTTCATAACAGACAAAACAGTTACGTCACCTGACGATGGTAGATGGCTTTCCACCTCATCTCCTTACCCCCTCTACTCTTCATCCCCCATAGGCGAAAGGGGATGAAAAAGAAACGGAAGAACGGAAACCGCGAGGACGGATTCCCTCTACCTTGGGAATCATGTTCACGAGGATCTTCCACAGACCCTGTGACATTTCCATAGATGAAGGGATGCCGGGTGTCGTGACGCAGAAGATTCGCCTCGTCACGGTGTTATGTAACCAAATATTCTTAGATGATTAGCCAGAAATGAACTTGTGGGTTGATTAGACGTATCTACCGTTGGAAGTGGGGCGCCTTTTCAACCGGGGGCTGTCGGGGGGATAATTTCGACATCCGACAAACAATAGATGAGATCTCCCGTTGGGGTTTCAGTCTTTTGTTGTTATTGTCGGCTCGGATTACTCATCTATGAACCATCTTTTCCAGTTGGAATGTCTTCGTCTTTCTCTAGAAACAATCATCCTTCCCCTATTCTCGAAGCTAACCTTATCTATTACCGTGTATCTACTTTTGGATCTACTTACCACTTCTTCACTTGCGTTTTCTAATTTGTCCTCCGATCTTTCTTCGTCAAATAATTGCAAAAGGAGACGAAAGGACCTTCTGGAATCTTTGCACGTGTAATTAGTGACGCGGTGACGTAACCCAACTCCAGTGCACACATCGTTTCCATATCTCCTCCCACCAGAATCTCCTCTCCCTCTTTTCCTTTATCTATCGTCTGGCGAAATAAACAAACGACAACCTGAATTGGTCCTCAGGTTAATTTACACATCCCATAGTCGCAACTTTGCTTAGCTACAGGTAACAACAGGCGGCTAGAGATTTAGCACCATGAACGTGCCAACCGTTGTCGTCTTCTTTGCCTTCGCTATCCTCGGGGTGTCTTCCCAGACACGTAAGTCTATCTTTTGTCTTTTCTTTTTGCTTTGAGCTATCTTTAAAGCTTATGTCTGGTTTGTTTCTTGAGTTACTCTTTCTTCTGTTTGTCTGGGATATCTGACCGGAAATTGACTTTTCTGTCTCGTTTTTCACGTTTTTGTCTGTCTGGTTTCTTTCAAATTTTCCACTTCCTGCAGAAATTTTCTTTCTATTTTTCTACCTGTTCTTCTTCTTCCTGATCTTGTTTACCCTGGGGGTCTTATCTTTGAAGATGTCTGTTCTATTTTTATTCCTTGTGCCTTTTCTTCCTGTCTTTCTTTTATTTCCTTATACTCCTGTCGTCTTTTCTTTTTATTTTCATCCCTTCGTTTAATATTCATGTCTTGTTGTCATGAATTCTGTGGTTCATCTTTCACTTTTGTGTTTGATTCTCGACTTTTTTCAAATCTTTCTGTATCTTTTGTCTTTTTCTATTTGTTTCTGATCTTCTTTTCCAATTGATCTTGTCTTTTCTCTTTTTGTTCTTTGTGTCTATTTCTTCTTCCTTCTTCTTGTCTTTCTTTTTTATTTTACTGTCTTTTTACCCTGCTTGTCCTTTATTTTTGTTTCTTTTCATGCCTTCTTTTTCATGTTGTCTTCGGTTTCTTTCTGACTTTTCCTTTTTGTTTTGCAACCTCTTTTACAACTTTCTACTTTTCTTAACTTCTTTCTTTCTTCAAGATATTCTTTTTGTTGTTTTTAGATTTTTCAAGTCAATTAGTATGTCTTTCGTTGTTTGTCTGTTCTCACATTTTTCTTCCTAACGTTTCCCTCTCGAATTCTTCAGGTTTGAATCTCCTTTGGTGTCTTGATATTTCGATATCCTCTTTCTAAAAATATCTTTCTTCTCTGTTTATATCTGCTGTGTATTTTTTTGGTATTGTTTCTTCCCATTATTCTTGTCCCTTGTTATGATTTTCTTATTTGGTTTGATTTTTGCTTCTGTCTTCTTCTGTTTCTCGTGTTTGTTTTGCTTCTATTTGTGGCTTATTCTTGGGTTTATTCTAATCTCTTTCTACTTAAAATGTGTCCTCTAGACTATCTCTTTCGTGTTTCTTTCTATTTTACTCCTTTTCCTTTGGTTTGTTCCTTTTTAAATTTCCTTCACCCCCTCTTTCCAATCTAGTTCTCATATCTGTTTACTCTTCTTTACGTTTTGTTTCTTCCTTTTGTTCTTAGTCTTTATTCTTGTCCCCTGTTAGAGGTTTGATTTTTAGCTTCTTTCTACTTCTGTTTCTCGTGTTTGTTTTGCTTGTATTTGTGGCTTGTTCTTGGGTTTGTTCTTATTTCTGTTTACTTGAAAGGTGTGCACTAAACTATCTCGTTTTCTCTTTCTTTCACTTCTTTTCTTTTGGTTTGTCTCTTTTTAAAATTTCTTTCATTTCCTTTATCTAGTCTGTCTCATATTTGTTTGTTCTTCTTTATGTTTTGTTTCCTTCACCGGCTTTCTGATCGCTTTGTTTATCTGTATCACGTCTTTTACAGCTTCTCTTTGTCTTGTTTCGTTTTCGTTTTGTTTCCTTTCGTCGTTCCCTTCTCAAAGTCACGACTACGTCTTTTTTGTTTTGTAAATTGCTATGCTTCGGCTGTTTTAAATTTTTTCCTGTTACAGCTCCCATCTGATTCCTTTTCTGTATATAGTTTGGCACAGTCGTTGTTCAATTCCCATCTTCTTCTCCCTGAAAAATTAAATTTTTAGTTTGTCATGACTAAAAACCAAGGAGACAATTTAAACGGAGATCTTTCGTGTCTGATTTGAAATGACTAATTGTCTTTGTCCAAGTAAATATGCCGGCATTTGCGCAGTTTTTTTGTGACTCCTATGACTTGACATCAAGTTTGTCACTAGAAAAATAAATAAATAAAAATAATAATTTTGACCTTTTGAATATTTTGTTGATGGAAAGACCCGATGATAATAAGCAAATTTATTAATGAAAAATTTTTAAAGCTTCCGAGTTCAAGGACACAGAAATTTGAATAATGTTCAGGCGCCCATTTGTCGTGAATAATTTTCAAAACGCGCCTAACATAACAAACAAAACAAAAACAAAAATCGCCAAGTAAACCTCGCGTGTGCAAGCAGGAGAAAGCTTGCGGGGTTGAACCTACTAGAGACAGGATAGTCCACCCTCTTTAAAAAAAATTTTTTTTGCTTGTTCAGCTGAATACATAAAACCGTGTCGAAGATCGGATCCAGAGATAAACGCATGCGTAGGCGAAAGCATTGCTCATTTGAGAAATTACGTCGTCAACGGTATCCAAGATTTGGGAGTACCCGCCATCGATCCGCTACGAATCCCCAAAATCCAGATGGAAAATGGCGTTGGAAGGATACGAATCAAAGCTGTGTTCTCGGATTTGACTGTTTACGGCGCTGCCAACCACACAATCACGAATATTGGGTTTGTATCACTTATGTTTAGGGGGTGGGGGTACCAAATTACAACAAGTTCGGGTGTCATTTTAACTGTAATACGAGCACCGCCTTCTTGGATTTCCATTCGGAAGGTCGATCAGTGATCAAGGTTCTGTGAACCAGAATGACGCTGCAGAAAGGCAAAACCGAAAATTACAGTTTTCTCGTCTTCTTCACCAACTCCTCCTTCTTCCCTTGAGATGTTGCCCTCCTTTGTCTTGGTCCCTTTTGTTCGAATGGTCCTTGACTTTGGTATAATTTGGGTACCATATCGGTGCCACGATAATTGGAAGATCCTGGGAAACAGCATCCGGTTGCGAAGAGGGATGGTAGCTAGAGGAGCAAGCAAGAGGTTACAAAGCTCTTCAGACTCCTGTCTGTCTTTTCCGAAGGACGAAATATTTATCTCCAATTTTTTTTATCTAATTATACTCTGGCTTTGTTCAGTGTTTATCTAATTTAATTAGATAAAAATATAAAATTATTATCTACGTCAAAAAACTGTTTATTGGTGTGTCTGTCCGTCTTGGTCGAGAGTGTCTCTCATCAATAATTAGGTCCTACGATTAATAGCCTATAATTTCAACTATATCCTTGGTTGACTTCCTGTCACTGCCCTCCTACGTCATTTCATATTTGCTGCACACATATCCAAATAATTCGCTTCTCAAACACCGGTACGCCTTCCCAAGACTAATTCCTTTCATAAATAATGCACAATGCGCCGGGAATAATTTTATTAATAAATTGTACGAGTGTGCAGTATTTTGAGAAATGAGCTTTTCATTATGAACTTTTTGGGGTATTTCATACAACTGTGCATTATTTTTGAAATGATATCTCTCAAAATGAATTGTTGCATAACTGTGCATTACTTTTGGAACAACGGCTTCATACCTGTGCAGTATTTTTGAAACTTTTAACGTTCAAACTGTGCATTACTTTTGAAATTCCTCATTCTTACTACTCGTAGTATATTTTTCAGACACACCTTTTGCTATAACTTATTTCATAAATAATGCACACTAATTATTTTCTTTATCTATCAACTAAGACTGCACTCAAAATCCTTTCTTATTTGCTCAAAAATAAAAAGACCTTTTCACTGCAATACAAGAACTTGAAAAACCTATCATCTAAAAATTTTTTATTGTGACATTTAACAAGATAACCCTTTCGTTTTGTAAAACATAGGCGAGTAGGTCAATTAAATTCAAAACTACGATTTTCTTTATTACGGTTGATGTTTTTATCTTTTATTTATCTACATTATCTTTCTTGAGATTTTGTTTTATTGTGTCTGAACTTTGGGTCTGCATCTTTAGTTTCCATCAATTTTCGGTGTTTTTGTTTATGAACTGTAAGAAGACATGTTAATGCATATGAATAACATAATCATCATTGATGGGAGATATTCTAGACCTGTATAGTGCTCATCTTCTGATTGTAATTAGTGTGGGTGACAAGTTTGATCAAAATCGATTTATTTGTTCTGTATTTAAGTAGATAATTTTTGTGTTATAGAGTTAATATAGATAATTACACGATGGAGATTGGTGCAAAAGCTCCCAAACTGATAATCACTGGACGATATGAGGTATTCGGCAACGTTCTCGTCGTCAATCTTCGAAGCAAAGGTGACTTCCGGGCTGTTTTCGGTGAGTATATTCCAACCGGAAGTTATGCTCTTCCTTCCGACATTTCTCTCATCTCCTCCTTGGGTTTTATTATTGCAGAGGATGCTTGGGGCGTGGCCAAACTCCAAGGAAAGGAGATCCTTAACAACGACGTCAGGTACATGGTCATAGACAAAGCGAACGTGGACTTCAAATTGGGCAAAGCCAGGTTCCGGATCCGGGACCGTTCTTCCGCTAATCGAGTCCTCGGCGAAGCCATAAACAATTTCCTCAATCAAAATTGGCGCGAAGTCGTCGAGGAAATGAAATTCGCCGCGACTTCCGCTCTCAGTAAATACATGAAACAAATCCTGAACGCGGCACTGCTTAAAGTTCCACTCAACTTGTGGCTCATCGAAGAGTGATTTCCAATTCCCAGCGTTTCCCATTTCCGTCTTTTCATCTCCATCTCCTCGTATTTCCTTCCGGCCTTGCAAGAATCATAAAACCGGAAACGACGTCCTTCCCAACTCCGACCAAACTCTCCCAATAGACTAAAAAAAATTGTTTTTGTTTTCCTTTTCATGTTCTAGTCTAATTCCAACTTGATGAATGGTCAGACGATAAAGATCCTTCATCTTTAGAACAGGATTAGACGGTCTTCTGATTTTTTTAGGCGCGTTTGCGATTTTCCCAACACCCGACTGATAACAGTCAAGAACATCATTTCAAACGTCGACGAATTTTTGGGAATGTTTCCCGTCTTCTCAAAACCATAGTGTAATTATATATACATTTAACTACAATATAATTTGTAGATAATCTATTTACGCATATAGATAAATACGATTTTAAGAACTTTCATTGATTAGTCTGTGTTGATGATTTCCGGTCAAATTTGCTGCTTTTAAGTAAAATTTTACAAACCAAGCTTTTGTAAACATTTTTAAAAGATAATTTCAGTATTATGTAATTATATTAATATAATAGTATTAAATTATATATTTCTGTTGTTCTTGTTGCTCCATTATCTTAACAAAAATGGCGGAGGTTTGTTTTCCATTGATGAACTTTTTGTACTGTTTTGAAATTCTTTTATGAGTTTATCTGTAAATTTTGTTTGTCTTTATCTATACTAATTGTTAAATGTTATCTTTTGTCTATCTATGTCACCTTGTTCTAAAATTGTATTTTTGTTTGCCTGTTTCTTGGGTTTGTCTTTTATAGCTTTCAGTAAATTTGGTTCATGGTTTTGTCTGTTTTTAGGTTTATCTGTTTATACAATTCTCACTTCTTTACCGACATGATTTTTGTATTTAATTATTTTTATCTACGACAGTTGTCCTTTTCTTTTCGATTATCTACTGGTTTTGTTTTATTTTGTTTGACCTTTAAATTGTTTTAAATTTATTTACTTTTATAGGTTTCGTTAAAGCTTGGTTCTTGCATTTCTCAATTTGCTGGGTTTTATCTATGCAGGTTTGTATTATTCTCACTTCTTTACGGATATAATTTTTATAATTAATTATTTTTTATCTCTTTACTCTTTCGATTGTCTGGTGGCTTCTTTTATTTTCATTTTGTTTTCGTTTGACTCTTAAACTTTTGAAAATTCAAATATCTGCCATAATCGGTTTATCCCAACTGTTCTTTATTTTTTTCGTTTTTATCTACATTATCTATATCTAATATTTCATATTTCTTAACGTTTGGGTTTTGTTTTGTGGTTTATCTGGTAGCTTCTTTTATTTTTTATTTTCATTTTTTGGTCTCGCAAATTGTTTATCCCTGATTATCAGTTTATCTACATTATCTATTTGTAATATTGTGTTTTCGTTACTGTTATTCTTCTTTCTTAAAATTTTGGTTTAGTTTTTGTAGCTTTTCCTAAATTTGGTTCTTGTTTCTTTCCATATTTTGACCTTTTAAGTTTATCTATTTCTTTATATAATCCCCACTCTTTCATCTACATCATATAAATTATTCATTAGGCCTACTATTATCTAAATAATTATCATTTTGAGTGGTTCTTGGGCTAATCTTTTCTCTAGGCTTTTGTTTTATTTATAAAAATTTGTCTATTTAGAACCATCGGTTTATCCATACTATTGTAGCTGTTATCTACATAATCTATTTTTGTCTAATTGGACTTATTCTTTTTCAGATTTTGGGTTTGTCTGTAACACCTTTTTAGTATCTTTTGAATATTTTGTTAATATTGTTTACTTATATAATATTTATTCATTTGTCTTCATCATTTTAATTTTTGTTTCTCTTTATCTATAACAGTGTTTCATCTTTACGGTTGTCTTTAGCTTTTAGGTTTTTGGTTTCTGTATATATTTTCAATATTTTTAAAATTTTTTATCTTCAACCAAACTGTTTTTGTTTGTTTATCTACCATCCCCATCTGTTGGTGAATTTTTCTATATTATATAGTTTGGAGGGATGTATAGATAAATTTTACTTCCTTTGGGTTAGTTGGCCATTTATGTGTTATGTCTCTATTTCCGATTTGTTTTTGTTTTATCTATTCCCTAGCTTTTGTCTAGATATCTTTCTTTCAAAGCAGTACTGAAAATTGAATCGCAAATTCTTTCCTTTACGTAACTCCGGGGACGTGACCTTCGCTTTGTCTTCCTTCGCATCTCTTCCCTTATCTCTGTGGTTTGATTCATGCAACTTTATCTACTTCTCCAACTCATACAAGATCGAAGCTAAAAAAATTCCCAATCGGCAATTAAATCTGAGTGAAATTTTTATGATGTCGTCCAAAAGACATAAAAGTCGCCAACATGCGAAGGATTTCGAGTGTGTTATCAGGGCCCAAGTCAAAGGTTCCCTCTGGGTCATGCAGTCGGCACCACAGAAGATGCTCGAGAGAGTGATCGTGACGTAACCTAAGCACAGCCGCTCCATGTTCTCGTAGGCCTACCGATTCACTATTTCGTCTTCTTTCTTTCTTCTTTCCTTTCTTTTTCCTCTGGTAGGAAAGGTCGATGAATTTTTTTACCATTTCGCTCGTAAGCTAAACTTAATTGTCAAACGACAGCACCGTAATCAGGATGGTTTCTCCCCAGTTTTTCCTATTGTCTCTCATCTCGGCTTCATGGAAACTGTTATGTTTGTGGGGACCTGATCCGAATGACTGGTTTGAGAGTAACTGGAAGGTTTAGGTGTATAGATGTTCATTTTAAACCGGGGCAACCTCATTCCCAAATCGGAAGTTATTAGAAAGACAGAGAAAGAAGATAAAAGACGAAAGAAAGGTCTACAAAGTCTAAATTAGAAGAAATCATCCACGCCTCCAAAAAACGCGCCAAATTCCAAAATTCAAAATTTAAACCCAACTCATCCACCAATTTGGTTTAAACCCAACAAATTCCTCCCCAAAACTTTTCTATTTCATCTCATAAAACCCAATCAGGACCGTATCTTCTCACAAACCTTCGGGAAAAATCATCACAACTACAACCAAAACCCATCTTTCCCCTCTTCTCCCTCTCCATCATCCATCTTTCCACTGCTACCTTTTCACCAATGAAAACCTTTTCGGCTACACTTGCAACCGAGAGGAGGAGGAGGCAAGAAAACTCCTAAATAAAGAAAAAACTCGCATTTATTCTTAGGCTACGACCCTGACGGTCTTTTAAAGAAAATTCGTTATCAGAGTCACGTTCTTCATCGATCTTGTTTCATCCTGTTGGGGACAGTTTCCAATTTGTCGTTTGATCGGTTTTTTCGGATGATTGCGATCGAACAGAGAACAAAAAATTTTTTCCACAGATTTTTATTTATTTGTTTATTTATTTATTAATCTGTTTGTTGTTTCATTTTCTTTTAATTTTTTAATTTCAAAAAAAAATTTGCGCGGTTTTTCGAACGGGGTGAAAGTGAAAAATATTTTTAATTTAAATCAAATCCAAATTCGAGTTTTAAATTAATTATTTATAAATAATTTTATTTATTGTTTAAATTGTGTTATACTGCAACAAATCAGGTATATTTGACATAAATTTCAGGTTCTTGTGAGTTTTAAACAACCCCCTTAACCCAATTCGATTCCTAAATTTCAATTCCTCAAAAATGAATTTTGTTAAGATGACTGTTTACGATTATGTTTAACTTATGGGAATCTCCGTCTTTTGACACGTAGTTAAAAATTTTTCTGAAAGGTACACGTGTTCGGTATCATCCTGAGCTTTCGGTTACCACGTGTTGAAGTTGGTTTTGGGTGGATCGAGTTTGTGTTTGTTTTGTTTGTTGTGTACTGATCTATGTGGTGTCTTTTGGTGTTACAACTTCCGGTGGCTTGTGACCCCCTCACCGTAAGTGTGTTGTTGCTTCTTCTTTTGTGGAAGTCGTCTCTGCTGATTTTACTTGCTAAGGAAGAGGACTACCTTTCAAGGTTTCGTTTGATTGTTCGTACCTGATTCTTAGACGTGTTAATGGTTGTACTGGTCTATTGTCTTCTTTCTTCTAGTCCTCTGTCTTTAATTTGTTCTTCACTCTCCTTTTTCTTTCTTTTATGTGTTCTACTTTCAATTTCTTCTTTTTTTGGCTCCTTTCTTTCCTCTTGCTTTTTCCTTCTTCTCTTATCTCCTCTAAATTGTTCTGTAGTCTTGTTCTAACTTTCATTTTCTCCCTCATAGTTTCGTTTATTGTTCTTCTTTTCGTTTTCAGTTTTATTCTCGATTCTTCTTCATTCTTCACTTTGTCGATTTCTTCTCCTCCTCCTTTTCCTCTCATTTCCTTCATCTTCTTCTTCTTCTTAGTGTAACTTTTTCCTGTATTTCTTCCTCTTCCTCTTCATTGTCCTTTTAAAATGTTACTTTAGTTTATCGCTTCTCATTTGGGGAATCGGATCACCAGTTCAAGTTTTGTGGTTACTCCTTTCCAAGTCTGTTTGAGTATTTGGCCCTGCCATCATAAAAATTTCTACCAAGTCCCCTATCCATATCTACCCGTACTAGAGATAAATAGGATAAGAGAGCACTATCAGGCTACTCAGTTTCCGGTCTCTCCAAAATATTTAACTTGGTCCTTCCACGCAGACAGTTTTGAAGGACGATTCAAAATGTCGGATTTAATCTTCTGTGTCAATCAAAAAATTTGTTTTACAAACAAACAAACAAAACACTCAAACCCTCCACTTCTTCTCCTCATTCATCCACCAAATATTTAGTTCTTCCAAAACCATCTACCCAAATACACCCACCAACAGATCATGTCACCATTTTTATTTATTTCTACAAAAGGGAGAAGAACAGAAAAACGGTCCAAAAGATAAAGATGGAACACAAGAGACACTGATAAAGTTGGAGAAACAACAACGAAAATCCAGAAAAACTATCACACCAAAAAGGGGAAATCCTTCGGCGGAATTGAAAAACTCAAAACGCAAAAATGTTTCCGAAATTTACAAGAAGGCAGTGGCTCACACTGGTCGTGTTCAGCATTTCGGATTTCTGCAACGCCATCTGTGTCTCACTTCAGGCGCCGTTCTACCCGAAAGAGGTTTGTTCAAATCGTTTTTCTCTTTTCTGTCGTTTATGGTTGATGGATTCTTATAAAAAGTGTTCTAATTAAGGTTTCCCTTGACCTAGAGACGAAAATTATTGAAAAAATCGGTTTCGTTTTAGGCTCGAATGCAAATGTCAAAGTTCGTCTCACTCCAAGTCCTTTCAAAATTTTTTGTCTGTCTATATTCTTAGGCGCGTTCATCGTCGTTGTAGTTCTTTCTGTAATTGCACTACCAAATTTGATTTTTGGTTTTACTCCTCAACTTGACACTTTTCGACGGCCTTAGGGGGTAGGAATGAGAGGAAACAACATGTACAGATACAACGATTCTGTTGAGGCAGACAAAGGGACAGACGGATAATCTACAAACCATTTTACTGACTTGATTTCCTTCTAGTAAAACAAGACCAAGAATTTTTTTATGCGAAACACACAGTCTTCCTTTTACGCGTACGGATTATTACAATCTGATGATTTCAATGAATTTTTTTTATGCGAAACTGACAGACTTCCTTTTACGCGTAGGGACTAATACAATCAGATGTAATTAAAAACCTTGCTGTCTTTTTTTACGCGTACTGTTGTATATTACCGTTACGTATACCGTATGTATGTATTCGCGTAGTTATGTCATCTAAAACTTAATTCTAATTCAAAAAAAATATTTTCGAACTATATACTTATAATTAGATATTACCATTTCGTATTATATTTATATTATCATAAATATACTATATCATTTCGTTTTGGGTACAATAGGGTCTGAAAAACTATTGTTACTTCCTTGCCACTTCATCACTCAACCACAGACATCCCACTATTTTGGAATTCTAAGAAGACATATCTTGCTACTATAATTAAATATATAAAATAGCTCATCTTTGTTTATAGGCGAATTTTTCATTATTTATGTCTATGGTTAATTATTTATTTAAACACATATAAGCAGTAGCTAACTCGGCTCAAACACTAATGCTGACAGTGTTGCCAACTCCTCAACAATCATGTTAATCAAATGTCTGATAAAATTTAACGAAAGGTATTCGAACAAAAGTTGAAACGTACTACAGCTGACTTTTTGGAAGGTGTTTACCGTAAAACGGGGTCAAAACGTAAATAATTAATTAAGCTAATTTATTAATTAATAATCGGAATATTATTTTAGGTTTTTGTTTTGAGTTTTATTCTCATATCCGAGGAGGAGGTGTCAACTCTCATTTGTTTCTTCGGTAGTCGCGTTGTTTAGCCAACCGACACACCTCGTAAGCGAAATATTAGGTCAAATCACACAAATCCCCAAATTGTATTTGGAAAATTACAGCCGGCAGCAACTGCGAACCTAAATTTTAGGAGAGGAAGTGAGAAAGAGACAGAGATTCGAACCTATCCCACCCTGATTTGATTGGATTCAGTCAGCTAAAAGTATAAAAGCTTCCGAAATAAGAATCAAAGAACCGTGAGACCTTAGACCCGTTAAATTTCCACGACTCCGAAATTTAAATTAATTAACTGACTAATTACAGCCGAGACTCATAATTTAAAATCAATAATCTCATTTTGATTAATTAAATCGAATGATGATGAGGAGCGGAATATTTTTCTTTTCTCGATATCACTCATTATGCTAATTTATGTGATGATTCTGTCCAAAAGATGTGTTGAAGTGGGAGAGAGAAAACGAAAAATGTGTGAGAGAGAAAGAAAGAAGAGAACAGAGAGAAACACATCAAAGCTTCCCAGCAATTGACATCTTCCCTTCTTGGCAGCAACAGGAAACCAGAGGTTTTCCAAAATTTTTCTCTCTCACCCTCTGTCTCTCTCTTGTGTCAGGTCAGAGTTTGGCAAACAGGGGTTTAAGGACATCTCTTTCCCCGATGATTGAACGAGAAATCAATGACCCGGGCGTCGGTACACAGTGCAAAGGCCGATTTTTGTTATGAAATTCCATGTTTACATAACGAACGCCTTGTGGTCTTTCGGTCTTTTAATCACCAAAACTTATTTGAACTTCGCTAAAGTTGTTGAACTCTCTGTCTTGGGGAAAGGACAGAGTGACAAATCCGACAGAAACAAGACCTTCGCACGTCGATCTTTCCCACTTTCAAGGACCTTTTGATTCTAACCATTCGATCAAATCGAAAGAAAAATTTTTTTAGAGGCTAACAAAAAGGAAAAGCTGCAAAAGCTCCCAGAATTTAAATTTGCTGATTTTCGTTTCTGTTTTAATTATAATTTTGGAGAAACAAGGACATTTTGACGGAGGTCTTGCACTGGAATTGATTGTTGGACAAAAAGTTCAAAGCTCCAAAAGAATTAACTTAGCCTGAGGGTCACGTGACCTCTCAAAAATCTTTTCTTCACAACCAAGACAGAACTTTGTCTAATGTACCCAAACTTGCAGATTATAGGTTTTAGGATGTGTATCAAAGTCGAGCTTTTGTCACGTGACTAGAATGGATAGAACCACGACACCTTGTAACTAAAATTGTTGACTGATGGGTTAAAACATACCCAGAGAGGGATCTAGCAACAGATTCTCCTGCTGTGACCAACAACTTGTGTCTAGTTTAAAACTAGATGCCTTCAAGATGGTGTAACACCACTCAACTAATTTTATTTATAAAACTGTTCTAGGCTGAGAAGAAGGGAGCGACAGCAACAGAGTATGGACTCGTTTTCGGAGTGTTCGAACTTGTCGTATTCATAGTGAGTCCCATATATGGAAAACATGTGAGTGTCTATAAATAAATAAAATTCTCTTATCACTCGGATTCCATTTCGCCGATTGACCAAAACACAAACAAAAAAAATTTTCTTTCTATTTATAGCTCAACAGGATAGGACCGAAGCTTATGTTCAATGGCGGAATCTTCACTGTCGGCGTCAGCGCAATCGTGTTCGGTATGCTCGACAGGATCGAGGGTCGCTATCCATTCATAACACTGTCTTTCATAGTCAGGATCATAGAGGCGATGGGTAATGCTGCCTTTCTAACCGCGAGTTTTGCCATCATCGCTAAAGAGTTTCCAGATAACGTCGCCACGACCTTCGTGAGTAGATAACTTCACTAACAAACCCTTTTTTCTTTGGTTCGCTCAGATAATCCGACATGATTGTTTGGTTTTCCATTTTCAGGCTTCTTTGGAAACGTTTTTCGGTTTGGGATTAATTGTCGGCCCTACCGTAGGAGGTGCTTTATATCAGGTGAGTTCTTCTAATCACTTTCCTCCCATCTCTCGCAGATGCTTTCTATCACCTCCAGTGTCCAACTGAATCATACCATCCGAAAATAAAAACGAAAACTTGCCAAAGACTAGAGGAAATGAAGCCAAGAGCACAACATCAACATCAGAACATGAATAATCAAATTTTGTGTTGACTGCCAAACCTTACGTCATAGTTTCATGAATGTGACGTCATAGTTTCGGGAATAGAACGTCATATACAGCTCACAGTTGTCAGATCTGTCCACTAGATGGGTTGATCGACTGATAAAGTTGCCAAAGCGTGCAAAGGCCAGGTCGAACGGGTGGGGAGAGGTGGAAACACTATCCAAGAGCATGTGTCCGATTTCGTGTTTATCAAAAGCTTATGACCTTGAACGTCCTTGAGCTTCGACGGTAATCAACGACGAAAATAGATTTTCACCGAGATGAGTTATCGGCCATGTGGAGTTTGTTCACATCGCCTGAGGGGGAGAATAAGGAAAGACAGGAAAAATGGCGTTTCTTCGTCTTTCCTATGACGAACGCCTTCATCGGTTCTACAGTGAACGGCTGAACCATCGACCTCTTCGATTACGTCACCCTTTCCTACCGTTCACTGACTCCTCCTCACGAACGCTTTTGAATTCTTTGTTTCAGGTCGGCGGTTATATCACTCCGTTCGCTGTTCTTGGTTCTGCTTTGTTCTTATCTGCTATCATGACTGCTTTCATACTTCCGGATCATGGTGAATCAGAAATCGATTCTAAAGGAGGAGGTAGGTGTTTCTGTACGACCACCACCACCACCACCGCCGTTTGAGCTTTCTAAAACCGATTTCCCTCATTCTTCCAGGTAGTCTTATACAAGTACTTAAAATCCCCGGAGTTCTTCTTGCTGCTTGTAGTATTATCGTCACTTCCGTCAGCATTGGTTTCCTTCAAGCAACCCTCGAACCCCACTTAAGACACGTAAGCATCACTCAATCTGGTATCACCATTTTCCCTCATCATTCTTCCACTAATTTGTCTCTTTTGCAGTTCAACTTCCAACCAGTCATTCTCGGACTTATGTTTGTCATCAATGGTGGGACCTACGCTCTTACAGCTCCTTGTTGGGGTTGGCTCTGCGATAAGAAAGTCTATCCGAAGATAGTGACAGTCATCGGATGCGTTCTCATCATATTCGGCTTCACACTCATTGGTCCAGCTCCGTTCCTCCCAACACCAGCGTAAGTTGTCATCTACATCCTGGCCCAAGTCCAGTTCATTGCTTCTTCTTCACTCTAATTAGATGAACTTTATTAATTGCTTTTGAAAAAAAGTTGGCAAGACTGCATTTCAATTTATCAAATTTCTTGTCCCCTGAAGGTTTTTCTTTGTGTTCTCAGGACTGTTGAGTTAAGTGTCATCGGATTGGTCGGCCACGGATTTGGAATTGCAGCTCAACTTGTTGCCTCGTTCACCGACGCTTTGAGAACGTCTATGTAAGCGACGACGAAACTTTTGGAACATCTCTCGTTGGAGACCTTCAACTTATAATTATTATACTTTATTTATTCGCTTGTATATTTTTAGATCTCACGGATTTCCCAATAATCTAGAGACTTATGGACTCATATCCGGTTTGTGGACTTCGACATTCGCTTTGGGAGCTTGTATCGGTCCCTCCATGGCTGGTATCCTCTACGATACGATAGGATTCGAGTACGCGACTATGGTTGTAGTCGCTTTGAACGCTATAGTTGTGAGTATCCTTATATTAAGTTCTATCTATAAATATAAACCGGAAGTAGACAAAACACTCAAGCATAATTCTTTTCAGGGAGTCGTCGTAGTCTTTTTCATCTGTTGCTCAAAGCACCGTCAACCCTACAAGCAAGTCCCTCTAGAATCCGACATCAAAGTCTCCGAAAACGGAAGTAATATCGGAAGTGTAGCGAGTCACGGAGCGACACCCAGTCTCAGCAACGGAGTCCTGATCGAGAGACCGCCGGGAATGAACGGACTCATAGCTTGCAACAGCTACAAGAACAGACACGGAACCTGGCACAGGAGAGAAACGGGAGCCGTGCTCATCGGTCCCTACAGCACGAGTTATGGGAGTCTCGAATCGCGGGGTTTCTTAGAGAGCGTCGCCTGACACCGGATATACTTCCATTTCCAGGTTTTGACCTACGAAACAGGTCGTCCATTTCCGGTCGTCTTCCCTTTCTCCAAAATTTTTATCTTTGTTGTTCTTGTTTGTTGTGATAGATATCTTTGTTTTGGGTCAAATTTTTGTTTTTCTTTTTAGGTAGTTTCCCCACCGGAAATGAAACTGACTGATGGTGTATGACTTCTTGAATGTGTTAAATTCTTTTTTAAATTTTTTCCGAGCCGTCATTCTCACTTCCGTCAAAGCCATAACGCGCCAAATATTTTCTTTCTTCCAAAAACTATATACTCAAATCAAATCAGTGGCAGTTTCAGGAAAATAAAAAAAATCAATTCCAATCTTTCAATTGCCGGTAGTTACATTCCACTTCCGGTCATAATTTATTTTCTCAAGCTTTCTCCCTTATTTAAATATTTGGGACTATCATCCGGAAGTTTGAAACTAATTTCTTATTAATCAGTCCAACTTCAGTTTTAAAACTTTGCCTTGAAAGCTCTCATAGTTAAAAACATCTTTTCCCGCAACTTCCGGTTTTTGAACTTCTTTCCGCCTTCCCAAAGCCCTGTTCATGTCTTTCTCTTCCCAATTTCTTTATATCAGTGAAATCAGGCTGTTATACCCTCAAATTTAGACTTCAGAAATTTTTAGAAATTCGAATACCGAGATTAATTTTTCTACTTCCGGTTTAAATCTTTTCTCTTTCTTCATGCTTTTTGAATTAGCTACAAATTTAGGCAAAAATTAAACATCATTTTAAAAAATATTTTTCTGATACTCGCTTTGACTACTTCCTGAGTTAAAGGCATGTTGAGAACTTTCACTAACCCTAACCCTTTCAGGTCAGTCTTACTAACCTTTTACTTCTCAAAATTTAGTCTCAAAACAAATATTCAAATCAGTTTCGACTATTTTCAAATCAGTTTCGACTACTTCCGGTTTTCTTTCCTTCCGACAGCTTTCTACTTTCTATTCCTTTTAAATTTTATTTTCTAAACTCTAGAAAAAATTTTTTGTTTATAAAACTGGCTGATGATTTGTTTTAGCGAAATCAGTTCCGACAACTTCCGGTTTTGAGCAAAACATTCCGCAAAATCAACTTCCGGTTTTTTAATTTGGTTTATTCATTTATTAAATTTGAGCTTTTAGAATTTGGTACAAAGTAAATTTTCTAAAATTTAAAGATAATTGTTTGTATATTCGCATTGGATTATTTAAATTTTCCTTAAGCTGCCACTGATTGGACATAAAATTTGAAAAATGGAAATCGACTCACTTTTGGGTTTTCGTCGAGCTTTTTCAGGACCGTGTCTCGACTTTGTTATAAATTGAGAGGAAGATCCTTCGCAGGTGATTCTTAATTCGGTTCCGGTTATAGCCGTTTCCGTTGCTACGCTTCATCTTCGTTGTGATTGGAAGCTGAAAACGAAAACCGGAAGTTGAGTTTTGTTTGTACACCAAAAAATTATTTTCCTTCAAATCCTCTCTGTTTGAGATTCGATCAATCGGTAACGATCTAAAACCACGACACGAAGAACCGTTTTTTAATCAGGCGCAACGTTGCCAAACTTCCGCGTCTTATTTCCCGCCATCTCCGCCAGATGGAGTTCGAAATGAGACGACGCGACAAAAAGAAAACAAAACAAATCGGAAGAAGCACTACGCAAGCGTTTTTCCTTCGCATTCTCATTATTAATTTTTAATGATTAAACCTATTAAAAGAGTTAACAGTGGCGTATCTAAACCCCACCTCCCGGTCAGAATGAACGTCCTTGGATGAATGCGACACGTCGAAATAATTTTCTTTTATAACGGAAATGGATTTCGACGAAGAATCAGTTCCAAATCAAATCGAAATCCAATAACTTATTGATTCGCCTAATTTCCATGTTTTTAATTATTGATTAATAGGTTACATAACAAGCTCCTGGATGTGTTTGTTAGTCTAAAGGAAAAAAAAATTTTAAGAAAGTTTGTCGAGGAGCTTCACTTCTTTTAAATTTTCTTTTATCTGTTTGATTAATTATATTGATGTGAGTGTTTATTAAATATTTATAATAAATAGATAATATTATTATAGATAATTTATTTGTTTAGGATTAGAGTTATTGAAAGAGATCGTTTTTAAATAATTCGGGAGGTTGTTGTTGTTTTTTTTTAATTTAGGAACACAAAAGTCGAGTTCATCTAGTGAAGAGATAATTGATAATTTTTATAATATAAGTCTGTAATAGTATAATAAATGATATATTTTAATAATTTGTGTCTAGATAATTGTTCTAATTGACCAAGACAAATCCAAATGCTTCCAACGGGAGGGTTTAAGTCTAATTGATTACTTGAGAATGGTAGGGAAGACAGGGGTGGTTTGGTTTGGTTTAGGCTACGGGGTTGTAGCTTCCAGGGCCATGATGGGGTATCGGAGGAGACAGTGATAGGCTGCAGAAGAAGGGATAGAACTCACATGCTTACCCTATTATAAACTAATATCGTAATTATATTAAGGTAAAAGTGATAAATCAGGCGAATGTATATATATAATTCCCAGCGATTATTCATAATCACCAAGTAAGCTTGGTAGATATGATAAATCTGAATATTTATCACATTTACCAGCTAGTTTATGAAATATCCAACTCCTAATGATTTCTCCTCCTCAATTTCATGAAGTAACATGTTATATTTACCACGCCTTGTAATAATATATGTATTATCACAGTCTTCGTTTCGATAAAGCCATTCATACAAGCTCAAACTTGTTCTCATACCGCTCAGAGTTTTAAAAAGTCGTTTATCTATAAATGCAACCTAAAGTAAAGAACTAGAATGAAGGTAGATAATTTTATGTGGACTGGAAATCCACTTTGGCCGGGAAGAATATTTTTTATATTTAATGGTAAAAATGATAAATAGGACAAATGTTTATAATTCCAGGCGATTATTCACAATCACCAACTTGGCTTGGTAAATATTTTTTGGAATGAGATCGTTACTTATGAAATGAGCTGTCACCTAAATTGTGCAGTATTTTTGAAGTGAAATGCTTCCTAAAATGCGTAACGTATTGTACATAAAAATTATAAAGTAACATTGTATAAATTTTACGGTAAAAGTGATGAATCGAGCTAATATATATAATTAACGGCGATTATTCATAATCACCAACTAAGCTTGATAAATGTCACAAATATACCGAGTATTTATCACATTTACCGGCTAGTTTATAAAATCTCCAACTCGTGATGGCTAATTTAATAAAATTTCCTCACATCCTTGCCTTCTATCAGACTTCTGACAAAAAACAAGCAACCCAAGCAGCTGTGCTCGTCAGCAACAGCGAACGAACCTCCCAATAAGAAGCGGCGAATATAAGAGATGAAGTGACAGAAGCCGTGGATAGGAGCAAACTTTGATTAAACTCTCCGTTTAGAGTTAGAGATTTTATAAACTACCCGGTAAATTTGATAAATACTCAATAATCTGTCACATTTTCCAAGTTTAATTGGTGATTATGAGTAGTAGCGGGGAATTATAGTTATCTGTCAAATTTATCACTTTTACCATACAAGATATAAAATTTTCCCCGGTGTGTCAATTTCCGGTTCACATAAATTATCTACTTTCATTCTGGTTCTAGTTTTTGCATTCATAGATAAACAATCGTTTAAAACTCTGAGTTGTAATAAAAGAAGTTCAAACTTGTATGAATGGTTTCATCGAAACGATGATTTTGATACTATTTTCACTATATTCAGTATTCTCACATTTTCAATTCAGGAACCCTTCACATTTGGCAAGCTTAGTTGGTAATTATGAATATATATTAATATATACTCGGCAATAATATTTACTTTTATTACTTTTAACATACTATTTATACATTTACTGGCTCTTTTTAATATCTCCAAATTGGGATGTGGTATTTCATAAAAGTTTCCTCAGTTTCCTCAACTTACGAGTTGGGTATTTTATAAATTAGCCGGTAAATCTGATAAATATTCAGTAGGCTAATTTATCACATTTACCAATATCAGTTGGTGATAATAAATATTCGCCTGATTTATCACTTTTATATAAATTAGGCGTAACGCACAGATGCGACATTATTTTCCGCTCCATTAGATATATTATATTAAAGAGACAATGTATAGAGAGAGAGACAGAGGGAGATAAATTTTTGGCGCGAGAATTCAAATGTGGGAGACGAAGAAAGGATGTTGCAACCTTGTAACCTTATTACTCTCCTGAATTATCACCTGTGTCACGGGATTTTACAACCCGGCTAAGATTTATAAGGTGTCAAAAAAAATTTGATAAAAATGGAACGGGAAAGTAGGTCGATTGTCTGCTGATTGATAATGCCACGTCAAGGAAATTTTTTGTTAATGAAAAACCGTAAAACGGGGCACGATGGACCTTGGAACAGAACAAAAACTTAAAATTTCAAAATACATATACTGGATTCGATTGGGGAAGGCTTAAGACATCAAAAATTTTTATGCGCCTTTCAAAGTCTTTCCACGGCACTTCCGGTCGTTGCTTATTTTTTGGCATCCGCTCTGAGCTTTTTTGATTGTTAGCGCTTCATTTATATTTGTTTTCAATAACACTTCCGATTTCGTTGGTGTGAGCAGCGAATGTCAAACGAAAAACAAAGAAATAAAGGAAATCGCATCTCGTTTGAGGGTGAATGTCTTTCGGACTTTTCAAAACAGAAAAAAAAATAAAATTTTTTCTTGCTTACAATTGGCACCACTGTTCGTCCACACAATCGGCCGCGTTGTTGTGGTTTTGACTTGACCGAAAAGTGTTTTTGATTTTTTTTTTTTTTTGGTCATTGGTCTCCTTAGTTTTAAGATTTTTAAGAGTAAACGCTGATTCCGGTAAGTTTAAAGTTTGTGTCCTTTCTATTTCCGGTTTTGGTTTGTAACTTGACTGAAGCTTTGGACTGATATCCTGTGTTTTTGTGCTGATGGTTTGTAATTTCCTGTCTCTAAATCTACTTGATACTCCTGTCACTTTTGCTGTTGTTTTGGGTGATTATGTTGTTTTTATCTGCCTGACTGTTTTTTCACTCATCAACTTCCGGTTATTTTATTTTGTTCATTTTCCCCTGTTTTTGGTTGTTGCTTAGTCGATCTTTGGTGTTTCTTTCCATTTCTCTGTTGTCTTTTGGGCTACTCCTTTGCCTCTATTACTTCTACAGGATGTTACGCGTTACACTAACATTTTTAATCTTATAACTATTAATAAATCACTATATCCGCTTTTATCTATTTACCCATTCTTGTATCTCTACTTCCGGTTAAAGTCACAACTAATTTCTTTATCTGTTCCCGAGAGTTGAAACAATGTCCTCTACCCTCAGATACAATCCCTTAACCCTAGACTTCGTACTTAGCGATAGACGGGATTTATCTAGGAGATAAAAGTAAAGGAAATAAATTAAACACTTTATTCATCAAATTTGCTTACTTTATCTCTGACTTCCGGTTTCTTTTTTCTAAATAAAATTTCGTTGTAACAGCCCTTAACTGATTCACGTCACGATGAGGATTTGCTATTATCTGACTCTATGGGATGAGATAGTGTGTGTTCACTCTTTGAGACGAACTCTCGATGAAGATTTTGGCGCGAATTTCAAATCTGTAGAATGTTATACTGAATAATGACTGATGTGATTAGGGTTTAAGCATGCAACACTGATAAAACAATGTCAATACATAACAGAAAGTGAAGATAGCACGTTTGTTAGCATCATTTAACTGTATAGATGTGTCTAAGTCGTTTATCTATCTCACGGGTTTCTTTTCTTTCCGGGTTTCCGTCCTCATCGTTGGGTTTAATTGCTGTTTTGTTTTTTATGATTTTAGACGTGACTTTGGCTCTCTTCTAAGTTTGGGTTAGTAGAATAACCGCCGTCTTTAACTTTAAACGTAATTTTACTTCTAATTTTTTATCTGCTGAGTATGTAAGAATGTCTGTTTAAAGTGCTCGACTGTAGGAGTTATGGTTGTGAGTTTGAATTCCCTCCGACATCCTGTTGTTCTTAAAAATGGGATTAAAACTAAAACTAAAACTTTCTCCTTAAATTATCTACAACTTCTCTCTTCTTCTATTTCATCTCCTGTACCCCCACTACACCGTCTAGTCCTATTCTCTACTTCTAAGGCAACTATTTTACGTCTCCTACTTAGAAAGAGTTGGTAGTTAAGCATGAAAAGATAGATAAAGAAAGATAAACTACTAGATAAAGGAAAAGCTCAGATTAATTTTTGAAAAACCCGCGAAACATTTCAAAAGTCGGAACTCAAATTTCAAAGACTCGAACATCAAAACACAAACTGAGGAGAAGGTGGGACGGGGAGAGGGGGGATCCATTTATACATTTTGGCAGTGGGCATCGGAATTCTTGGATTTCCCATAAGCCTAAGACGAACAGCCGGAGAGTAGGAAGGCAAGGGGAGAGGAGGGAGAGCGAACAGTTGAACGGTTGTGACGCGTCGGCAATGTACGGGTCCAACATTCAAACCGGCCAGTCGTCGCAGATAAAGAAAACCGTTATTATCTGTCGCATAATTCGGGTATTAGAGGAAATTATTAAAAGAGGATCAACATCCGCTGTCGCCACCGTCGTGACACTCGCTTTTTGACGACTAGAGAGAGAGAGAGAGACGAAGAGAGATAGCGAGAGAGAGAAAGAGATAGTCACATGAACAAATGTTGACAATTTCGTGCATCAGTTGTGTCATGTCTTCGGCTGTACGATGAGTCTTTTCGGGACCAACAGGTAGGTCTCATGTGTGTGTGCTTTCGCTTACTTTTAATTTTTGTAAATTTTTTCTGTCGGAAAAAAATTTCCCCGCTTGTAAACACCATATCCGTTTTAAAATTTCCGTCCTCTTCTACATTATTAATTGACAAAGATTTCCATTAACGAATATTAACGAACAGTACCGAATTAAGAACCGAAAACTCTTCGACTGATTCCCGTGTACAACCTAATTGCTTCTACCAGCAACACTACTCACAATTTCAGGTTTCTAGGAGGACGGAGGGCCCAACAGGGGCAAGCGGGGGTGATGTCGACATTTATGAACCTGTTAATCACTCTTCGGTGTTAATTTTTGTTTCAAAACCTTAGTCTAAAATTATTTTACTCTCATAAATAGTAAACAATGACACATGCTAACGACACCCTGCTGACTTCTTTTCTCACACATGTGAACACTACGCTTTTTCTGTTAGCCCTCTCGAAAACTTTTTAGCAGTGAAAGAATCCCAGCTGTTTCCTTCCATTCTCTATGTTAGATCTCTTAAACAAATAAACATGCAAACGAGAAAATCGAAAAATTTAAATGGCGGAGTTCCAAATCAAAAGTAAAAAAAATAAAATTCAAATTTCTGTTTCTTGCGGATTTGCCACCTTAATGACGGCAACTGAGAAAATAATTTTTTACACCGTCCTTCCTTTGAGTATGGTTCGTGTGTGTTAAGTGAACGTGTGGAGGAGGACTGATATCTGTCGTCGCACCTTTCTCGTAGTCCTTCAAAAAGAAATCCGGCCTTTGAGACAAACAAACGCGAAAAATTCGTTTTGAGCTGTTGCGTTAAATCAAAATCCTGTCAACGAGTCTTCCTCCTCCTCCATCCCTATACACACAAATATTCCTTCCTCTCTTGACCAGTCACAAATTATTAAACATGACCTCACGAACCTTCCAAATTATTAACACTATGGCGTCCGATCGTCTAATCTAAATTTTTTCGTGTTGGTGCCGGTGGAATTGACTTACATAAATTCTCTAGGAGCCGGCGTTTTTTCGAGGCCCATGTTTACTAATCTTATCGTTAGTTCTGTCTTTGGACGAAGTTTTTAAGAAAACAAAAAGTTTCTACTTTGTCGTTTACTGTTGGTTAAAAAGAACACACAACAGTAACTTTTGTTCCACAGCTTTAAATACAAAATACAGCCATCGACGCATACGCAATAATTTCGCACCAACATGGAACCATTTCCGGTTCCAATTTTCACCAATCACCTTTAAGATAGTCGAACCAAACTCAACAGCAGAAGAATGAACCCGGTGGTAGAAAACTATTGTGAACAAGGTCCTCGACGGACCGTTAACCCATCCTTGAGTGATTGATTGATTTATTTAAAACCGGAAATGTTCTGAGACTTTGAGATTTTATAAACTAGACGGTAAATGTGATAAATGTTTAGTAATTTGTCGCTTCTACCAAGCTTAGTTGGTGATTATGAATAATCTCCGGGAATTATATATATTCGCCCGATTCGTCAGTTTTTTCGCAACAACTACACCATAATACTTTCCGGTCTACATATTTTATATTAATATATACATTCATTTAGGAGCACGTGGCACTAGATAGCATTGGTATGCTTGATCTTGTTGTTCTTCTTACTTTTTGGGCATGATTTCTGTGTGAAATTTCCCGTCAAATTTAATACTCTCAGAATTTTATAAAATGGACAGTTTTGGTTATTATCATTTATATTATTGTATGATTGTTATCATTTATAATAATATAATACACGCTACTTGGCGTTATAACTCTAAAGCAGAGGTTCCCAAAGTTTTTTGTGTCGTAGAGCCCTCGCCATGTTTTTCGCTTTTGAATAGACCCCCTACGTACCTGATATTGATTTTTGTAAATTTCTCGCTGTAGTGAAGTAAATTCTATACTTCATAGGTAC
Organism: Columbicola columbae; assembly: GCA_016920875.1. Classification (NCBI taxonomy): domain Eukaryota; kingdom Metazoa; phylum Arthropoda; class Insecta; order Psocodea; family Philopteridae; genus Columbicola; species Columbicola columbae. The sequence continues at coordinate 9,576,532 of JADMLL010000011.1, read as the reverse complement.
TTTACAAAGTTTACGTCTTTATATTATAAGATAGTATAATGTAAGTAAATAGGTACTATCAGTGTCTGTTGAGATTCACTATAGTAGACCCCCATTTTCATTTCATGGGCGCCTTTAATTTTTGGCTGACGTAGACACCCTGCAGGTTGTCATAGTCCCTGGGGTCGATATAGACCACTTTGGGAATCACCACTCTAAAGAGAAGGCTAATGTACAAAGATTACAAAGCTAATACAGGTGCTGTATTAGTTTCAGAATTTATTTTATCGCATAAACTACCTTTGGTACTTGCATCAAATATTGTGTTAATTGACTTGTAATCCTGAAATTTAAATTTTTATTTCCAGTCCCGCCAAATTCAAAACCGGAAATGCTTATAATTTTTATTTGTTTTCTATTAGAATTCCATTCGAAGTTTCCTTTCATCTTATTTTTTACTTATTTTGTTAACGTCGGAATTTTTGGTGTATTGGTCAAAACGCCAGGCTATAGAAGTTATGATTGTGAGTGGAAATCCTCTCTCACATCCTGTTATACTCAAGGCCGATTAACGGAATGAAAACCCAAATTAACATACAGCGGCTCACAGATTGTTTGGGACACTAACATTCATAAAAATAGAATTGCTGTGGTTTTAAAGCTAAGGAAGTTATCAACAAACTAACTGAAAGTGGCCCTAGGAAACCAGAGAAGAGAAATTGCTGAAGACAAGTTGCTGCTTGTTTGTGCACAGAATTAAGTGCACCAAATAATCTGTCAGACTTATTTCTGTAGCTATATCATTATTGTTATTGTTATACAGTTAAAACTATTTATTGAAAAATTTTTGGTTTTTGTAAGCTGGTCAAAAATGCGATTACAACCTTTCATTCAAATTCCGTTGATAACTTTAACGTTTTAGACGCAACAGCGGTTTTATTATTATAAACGATAGTATACCCAATTAACTTGTATACAATAAGAACTTATTTGGGTTAGTTTAGTTTCTGTCATGATTATGTATGTATGTATGTATTGTATTTGAGTTGTAATCCCGTTTTTCAGCCTTTCTTGGGTGTAACAGGATACGGGAAGAGGATTTGAACTCGTGACTATAACTTCTTAATCTGGCACTTAAACCACTACACCATACATTCTGTCATGATTATTAACAATTAAATAAGTGCACAGATGAATACATACGCGATAAATAACGAATAAACTAATAAATAAATATGTAGATGAATAACTAAACAATAAAACTTAATTTAGCAATAAATAAATAAGGAATAGAAAAAATAAATAAATACATAAACAGTTAAATGAACGATTAATGGCTGATAGACAAATAAATAAATAAACATTTAAATAAATAAATACACTACACTTCCGTTACACCTTTTGTATTTCCGTTATTACTTTCGGTAGTACATAAACTACATAATTTGATTAGCCGTTAGATATATTACAATCTAGCTGGTAAATGTGACAAATACTCAAAAATTATAAATATTCGCCTGATTTATCACTTTTGCCGTAACATATTAGGTGCCACTCGACATTATTTTCCGGTCCTCCTCATATATATTAATCAGTAATCACTCAAACGACAAGAAACACAACAGCAGAGAAGAATTTATTTATTTTTGAGTTATTCACTTTTGTGTATAACAGGAATCAGAAGACAATTCGAACTCACGACTATAATATATAGTATTAACAATATCATAGGATTAACAATAAATAAAAATAAAATAAATAAATGACTAAATTTCGAAGGACTTCCGGTCTTAAATCCGTCTAACTTTAAAGAAGTTTCATTTCAATACAACCAATAATCAATAATTAATCAAAGGATAGTTAGTATAGTTAGGACTGAAGTTAATAATATCATAATAGGTAATAAGAAAGTAAATAATTAAGCAATAAAAAGTCAAAATATAGATCTCAGAGCATTTCCGGTTTCAAATTGAGTGAGATTCAATAAATCAATCACTCGAGGATGGGTTAACAGTCCGCCGAGGACCTTATTCACATTAGTTTTCTACCACCGGGCTCACTCTTCTGCATCTTCTGCTGTTGAGTTTGATTCAACTATCTAAAACAGAGGTCCCCAAACTTTTTTGTGTCGTAGACCCTCGCCATGTTTTTCGGTTTTGAGTAGACCCCAATTCCTGATATTAATTTTTGTAAATTTCTCACTGTAGTGAAGTAAATTTTACTTCATAGATAAACAACGTTTACGTCTTTATATTATAAGATAGTATAATGGAAGTAAATAGGTACTATCAGTGTGTGTCGAGGACCCTCATTTTCATTTTATGACCCCAAAATTTTTTTCCCGCTGTCGTAGACCCCTTGCAGGTTGTAATAGACCCTTGGGGGTCAATATAGACAACTTTGGGAATCACTGATCTGGAGAAAATTGTACCCCGCTAACAGATAATCTGTATTAATTATTTAGAAGGTTCCTGAGGCCCTGTTTAAAGATTTGCAGTATAATAAAATAATATAAATAACAATAATTTTAAATTTACAAGCTCCCCGGAGTTAAATATGCCCTCATTCAAAGAAATTTCATTTCAGTATAACCAATAGTCAGTACTATAAGAGGTCTGTAGTGTGATGGTTAAGTGCCAGACTAAGAAGTTATAGTCGCGAGTTCAAATCCTCCTCCCGTAACCCGTTATACCCAAAAAGGATGAAAAACGGAAGTTAACCTCATCTATAACTATAATAGTCAGCACTAAAGTTAATCATTCCGATCATACATAACAATAAAATAAATAATTAAACACCAAAAATTAAAATATAAACATTTCCTGTTTCGAATTTAATGGCTTGAGCTTTCACAAATATTTCCTCCTAAATTCCAATTCCAATCAATAATTAATTAAAGAGAAATTTTATTTTAATGACTATAATGCCTTTTCAATAAGACCGATCAAATTTATTTCTCCGATTATTTATTAGTTATTACTTACTTCCGGTCTTTAAAAGCCTTATAATATATTTTGAAAGGAAACAAATTTTATATTAACTAACCACGGTCTTTTATGTATTGTTCCTCCTAATACTCTATGGGTAAGATGCGGGTAAACTTTAAACTTTATTTTGAGCCAAAGGTGCAGTATTAATTAAATAAATTCCGTATATTGAATTATGTAGTGTGCAATACTTTGAAATAATGTATAATTACTGTGCAGTATTTATGAGATGAATGCGATGTAATAGTGTGCATACTTTTGAAATGAATTTACTGTAAATGTGTACAGTATTTTTGAAATGAATTGGGTGTAATTGTGTGCAATACTTTTGAAATGAATTCCGTCTAATGGTGTGCTATACTTTCGAAATGGATTTACCCTAAAAGTGACCAGTATTTATGAAATGGGTCTGTGTAAGAGTGTGCAATATTTATGAAATGGATTTTCTGTAAAAGTGACAGTAGGCCTTTTTAAGAAACTGCTTTTATGTAAGAGTGTGCAGTATTTTTGAAATAAATTTCAGCTAAAAGTGAAAAAAGTAAATTAACTAACCAACCAAAGTCGAATACATAATTACAACTTCCGAGAACAAATAAGTGTGGGTCGTTATATCAGTATTAATTAAATTATTTATGTTACTTATTAATTAATAAATGAATCGATGGGTTACGATACAATCGTCACCAATAACCGATCAAATTAAACAAGGCTAAGGGAAGGAGGTGGAGGTTTGAATTCAAAATTTGTTTCGGTTTTTACGAACGGAAATTAGAGTTTAAATCGATTGCGTTTCCGGTTTTAAATTTGGCGCAATTTTTGATAATTTACCAATGATTTCTTTAAGGCCCTTAAAAATTAATAATTTTTAAAAATGAGTAGACTTGAGTCAATAAATTTTTGAAAATGTTTTTAAAATGTCATTAAAGCCTTGCGTCCGTTCGTCCGTTCGTCTGTCCGTTCATCCTGTCGTCAGTTAATAAAAAGAAAAATTCGTACATGCGGGTGGAGCGTCAAAGTTTTTGATTTATTGCTTGGTCGAGAAAACAATTTGGATTTCAAATTTTGAGTTTGAATGCTGTCCTTGAACGTCCGTTGTTTTTTTTGGTTTTTGAAATTTTCAGAGAATCGTTTGATTAGATTTAATCAGAGAATCATTGTCGGCGATCCTAAATTTGTCTTCTTTAAATAGAACAGAAAGTCACAGAAATCCGTTCGGTTGAATATTGCAAGACAACGAGAACAGCTTTTCCCGGTCAAAAGTCTTCGTCTTTCCGGTCATGACTGAAGGTCGCCGTTCTAAATGAAGGATATCTTTCGGAATTTTGTTTATTACTTGACTACCTCGCCGCCATTACCACCGCCATCTACTAGTTGTTAAAACTGACTTTTAATTTTCTTTTTTAACGGCCTCAAAATTTGGACGAGTTTTCAAGGTTGTCGTCTCGACGCCTGGCTGTTCGTTTCAAACCTTTCCGCCGAGTAACAAAAATTTAATTTACATCGTCCATCTGTTTTTTATTTTCTGTCGTTCTGTTGTCAGTTGGCTTTGTAACTCTTTTCCCTTCCCCACATCTGTTATAGATTCTTCTAGATTTTATGTGATTTCTCACCGCTGATTGATACAGACACCGTTTGCGTGTCTGTTTCCGTTCAAATCCAATCCAAACAAAGAGATTGAGACTTGAAAAAGAGCTTCACCTTAATTTATGAATTCTTTAATACTCTCTCTCTCTCTTTGGCATTATCTCTCTGTTTGCTTTTTCTCTTGTCGTAATTTCAAGTCGATGTCAAGGTTCTGTTAACTTAGAAAATTTACGATCCAATTGTTCCTTTCGAGAAACTATATGAAATTGCTGAATCACGCCACGAATTATGTCAGTCTTTCTTTTTTCGTTCCGCCCTGTGACCTAACACATAAACAAAAAACTCAAAATCGGCCTAATTAAAAAATGAGTCCCAAGTCCAAAGTATTTTATTTATGCGTCCTACGGTAACGACAGAAAAATTGACTCGCCCTAATTTTCGTTTTTTATTCTGCGGTGAAAACATGTTTCGTTCAGCTGTCTCTGAGTGTTTTTCAGCAGCTATTTCGCTACCACTCTGTGTTGGTGTTTAGGTTTCTCTTATTTTGGTTATTTTTTGGGGAGGTTGATTGTGCTTTCCGGGTGTTTTGTTGTTAGGATACCGACTACCGACGACTTTTTTCTTCGTTTCATAACCAAAAATTCGAGTCTAATGAATCAAATTGAGCAAGAGCCCTGTCACACAAAGTAAACACGTTAGCAAACATACAAACAAAGAAATCTAAAAATCCAAAACAATTAAATGTTATCTCGACCTTGACAGGGATGTACAAGACTGTTCAGTCTTCACCCAAAGAAATCAACAAATCGGAATTCAAGACATACAAAACCAAAATTCCCTACAGTCAACCCCCAGTAACCTAAAACAAGGGTTGTTGACATCAATTATCATCTCGAGCTCGTGTCCAACACGTGTATGTACGAAAAATTTCATAACCGGACATTTGAAGGCGCACGTGTCTCTCATCCTTATCACTCAACCATCAAAACTCATGTATTTCCGCAGACAAAACCTTAATGAGTAGAGGATTTTATCTGGTAAGCCCTCCCTTCGGTTAGGCATAGTCGAAAGTCCTTCGCAGACAGCCTGGACCGTGTAAGCATTTATATCCAAGCGCGGTTCCTCTTAACCAGTTTGCCGGATGATCGGTGCCTTGATGTCTCCTCTATCTTATGTGAGTGATAAATGGTTTTCTAATTCTTTGTGATGAGACGCCATATTTAATTATCTATTTGAGTAAGAATATCATCCTTGAAGAGTTATTAGACGCCTTGATTTTTTGACAGTGTAACTACTACATACAGGATACAGTAAAACGGGATCAACACGTTCTAACAAGTTTTCAAGCATAAAAGTTCAAACCGACCCTGGGTCATGGCGGAAATGGTTTCTCTGTTATCTAGAAAATGTTATTCTTGTTGTTTTCAGGTGAAACGAATAAATCAGCTATGGTGACCGATAGTCCCAAGAAGAACGCACTGACGAGGCAGCAGTGGTTCACCCTGTTCGCCATCGGAAGCGTTCACTTTGCTTCGGCCATTTGCGTGTCATTGCAAGCGCCTTTTTATCCGCAAGAGGTATTTCCGGTTTTTGTGTTTTCTCTTCTTACATCTCCTCCCTCTCTCTTTTCATTATTGCCTCCAAACGGGATTCGGGTCATTGATTTCTTTTACGCAGTAGCCTCCTCCCGATTAGCCTAGCTGTTTACCAAAACAGATTTCTCAGGAAATGAATCGAACGGATTAAAAGATGAGCCATATTGGACTCACCATATGTCGAGTTTTTTTCCCATGTTTGTTTACACATGACCTGACCCATATAAAGTTCGAAAAACTTTTCATTAAAGAGTCGTTGAGCTTTCTAGAGCTTCCGATTTAAACGTGAACCGTTCATTCGAACGTATCACCATCAAAAGAGGGAAACCGTTCGCGTAAAAAACGCACTAATCATTTTTATTATGGTTCCTAATTCAAGGCAGAATCCAAAAACGTGTCAGCAACTGAGTACGGCTTCGTGTTCGGGATTTACGAACTGGTTTCATTCGTCAGCAGTCCCATCTTGGGCAATTACGTAAGTATCTCCCTCTCCTCCTCCTCTATTTTTATCTACGATCGCCTTTATCTAAGTCTAACTTCTCTTCCGGTGGGGAAACCCCCAACTTCCAGAAGAAAAAGCTCTTTGACGATAAGAAAAATTTTTACTCTAAACAAACTTCCTAATTGTGTTTATGTTTGCTCTCTCTCTCTCTTAATAATTACAGGTTGTTGTTCTGTTTGCTCTAATAAGTAGTATCGACAAATAATGAAAACAAATGATCTCAAAGAAAACTCCGAAATTTGGGAAATTTCGATAGAGCGTGACCCTACAAGGTCAGATGTGTCCCACAAGAATGAAAACCGAAAACCTAATTACGATCTATATAATTAGCCTAATTTGAAAGTCTGCGGTTTCTTTTAATATAGGAAGCGGCTAATAGGAAATTTGAGGAATGCAAAATCTAAACCTGAAATGTTCGCTAACCTCAACCTGAAATATCAAAAACGTTTTGGGGGGTAAACGGAAGTTGATCCGAAGGGCGGTTCGTACAGTAGTGGGGGTTGACTTCTATTGAGATTGATAACAAAATTTTAAATTTCCCGCCTTTTTGTGGGGATTTCCGGTTTTGTTTTTGTCTATCTTCTCGTTTTCTTTTGCTGTTATTTTCTGTTCCGCTTTTTCCTGTTATCACTTCTTCTTTACTTTCTTTTTGTGTTGGTTTTTGTTTCCATTTTTGTTCCTCCTATTTTTTGTTGTTTGATGGTCTCTTTCCTCCTTCTTTATCTTCCTTGTCTTCGCTTGTATCTCTTCTTTTGGTGTTTTATCCTTTCTTTGACGATTTAAACTTGAATGAAAGTAGATACAACGAAAAACCTTGAGAGAGGGACACCAATAATTACAAAATTAGGTGGAACTTTAAATAATTAAATTTCCCGCCAAAAAATGATGTATCAAACTTCCGTTTGCTAGATTAAGGGGTAGACTTCCTTTACAGCCGTTGATTGTTTTCAGATTGACGTTATCGGAGCAAAGCTTTTGCTCAATGCCGGCATAGTCATCGCGGCAATTTCTTGCATCGCGTTCGGGTAAGTCAACAACACTCACGGGATCGTGTGTCGCCATCTTTTTCCAGGTCCACCCCCCCGCCGCCCCCGGTATTTTAAACCCTGCAACTCTTCCAGGTTGTTAGCACTCATTGAATCTCACACCTGGTTTATTGTCCTATCGTTCGCCGTGAGGATAGTCGAGGCTTTGGGTTCTTCGGCAGCCGTCACTTCGGCTTTTGCTATCACCGCCGCTGTTTTCCCGGATAATGTGGCCACGACGTTTGTAAGTTCACGTTTCTTATCTATCCATCTTCTGTTTTGTCTGTCAAGCAGGAGCTAAATATGTTTGATCTATTTCCAGGCAACTCTTGAGATATTCTACGGGGTTGGTTACATCGCGGGACCGACGATCGGGGGTTTTCTTTACACCCTCGGAGGTTACATTCTACCCTTTTTGGTCATGGGTTCCATTCTTCTCATGGACGGTGTCTTCGTTTTCTTCGTAATGCCTAACTTCAAGAGAGATGAACTCATACCTAAAGGTAATTTCCAAGGCCTCAGCTCGTGAGTTAGACAGACACGTCACTCTGGGAATCAATTATCGAAAGGATGCCATTCAGGACTCTGACACCTGGGATACCTGACCCAATCGACGGCTACATAAATTAGAGATGCGAAAACACGTGCAAGCAAAAAATTTTTAAATTATCCTCGGAAAGATGGAAAACCAATTTCAAGACTGAACAGGCAAAAACCAAATAAAACGCTTCAATCTCACCCCCCCGGGGCCTTCTCCGTTACAGCCCCCAAACAACAATTAACCGCAAAAATTCCCAAATTAATTTTTTTTTCTCTAATTTTCTTTTTATTTCTTCTTAAGCCAGCTTTAAAGAAGTGTTCAAAGTTCCAGCCGTGATCATTGACGCGTTAAGCGTCATGGCAACCTCCATCGGAATGGGATTCTACGCGGCCACGCTGGAGCCACACATACGAATTGTAAGTCATACCGACGAACGCAAAAAAACCTTTGTAACCTTCAAACTTATAAGAGAATCCCGCCCTCCAGACTTCTAATTCCTTCTCCTCCCCCGCGGATCCCACCAACACCGACCTGGACAATAAAAGATGAGGAGAACAAGGCCAGGTACGAGATTCGCATTCCAACCGTTTTAGGTCTTTTTTGCCTCGGACAACTTTTCGTGATTTATAACCCGTCGAGGACTCTTCCTTTTTTCTTGTTTCTTTCTTGTTTGTCTTTTGGGCTAATTTTTTCCTCAATTACAATCGGACTTTTTGCTCATTAGAACAGGAAACCTTGTAGCGAACCTAATTTGCCCCCTTCCCCCGTAATTATTAAAGAATAAATACAATTATTATTAATAATTCAATAGTTCATCTTTCTTTTTAGGCGCGTTTTCAATAATCTCTTATTATTTCTTAAAAGCTCTCATTAAACCCAAAAGCTCTTACAAAAAATTTAAAAGAAACTTAAGAAAACCCAAACACCATAATAATTAACATGAAAACCCCTATCTTTTTTGGTTATATAGACAGGAAATGTAAGAAGAAGTAATACATAATTGAAAATATGTATGGAACTTTTTCTTTTTATATTTCCTTAAGAAATAAGCAAAAAATTTTCTTTTTAGTTCCATTTGAGCCCTGTTACAATCGGTCTCATATTCGTAATCAGTGGCGGAACTTATGCTGTCATCGCTCCCATCATCGGAAGACTTTGTGATAAGAAAGCCAATCCGAAAGTCATGATCCTCATTGGTTCGATCTTCATAACTCTGAGCGTCTTTTCCGTGGGACCAGCTCCATTCTTTCCCTTCGACACGTAAGTCTTTCATTCAACAACTTCCGGTTTTACGAAAACTCACTAACACCTCCAACTCACTCTTCCCTTTTTCTTTTTTCCAGAACTTTCTGGTTGGTGATCTTCGGACTCGTTTTGCAAGGTTTCGGAATGGCTTTCATCCTGGTGTCAGCATTCATAGATGCCATACGATCAGCCGTGTGAGTGCTCTTTCCGGTTTGATCATTTCCCACAACTTTCTGACTATCAAGGTTCTGATTATTTTTTTTCTGTTGTAGTGCCGGAGGATTCCCCGATGAAATCACGACCTATGGACTTATTTCCGGTCTCTGGGCTTCTTCCTTTTCATTAGGTGATTTCATTGGTCCATCCGTCGCTGGAGCTTTAAACGATTGGATCGGGTTTAGAAAAGGAAGTTTGTTCATAGTCGCAGTTCATTTTGTTATTGTAAGTATAAAACGACCCAAGAACCCGGAAAAACGTGAGGAGATACCACACCGACGTTATGACTATAGTGCAAATCAGCAACAAACAAAAACATCCGGCGACAGGAAACAAGAGCCACGCGGAAAATCTAAATTTAGCCACAAGTTAAGACTTAACACGTAGTTTCCATATTTCGTCACGAGATGTCGTGAATTAACCTAAAGGTCAGGGTCTGTACGGTAGGTCAGATTCTAGTAAACAGCAAAACCAAAACCCAACTTCCGGTTTTACAGTCGTTGAATACAAAATCACAAAAATGACAAAGCAAATTCGAATGAGATGGCGTCTTAAATAACCTAAAAAGCAGTTAGCTAAGCTCTCCCCACTTCCGGTTCCTCTTTATTCCCGTTTTACTTTCACTCCAAGCAACGCCTTCATCTGATAGCTGACTCACGACCGCAAACCGTCCTTGCTCTCCAGATCATTCGACACTTTTGATACAAACAACGCCCTCCGGAAGTGCTGACCAGAGTTGAACAGTTTTTTCTTTCTGTTTCCAGTTTGTTACCATGTTCACGTTTCTTCTTAAACTGAGGAAACGGAAAACGATGGTGTGTTCCATCTCAACACTTCCGACTCTCACGGATAATCCGAAAGAAGGTGTCGTCAATTCCACAATCATACTAGAAGAAAATCATTTAAAAACCAACGGAACCGGATATGGAAGCCTCGATCGCAAACCAGAGGACACATTTACCAGATTCTGATGATCTCATTGGCCAAAAACCGAATTTTTAATGTAACCTAGACCTAGGACACACATTTTCCATTAATTATTAATTGATAAAGAAAAAAAAATGGCGGACGAGGTATTGAGGAATACTAATCTCAGACTAAACGAAAACCAAAACACTAAAAAGTGAGAAGCGTATATACCACCGCCACGAAAACGGGGAAAAGGGTTTGAAGGATTGTTTAAATCCAAAATGGCGGATGTTTATGGTTGCGAAACCGACTGACAATCAAATTTAATAATTAATATTATTATTAATGTTAATAAAACATTGCCAATGTTTCTTTTTTCATGTTTTGTGTCTTTATTAACACGTGATTTCTCTACTTTCTTCGCTTTTGTCTTGGACTCGGGTCGCACCTGGGTGACAAGTGAGAAGAGCCCAAGGTGAGAGATGTAGAAAGTGGTGATGATGAAGATGAGCCTTCCACAATCTAACGCCATTTTTTTTTTAAATTTGTTATTTACTAAATATTACATAAATAAATAAATAATTCCGTTTTTATTATTGTTTCCTTTTTTAAATTTGGAATTTTCCTTTCTTAAGAGAAAAATGTTTTCGTGGACTTTCTTGGATAAATGTTTTATTACTCTATGGAGTTGGGGTTATGACGTCATAACTTTTTAACGTAGATCCTGTTTCCGGTTTTTTTTCTTTTTCTTATTTGAATGTCCTCTTCTTCTTCCTCCTTCGACTAGTTTTGTGTTCTGTTTCGTCTCTTTCGTCTTTACTGTCCTTTTTGAATTTTTGATTGTCTTGTCTTCCTATCACTTTAGTCGCTCTATAGTCCTGTGTGAGCCTTGGCCTTCTTCCGGTTCTCTATTCCGCTCTATCCATCGCGCATCTCCTTCAGTTTTGATTCGAACCGCTTTGGTGTCTTCTCATCTTAAGTTGAGGCGACCTACCCATCTGGTTCTCGTTAAAGATTTTGAGGACCAGCCTGACGTTGGTTCTTAAGACATGAACTATCCACTCCAACCTCCAGGTTGTAGTAACGCTTTTCTTGTTTCATCCGAACTGTCTTTCAGGATCTTGTCTTCTTCCCTTCTCTATACTATTCATTCTACAACAGACTTGATCGTTTCCTGTTTATCGCTGGTCTCTTTTTGTAAGCATTTTGATTATTCTGAACCAATTTGGGTCATCTGAGGCCTAAAGTGCCCGACTATAGGAGTTATGGTCGTGAGTTCAAACCTGCCTCCCGTATCCTGTTATACCCAAGAGTGAAAAACGAGAACTAAACTAAACCAAACTAAACTAATTTTGATCATCTGTAGAATTATGTTCTCACGTCCACTTTTGTGATTCCATGATGGCGATTACGGTAAGCAGCAAAAGAGTAAGCAAACAATCATCACGTGAGGGGCGTATTTAATAGACTTCTCAACCGAGTTTATGTACCTAGGTACCTTGGGTACCTCTTCGTTGTTCTCTACCTATTCACCTTCTCTACTTTTTCTATTTTTCTTCTTTTCCATACTTCCTTCTACAAAGCTCTGCTTTTCTACTTTCTCCCTTAAAAATTTTCTTTTTGTAATGTGATTCCTGATTCCAAACCTTTTTCTACTTCCAGAAACCAATTCCAAGTTGATGCGTAAAAGTGTGCATTATTTATGAAACGAGTTTTTCGTTTGAGTGTGCAATATTTATGAAATGGGTTTCTGGCGAACACTAATGTTGATTGAAACACTTACATGAGAGATTCATTTCATAAACAATGTCCGGTTTTACAAAGAATTCATCTCAGGAGAGACACACAACTCGATGAAGAATTCATTTCAAAAGTAATGCACACTAATACCAGACTCTAATTTCATAAATATTGAAATCTAACAAAACACAAAGGAAACGAATTTTTAATGAATGTGCGTTAGTTCTGAAACGAATTTTAAAAGACAATAAAAGTGTGCATTATTTATGAAATGAAACCTCCCCACAAGTGTGCATTAATTATGAAACGAATTCTCGGTCTAAGAACACGTTAAATATTTTTTGCTACGAGTTGTTGGTGAAAATTTATTTTGATTAGGAGACTCAAACGAAAGATTTGTTTCATATCCAACACACTTGTGGGAGGTTTTATTTCAAAAGTATTGCACACTAATGTGTTTTTATGATATGAAATTTTGGACTGTGATCCCTACTTTGTTTGAACCTTTTCCGACGTTAGTCAATCACTCTCCTCGATTCTTCTACGAATTTCAGAAATGATATTTAAAGATGTTCTAAAGATGAAGAATTCATTTCATAAGTAATGCACACTATGAACAGACACTAATTTCATAATTATTAGAATTTTGTTTCACAAATATTGAAATCTAATAGAACACAAAGGAGACGAATTTTTATTATGAGTGTGCATTATTTTTGAAACGGCTTTGAATATTAAGTTTGACAGTCTGCCTGGGTCTATTCTAACTGGGCAACAGTTTTTTGGGGTCTGCTTTGTTTCAAAACATTTTGAAGGTATACCAAAGCCATTTCTTTGGTACTAACAGTCCTCTTCGGGTGGTTTGTTGTACCTGTACATCGACTCTCCTTTAACCTTGGTTAGCTATCGGTCCGTCAAAAGACAAGACTCACCGCAAATATTTTTGTTTGTTAAATTTTATTTTCACTTCTTGTTCAAATCTTAAATGTAATCTCTCCAAGATTCTATTAATAGATAAGCGTTGGAAGTTCCATGGTCATCCAAATTGTAAAGATGGAAAAGTACACAGAATCAGTTTCCCGGTACTTTTCCGCTCTTGAAAAATATCCCCCCGAAACTTCCGGCGAAACTGCGTCTCGCCAACGACAACAAAAAATTTCGTAAACAATCCATCCTCCAAACTCTCAACAATGTTAGACTACAGCTCACGACAGCAGATATCCCATAAATCAAGGTAAAATTAAAACGAACGCCCGTGCCAACAAGTCATTAAACTCTCATCGCTGACATCTGATTCATTTCCCAACTATTCCGTAGTTTAGTGACCACGTTCTTGAGGCATAACGACCCCACCGACCGGAAACGGAATTGAGGAAATCAAAAACTGACACCGTCACCCAGCCTTGGACGGTTCTAAGCTAGTAGCTCGGAAAAGACGGTCCCGAGAACAGCGATTTTCTCCTTGTTGGTCAAGGCTTTTGCCGGAAAACCGTTTTCCCGCCGGTTTCTTGCTTACTACCTAATCGTCTTCTACCTTGGGCAACGTCCACCAATTACCCGTATGATATAATTCCATCCGCTTTATTATGATTTTTTTTACGCGGAATGATAATTTACCATAATTGGTTTGTTTGGAAAGTTCCAAGGACGGAAGTTAGGGTTCCTCCGGATTTGAAAAATCACAAATTGATTTTAATTGAGTGAAATCACACACGAGCCCCGGCGTCCGAACCTTTCTCTTTCTCGGAATTTATTTAGGACATTGGGCGGTTAGGCTAGGTTATTTTCGAAAGGATTCTAAAATCGATTCCCGGGTTTTGATAAATTTTTTGTTTACCTGCCCACGTCGACCATTCGAATCTTGTTTCCTTCTCGTTTTACACTTAAACTAGTTTTTCGCCAACCTGGGCACGGCGTTTTTCCGGGTCAACCTGACTGACCTTGTGCTTTTGTGCAATTTAATGTGTGGGCAAAACATTATCTAGTCCCTCCTCGAATTAATCAAGTTTAGATTTATTATCGTTTACGAGAAGATGGCTACCAGAGTGTTGTCATATAACACTCCTCATCAAGATTGCTTATCTCCTCTCGTTGTCACCTCGAAAGACAGTTATGAGAATATACAGTATAAGAAGTCTTAAATTCATTTGCGGTTTGGTATAAAGTTCGTTCAACTTTTTGGAAATCTCAGCTTTCGTTTTTCACCCAAACCGGAAGTTTTGGTTAATTTTTGAATCAAAACCAGCCCTGAAATGAATGATTCTGAGCTTTTCTTGTTTTCTTGCTAAGTTCAGCTCATTCTTAGACAGAAATTCTGACAAAGGCGACACAACAACCCCAGAAAGAAAGTATAGTAAGGACTAGACGTGAAAACTAACAAAACAAACCGGAAGTAAGTGATCTTCAAAGCTCGTTAAAGGATCTACTTCTTTGTAAAACGGCTAGTGTTTCATTCAAACAACTCCTTCTGTGGCGATTGTTGACCTTACCTATAGCCAACCGGAAGTCTCTTTAACGAAGAATTCAAACACTTGACCGAATGTATCAACCTCAAAGCACAAAACCTCAGGAAGGGTGATAAAGGCAATACAACAACCCCAGAGAGGAAGTATAGAAGGAATTAGCGTTCAAACCAACAAAACAAACCGGAAGTAAACGATCCCCAAACCTCTTTAAAGGACCTACTTCTTTGTAAGACTCCAGACAACAGCTAGTTTTTCAACCAAACAACTTTCCAAGCAAAATGACTTTTGTAGCGACTGCTGGCCTTACCTAAAGCCAACCGGAAGTCTCTTTTAACAAAATTCAAACACTCGGTCGAATGTATCAACTCCAGGAAGGGCGATGAGACTCCAAATGAACCGAATGACACTCGTTACAAAAACACAAAAAAAGGAATCCGCGTGTCTCCCTTTCACATCTCAAAGCTTACAAAGCTTTCAAAACTTCAAAAACATAATCAAAAATAAAAGTTCAAGGTCGTGTTTGATCAATACTCAAACTGTCAGTTCTAGAACAAACACGACAACAACAACAACATTTTTACCGTTCTATTTTGTTTTGTTCTCTGTTTTGTACTTCCGGTTTATTTAGACTATCAGAGCGGAAACATCAAACTTTAAAAAGTCAAAACTTTTCCAAAACCAAGTTTTAACAACAACAAAAATGGATCATATTTATTGATGCGTGAAAATCCCGGTTCTCGTTTGGATTATCTAGTGACACGTCGTTTTCTCTCTCTCTTGTTGCGAACGCGGAGGAATATATCGATGGGTTCCAAGGTTTCGACCAATTAAAAATCTTCTTTACGGAGCGTGAAGATTACACCGATGCCCTTGAAATTTTTTTTTTTACCAATTTGGTATGAGGTCCCGGCGGTTGGGGGTTAACAGCCAAAAATTTATAGTCTTTGAAATTTTCCCACAAAGCTTTCCTCTACTTCCTTCGACTTGAGTTTCCTTTCAGCTCGCTTTCTTATACGCCATGTTTATGGTGGTCTCTCCATCTCCTGTAGTGTCGTTAGGTCCTTGTTTGACGTATTCTCTCTTAGATCATGTTGATAGATAATCTACCACGTTCCTTGAGCTTTCGGTCATTAATATCCATAGCTCGGAGTCGTATTTTCTCCGTTTCTACGATTTCTTCGTTTATGTTTTCATTTTTCATTCCGTCCCAGTCGCCGATCTAACTCGTTTTCTCTCTAACCCCTCTCCTCCCTCTCCTATCTCTCTGATGACTATCTATCTTCTTTATGTGCGGTTTCTGGCGGCTTTTGATTAGTATAATCTCTCTCTCTTGGTTTTTTATTCTTTTCTTGCAAATTGAAAGAGTGCGAGTTGAATTGCAAGGAGAAAAAGATTTAAGTCACGAGTTCCTCTTTGGACAAAACACATCCTGACTGCCCCCTCCCCGCAGTCATTAATTTATAGGTTAGGCCCGTGATGACGAAGAAACTCTTAGCTTTTATTGGGTGATTAATTATTTTGGAAAAAGCTCACCACAGACACGTTTCCCATCTCACTGACTTTTTGAAACCTCCCTCAAATATAAAATAGTTGGTGTGTGCATTATTTATGAAATGGTTGTACTGCGCCGATCCGCTATATCCACGACTACGTAAACACGATCGTTTTGATAATCTTATAGTTTTTATATTAGACACCCTTTTTGGCATATAAATATAACGCTTCAGCAGCTTCATAGTGTGCATTACTTATGAAATGACCACCACATTACGGTGTCCTCTATTTGGTATAGTTGGTATAGTCTAAATTTACTTTTCTTCTTCTTTCTCTCTCTTTCCTGTCTTCCTACTACTACCTTGTATCTGCTTTATCAATAAGACTTCTACTTTCCTCTTCTTCTCTCTGCCCCGTCTTTCTTTTCTTCCTCACTAACTCTATGCTTCTTCCATTCTCTCTCCTATTTTTTGTTTATCCCACCCTACAGACTGTAGGACAGGTGGTAGTTGACACTGTGGGAATAAAATTTTCTTTCGATTTTTAATCGGTTTCACTCTTGGGTATAACAGGATGTAGAAGAGGATCAGACCTGAGAACTTCTATAGTAAAGCGCTAGGACTACCACCCCACCCCACGAGTGTGCAATATTTATGAAACGTCAAGCAAATATCACCTCAAACAACTCTCACGTTTTGAATGTAAGAAGAGATATCATCTTACCTAAATAACGTGAGTAAATCCCACCAAACTAAAAACATTTACACTACAAACTACACGACACACTCAAAGTGATTAGTTGTGGTTTCGTGGTAGTAATTATAAAAAATAAATTATTTAATGCGATAATTATTTGTTGTAAGTAATTATCGGTAACAAAATTATTAATAAACCGAATCTGAAGTGAAAATCAATCGAAATCGTTTACTCTCTCGTTTACTGAACTTATTGATTAGTGTGAAGTCGATAATTGAATCAATCAGTTGGATGCGTGTAAAAAAAATCCCGTTTTCGGTGTTTTCCTTCCTCTTCCGTCGAGGTTTTTGCCTCCTGTCTTCTTCTTTGCTAATTTTATTCCCAGAAATTTATGTTTTCCTGTATCTTACAATCAACAGTTTTGTAAATCTTTGTTTAGGTGTTAGTAGTTAATTATTTATTTATTTTTTCTTTCAGCTTGTTCGCTACTTTTAATAAGTGGTCAATAAGTGCTTTGAACTTTTGCGAAGCCAAAGAAAAGTCAGCAGTTGGAATATTCCTGTTCTTTCCTGTTCATCCTGGGTTGTTTGGCTCTTCTTCCGGTTTTGTTATTCAGTTTTGTTGATCTGAAACTTAGGGTTGCTCTCCCTCCTGTTTGAATGTTTGGATCTACTTCTAATATACCTTCCTTATAAACCGTAATCATTCCTGTTGATGTCTTATGAGCTCCTCTTAAAAACTTCTTGTCCTAATTTAATAAGCAGCATTAATTCATAATTCCTCTTAAATTCCTTAGAAGACTGATAGTTGTATTTAAATTAAATTGTAAAATGCATCTTCTTATAATTTTTCTAGTAAAGCCTATTTTTCTGTGGTTGAAGTTGAAATTGCAGATCAAAATCGCAAAAGGATACTTGTGTGCAATATTTATGAAAGTGTAGTCATAGTTGAGTTTAAATAAATTAATGTTTATATTTATAATACAACGTTATATATAATGCGTTTAATATATATTTAATAAAAATATACAATATATTATCCTTATTTCTTTTAATCTTAATATAAATATATAATTAATGTATATATAATATACCGGTAACAAATAATATATATATTTTTAACAGGCCTGGAATGCTTGGAAGCTCTCTTCAGGCTATTTCAACAAATAATATATATAATATATTTACTATTATACATTATAATTTAATACCTTTTATATATTTTTAATATAATCAGTATACCGGTATATTAAATATTGTAAATAATATATTATATATTATCGGCAAAGTTTGAAATCCTGAATTTCGTATATTTTGCTTATTTTGTATATTATATTCTGCTTCACTTTCCTTCAATTTTATTAATGGTTTAAGAGTTTAGAATTTTTCGAATACGACTTACAATAGGCCAAATTTATATAGTGTTTAGCTAATGAAAGGTCAAAATAACTGCTGACACTCTATGTTAATGCTTGCTCTTCTCACAATATCTCGAATATATCGAATTTATCTGACGGCCCTTAGCAACAAATTTTCGAAAACAAGTTTTTATTAGCTCGACAAAACTGTGTCAATTATTTCGGGAACCAGAAGACAAACAAATACCGTTACGAGTACCGTCACAAAACCAACCCTCCACCCACCACCTCACCCATATAACATCCTCCTCCTTTAGTTTGCGAATCAACAGCAGCAAATTCCCTCTCCCAAGAGACATTTAAAACCAAATCAATCGACCAAATCACTAGCTTACCCCCTCCCCCAAATCCAACCAAACCATTCGCCGTGGCCACAAAATCCGGCGCCGGAGTTAAATGACAGACGACCAACCCACAAAAACCTGAACCTTAATCCGAGTTTTTAACAAAAATATCTTCATTGTCTTCTTCCAGTCCATTGTGTCCGAGTTATTTGGTCTTCATTGTTGGCATTCATGCGAATTAATCCTTCGCGCGCGCTATCAAATTGATTTCTTTTGTTTTCGCCGTTTGTGTGGTGTGTGCGTTCTTCACAGTATCGATTCCATCGAAGGCTTTGTCTTTTCCCAGCGCCTGAACAGTTAGAAACGGCTTTTCGACGACCCCGTGTCATACCCTCAGGCATCATTTCACACCGTCGCTTATTTCATACATATTTCTACGGGTGTTGCTATAACTTCTTCACCGGATATTCGACAACAGAAAAAAAAATCCTAACAACTTCCTCACAAAACAAGGCGGTGAAATACCTCGAGAGAACAGACTAGAAATAATTAATGAGTAACCTAGAAAAATTCCTTTTGACTATAGAACAAAGGAGAATGAACCATAAAAAAAAATAATTCAATGATTAATTAGATGAAGCAAAAAGAAAGAGAATTTTTTTTTTCAACAAGAAACAAGTTTTTTAATTTGGGGAAAGAAACAAAAAACCGAAATGCGCATTTAAATGACCCGGAAAACTCAAGACAAAGACATGTCAGCAATAATGATCTTCCACGGAGGATGTTTGCGGTTTATCGTTTTTGTGTGTATGAGAGAGCACTTAAATCGAGGATGTATGAATCAATTTGGACCTGACCGACAAATATTGTTTGTTTATATAGAGTATGTCTCATTAATAGTTTATTCTCTTACTGAACATAAAAAAATTATTAACTATTAATTGCAATTAGGTGTTGTGTTTGTTTACATTTCGTAAATTAAATTAAAAGCCGGGTGAAGAAAATATTTTGAGATGATGATGGATATTTATGTTTATCGCAAGGGAAAATTAGGTCTTCTTAAAATTCAATTTTTGAAAAAGTAAAATTTTAGAAAAAAAAAATTTCCACATTATAATTGTGTATAGAAAGGTGTGCATTATTTATGAAACGAATGCTTAGTCCAAAAAATCGTAAAATATTTAAACTATTTATATTTATATTTTGATACTATGTATATTTATATTAACTGTAGGCCTACTATGAACTATATTTATACTCGATGGTGAAGATTTATTTTGATCAGAACACTTAGATACGATTCATATCTAACGCAAATCTCGAGGTATTTCATTTCAAAAATATTGCACACTTTGACCACGAACTAATTTTGTAGATTTTAATTAATCCTCTGTCAAGAAAACAATTTTATACGACGATGTGCATTATTTATGAAATGAAATGAATTATTGGTTAGAGTGTGCAATATTTATGAAATTAGCTTTTGGTGTAAACTATGCTGATAAATCATGGCTTCTTAAATTTCACAAGAAAAAAAGTAAAATTTTCTAAATAATGAATGTGAACCTATTATGTAGAGAAAATCGTGCAGTATTAATGAAATTGGCGTTTCAAGGAAGTGTGCATTATTTATGAAACGAGTCCTCAATCCCAAGAAATTATGAGATACTTAGAAGATGAGTAGTTGATGGTGAAGACAGACAAATTTTAATCAGAACAGTTAGATACGTTTCATATCTGATGTAAATGTCTGGAGAAATTTTATTGGGGCTTCAAGGAAGTGTGCATTATTTATGAAACGATCCTTCAGTGCGATAAATTATTCATAAAATGTTTTATATTCAATGCACACATTTAGAGGAATTTAATTTTAAAAATTTAAGTGTGCATTATTTATGAAATAAGTCGTCTCCACCAGAGTGCAATACTTTTGAAATAAAATTTCTTCAGACGTGCACACCAGTCAAGAATCGTATCTATGTGTTCTGATTAAAATTTATACTCATATACAACTCAAGTTTTTCATATTTTGGACTGAGAATTTGTTTCGTAAGTGATGCACACTTTCTTGAAGCTTCAGTTTCATAAATAATGCACACCCTCCTATAAAACAATACACGAACAACCATTATTTCGAAAATTTTTATTTTTCTATAATTTGACTCATTCTAAAAATGAAATTTTAGAAGACCCTATGTAAAGAAATTTTATTCGGGTGTTTTAATCAACATCGATGTTCACCAGAAGCTAATTTCATAAATTTTGCACACCTTAGTCTACAACCTATTTCATAAATAATGCACATTGTTATATGAAACCCTTCCCTAGATTAGGGCATTACTTAGATAAAATTAGTGCCTGGTCAAAGTGTGCAATATTTTTGAAATTAAATTCCTCTAAATGTGTGCATTGAATATAAAACATTTTATGAATAATTTATCGAACTGAAGGATCGTTTCATAAATAATGCACACTTCCTTAAAGCGCCAATAAAATTTCTCCAGACATGTACATCAGATGAAACGTATCTAACTGTTCTGATCAAAATTTGTCTTCACCATCAACTACTCATCTTCTAAGTATCTCATAATTTCTTGGGATTGAGGACTCGTTTCATAAATAATGCACACTAGCTTCAAGCGCCAATTTCATTAATACTGCACGATTTTCTCTACACAATAGGTTCACACTCATTATTTAGAAAATTTTTACTTTCAGCTAATTTCATAAACATTACACACCTTAACCGATATTCTATTTCATAAGTAATGCACACTTTTACCGACAACTCATTTCATAAATAATGCACATATTTATACAAAACTAATTTCTAAAAAAAGGAGGATTAGGCAAAGCTAAACAGGGATGCATAGAGCTACCCGATTAATAAGAGCACAACACTCTCTAGAAGGTACTCTAGGAGAGACACCCAGACAGAGAGACAGACATACAGATGGCATCCATTAATGAGTGACAAATTAAAAAATTATACAAAGGCCGAAACTGGAGATCGGTTTCGTATTTTAAAAGACCCAATTAATCTCTTCCATTGTCTTCGAAAGATGCTGCAATTTCCCGGAAGCAGTTGATGACTTCTTCCAAGTCTCCAGCCTCGAGTCTGTATTTCCTTTTAAACCATTTTTCAAGGTTCCATTGCCATCTTCAACGACGTCACTACTCAATGTATTCATTCTGGTAATACAAGTCTCACTGGGTAGTTTGTCAGCTTTCCATCTTATTAACCATCTTCCCTTTCCCCCAAAACATCTTTCTTTCTTTCACTCTTTCGAAACACTTTCTCCTCCCGATTTTTTCGAATCTTATTCATCTGAATCTATGTATATTAATTAAATTAATTAATTAATTAATCAGTTCTCTACCTAGTTTTTCTTCAGTCAGTTAACCAAACATCAAACCCATCTAACTCCCTCAACGCTAAGAACTACAACAAACCAGGAAACGCGAGCCTAAGTAAACTGATAACAAATTAAATAATTAATTAATCACAACCAACTATTAATTCGTCAGACAATCAGTCAATTAATAATTAATTAATAAGTCCATCGAGTAATTCATCTTCATCAAGAGCTGGTTAGAAAGGCGCCGAGACTAAGAGGAGCCCAGTGGAGGTCTCATTTCAATTTCCTTGACCTTCAGGTTCAAACGAGAACTTCTGAAGGTTTTAAGGTTTCAAAGACCACGTGCCGATTTCGAAAACGAACCTTTAACCGGAAGGTATGCTTCTGTGGGAATTCACTTCCGGTTGTTACTAAGAACCGACCAATATATAGTCTCATTGTGCGAGAGATAGAACCACAGCAGGTGGAGGCTATCCAAAATCATCCCGCACGAAGAAATCTTCCTCACCGCCTTCTATTATAGATTCTCATTAGGTTTACATAATTTCTCGAATTTCGATTTGTTATTTTATTAATTAATAAGACAAACAATCACCTCCATAAATCATAAATCTAACTGTAAAACCCAATCTTGGAATATTTAGACTTTTGAAAGAATTCCTTAAATAAATTCGAGAGCTAATTAGACGACATTAAAACCGGAAATAACGGTGCATTTCAATCCACTTCCGGTTCTTACCATTTAGCAACAACTTACACACAAATTTAGTGTCTTCAGATACGATTCGCAAGAGGTAAAACCTACCCATCCTCCCTCCCACAAAGACCTAATAACAAGCTTTTACAAAATTTCTCTCCACCGCCTTCTATTAATACTATAAATCTATCGGTCAGCAATTAAAACCGTTTAAATAACACGTTATATTAATAATCAGTATAACGAATGATAATTATAAGAAAATACTTAATAATCATGTGTGTTTCGAGTTTGTGGAAAATTTTTAGGTCGAGATTCAAGTGTTGGCAAAACGAGTATAAAACCGGAAACGATGGCTTCTTTGAATTCATTTCCGGTTCTTATAATTCAGTGACAACAAATATACACGTTTATGATGCTGATGTAAGATTTGAAACTGGTATATCGACTCAGTTACAGAGTGTTTTGCTGGTGTATAGGAGATGTAATCGGGATTTCGTTTTACGCGAGTTGTTTCTGTGGATGTTTATAGTTACGCGACTCCCTTCCGCCTATCTTTTTAAGCGGATACAAAAGACTTACAGTTGATTTCTTCAGGTTCAAGGTTTCTTTCGAAACGATTTCCTCTTTGTCTCTGTCCTTTCATGTCGACATGGACTTAACCTCAGAATGATCTCCGTGCCTTGACTTGTTTGTTTATAAGGTTCAGGTGAGAGACGGCCAGAGGAGAAGTTTGAGAACCTGACAACGTATCAAATTTACGACTCAGGTACGGTTTAATTTTAATTTTTCTTTGGAGACATAAATCTTGTGAGTCCTAAAAAAAATTCTTTGGCGTATAATTGTCATTTCCCAACGAACAACAAAAACAGTCCGACATGTCCACTTGAATCCCAAATTTGATTGTGTTCATAAGTTCAAGGCCGGTCTTATTAGAACCACGCACGCGGGTAATTTACCTCCCGCGAGATAACGCCAACTGTCAAAAAAGAAGAATGAAAACAGAAAGGAAATCAAAGAAAAGGGAGATGTTGAGACCTGATACCTGAAACCTCGGTTCGAGATCAACAATAACAGATTATTTTAATGATGAAATTGATCGGTCAAATCAAGTTTCGGAGAAAGGGAAGGCTCTCTCTCACACACACACAGACAATGGGATGGAACCAGCGGCGGGTACTAAAAGGTCAAAACATTCGGAAGACGGCCCTGCGCGGATTTTGTGCGCAGGGAAACGCTTCCACCAAATGTTATCCGAAAGACCGTCGCAGGTACGTCTTCCGACGGGGGAGTCAGGCACCTGCACACGACTCGCTCTTTCCCGCTCTCCTGCCTTCTGCCTCTCCCCCACCACCACCACCACTACCATCTCCTCCTCTTCTTCCAGTTGAATTTAACCGACTAAACACGAACCATTAGACAGGAAGGATGGTTCGTTCCATTCACTGATTTCGCTTTTATGTGTTTCGGTGTTGAATCCATGTGAGTAAGGACTCTTTCCCTCTCTCTCTCTCTCTGGAGATGGCTTCCCCTGAAATCCTTCTTCGTGGTAGCCTCACTCCGACTCAGTTTACTTCGCAATTAACTTTTATCAGCTCTAACTTGAGTTAGTCAGCTTTTTTCCCACGCTTTGTCTTAGTACCTTCTATCTTATTCCCTCTAAACATGATATACGAAATTCTTTTTCTTCCTTCTCCTTCTTCTTTGTTTGCATTTTATGGCCAATCAACTTTTTTCGCAAGTCCTTGAAGAGGAGAAACAACAATTTTTGACTCCTTCAAAAAAGACAGAACAACCAAAAAATTTTTATGCTTCAGTTTCTCTTCTATTCATTCACACCGACACCTCATGGGAGGTCTGAATTGAGTCACACACAAGCTTCGGGAAACTCCTAAACAGACTATAACACCAACAAACTGTAAAATCATGAACTCCAACTAACAGCGAGGGTGACCGAGAAAAACCGAAAGATAGAAAGAAGAAGCAAACCAACAAACAAGCAGAAGATGGAGAATAGAAAGAAGAACAAACAAACCAGACAAAAACCGCAAATCACTACAACTAAGATTAGGCTAAAAGTCTACTTCAGGTATTCGGTAAAAACAACTTTTTTGACAGCGATTTTAAGACTGTCGCGACTGGAACCACCATACCTGAAATATTTTCACATCGACAAAGAGAAACGACGCCCTGATTATGGCAACAGGTGACAATCGTCTGGGTACCTTAAGAGACCGTGATGAATTATAAACGAATTCATTCACAAAAATTTTTGAATGTCGCCGAGTTTTTTGCGGTGTTGGCAACACTGTCTGAACCGATTCTCGATTTAGTCATCGATTATTCAAAATCGAAATTACATTTTCGATTGTTTGAAAGAGAAATGACATTTTTATTGATACGATCACCTTGGAAGAGTTCTAAAAACGGTTTCCAAGGAATCTTTTGGTGGAGTGCTCGACTTCTATTGTTGTTAAGGTTGATGCGTGGGCTTTCAGGAATCCAGGAAGAAGGTTGTGCACTCTCCTCATGCTTTCCACGAACTGGAAAACCTCTTGTTTGTTGATAGAGAAGAATGTGTTCAAGAGAGAGAGAAAAATGGGCGTGGGAGAGAAAAGTCAAGGTCGTTTAAACGAAAGCAAGAAGATAACCCAAGCGTGAGGTATGAAACCTAATCCAGGTATCCAGGTTTTGAGATTGAAACCTTGGAATAAGTCCAGAATGGGGAGAATTGTTTACTTCTAATTTCTGTTGATACTCCACTTCCAGTGTGGTCTGTTGTATTTCCGGACTGTAGGATCTGTTTGCTTCCTTTTGGACAGTTTGCATGTCTTTGTATCTCCTTCAACTGTCTGCTTTTCCTTTGGTATCGTCTCCCAACGTTTAGTTTCCTTTTTGTTCCTTCGCACTTCCGGTTTATCAGTTATCCTCTGGTTTGTCTTTATGTTTTGTTATCCGCTGTTTCCTCGGTGTTTGCTTTATTCCTTCCTTCCTTGTATCCCGTTATTCCGCTTCTCTGCCTTTTCTCGAATATTGTTTCTACCTCCCTTGAATGTTTGTTTTTCCTACGATCCTCTTCCTCACGGTTTGTTTATGTCTCACTTTCATTTGGTTGTTTCTTTGTCTTCGTTCTTTCGACTGTTTTTCTTTACCTTTTCCTCCTCCCATCAGTTATGGTTCGTTTCGTATTTCTTTGAAACCTTTCCCAAAATTTGTCTTCGTCTGCCTTTCATTTGGTATCGTATCCTTTTTGTTCTTTCTTACTTCCGGTTCATCTAGTATCCTCTTGTTCAGGTTTGTCCTCAGGTTTTGTTACCCGATGTTTCCTCTACCACCATTTTGCCTTTGTTTTCCTTTTTATGCTCGATTATGGCTTCTTCGTGCTTTCCTTGTATCCCGTTATGCTGCTTCTCCGTCCTTTGTTGTGTATTGTTTCTAACTTCTTTGATTGTTTGCTTTTCCTCTGATCCTTTTTTTTCAGTTTCTCCTTTTCGTTTGCCTACTTCTTTGTGAAAACGTTTTAATCCCGATTGTCACTTCCGGTGTGTTTTGTTGTCCTTCCTTTTGAGGCATCTTTTGACTTCATCTTCGTCTAATATCGCTCACAACTTTTTTGACTTTCCAAGTTCCCTCCATTTTTCCCTCTCAACTTGTAATTCGTCCATCTTTGTCTTTCCTCCTCACTTCCGGTTGATGAACGTTTCATTCCGTTACGTCCACTTCGCCTTTTCTCACCTCCAATCTGTTTCCCTTGTCACTGTCATTTTATCAGCCTCAGCTTCTTGTCTCTCATTTGAATTTTCCTTTAACTCGGGTTTTGGTGATCCTTTGAATCATGTCCTTTCCGGTCCACCTCCCACTATTTGTTTACTATTTATTAACTCTTCTTCGTGTTCTCGCATTTTGTCTCTAATTTCCTCAAACGATTTCCTTTTCCTTCACTTTCCCACGTTTCCTTATTGGTCCTATCATTATCCCACACCTCCGCTTGACTTTTTTTGTTGTTTTATACTTAGTTAGTGAGTTAATTTTGGCGAAAGTAATATCTGGTTATTGATCGCGTCGAGGCGTAACTAAATGACGACTTTGATGCATCAAATTACCCAACGACAACATCTCATTTTATTTATTTATTTATTTAAAATACTTAAAGATGACTATGACGCCGCCGACTACGATGATGATGATGGTGATGATTATAATAACGCAGCTGAAAATATCGGCCCACGCGAATCATTAACCTCTGGATGGCAATGAGTTGTCGATTCCGGTCAACCGATTCCAACAACCAAGATTTACCGAAACGATTCTTTTGTCCGAGACCGTTGACCATTTTTATTTGTTTTCTCTCTCTCTCTCCGTCTACCTTGAAATATTTCGCAGACCAAACGAGACGTTTATAATTCGGTTCGAACGTGAAACTGTAACCGGTGCCCTGATTCAGGTTCCTTAAACGAAAACCTAGCTACTCGGTTGACGATCGTGGGTCTGGAGATATTGAATCTATTTACCCTTTGGGTACACGACCCTCCTCTCGGTTTTAACAGAAGAAGAAGTAGAAGATGAATAAAAAACGGAATCCAATTATGAGTCACGGTCTTCTGCGTGCGTTTCTTTTCATTTAGGATAATAACCCAGCCTAAAATCCATCATTATCTTTCGAGTTAAGGTATCATCCCTAGGTACCCGGGTACCCGCCCTTTGGGTCGGTTTCTTCTTTTTTGTTTTAATAATCACGTCCGAGTTCTGAGTCATGAGGGGTGGTCTTTGACGCGGGGGGAGGATTTTAACATCGACGGATTCGAAAGTGATTTTTTGTTTGTTTTAACCGGAAATTAGGTTTTTGCTATACCAAGACGGTGTCTTATGTCTCCAGGAAGGTTGGAAACGTGACGACGGAATGTCGAGTCGATAAATTTCCAAAAAGACGGAATAATGAGAG
This sequence comes from Columbicola columbae, assembly GCA_016920875.1. Classification (NCBI taxonomy): domain Eukaryota; kingdom Metazoa; phylum Arthropoda; class Insecta; order Psocodea; family Philopteridae; genus Columbicola; species Columbicola columbae. The sequence continues at coordinate 9,548,855 of JADMLL010000011.1, read as the reverse complement.
CAATAAAAGTGACAACCTGTTCAAAATTTTGAAATCTGATAGCTACGGGGTGGATATACCTGAATCGAAGTCAAGGTACTCAATGAAGACTATTCAAATGGGTCATAGTTTCCTATTGTATCATCCCCCCGACTGCTGTATTTTATGTCTTCATTTAATGTACACCACTGAGGTGTCATACTCAAACCCAAAAACACCTCTTCCTAGTGACACAGACACACCATTTCCAGCAAAACTAAGACTTCTCATTAGCAAAAGCAAACATTTGATAAACCCCCACGTGAGCTTTTAATTTTGGCAAATAATCAGCGATATTTGGAGTTTGCTAACGTTCAATATTTGACCAAAAGTGAGTTCTGGCTCCGTCCAAACTATTAATTAATTAAACAGACCGAGTAAGAAAAGAAAAAAAAAATTTGACCGGAGGGGACTATAACGATGTCCTTCTACAGGTACACAATGCACGAAAAGAAAAGGCACAATGGATGAGTCCTTTGTCCATAAACAAAACTCGCATTTTAGCAAATTATCTGAAGAAAAAAAGATTCTTCTTCGGTGCACTTATTTCGTTTTGTCCGGAGCAATTCCAAAAGACAAGTATTTCAGATTGCAGATGGCAAGTTAAGCATAAGAAAACCACTTTCTGTCTACTCGGGGTACCTTCAAGGTCCTTTTAACAGTCAAGAGTAGCTGACCGCGTACCTTTTTCCATGCAGATGGAGAAAACCTGAAAATGATCACGCCAAGGGATTGTACTTCTCTTTCGCCCGTACCTGAGATTTTCTTTTATATTTCTTCAGCCAGGTTGAGGGGGTGAGTGAACTCGATTTGTCAAAATTTTAAACATGTGAACTAACCTGCTGTTTTAATATAAAAACTGTCAGTAGCCACTGAAATCTCATTAATGGCTTCCGAGAAGTTTTCGATCTCTGGTAGAAGAAATCCTAAGAGCCGTCATCTCGATCCTTAGAACCTGAAAAATTAGGAATCACGATTATTTAAAATTTTTTACTCATTCCTGTAGCCTTAAATCTGGCCAGGATCTATCTTACAACTGCTTACACGTTTAAAATTTTTTTATAACGTTACAATAGTCAAAAAATTATTTGAGAAACCTGTAACTGTGTCAGCTACAGCTCAGAAATATTCTCATTCAAACCTGAGATTTAAGTACGCCACTTCTACTTAAAGAAAATTTTTCAAGCAACTTCCGGTTTGTCCATTCCAGAAATTGGTCTAAATCAACCCCAAGGGGTCTTTATACTGCTTTATACTGACCAAGCCATTGAAGACAGAAGCACATACATTCATCAAACTAATTATCCTTAACTCACAAATAAACGGAGATGTAGATAAAGCTCTGAACTTAACTAACCTACAGGACAGCAGATATAACCCAAAAACAAACAAGACAGAATAAAGTAACTTTAAGTTCCTTAAGATAACTTGAAGGTTATAATCGTAAACTAATAATAAGCGGTGGTGGTTTTATTTCCGGTTTTCATCCCTTTTTGGGTATAACAGGATGCTGGAGGAGTATTCGAACTCACGACCATTATATCCAAGTCAGGAACTTTAACTACTACACTACTCCTCCTACAATTTAAAATAAGTTAAAAACTAAATAAAAATAAATAAAATGAGTTGTAGTAGTTCATTTAAATTGTTAGAACTAATAAAAATTAATTTAATAATAATAAATAAATCAATAAATAAATAATCTCCTCTTACAACAGCTAATTATTACTAATTTCCAAATAAACAGAGATGTAGATAAGACTACTAAGTTTCTAAGAAACTAAGTTCGTGAAGATAACTCGAAAGTTCTAATTGTAATAGGTTAAAAATAGTCAATTTAATTATATTGGAGTTATAAATAAATAAATAATAGTAAAGAATTTAATAAATAAAATGTCTCCTCTTAGGATAGCTTGAAGGATCTATTAATAAAATTATAATAGGTCAAAATAAATAAGTTCGATAAATAATGTGACAACAGTCAAGTGAGCATAATCATTTAAAAATAAATAAATAATTAGTTTACTAAATTTGAGCTCTAAAAACAATAAATAAAACCAACAGCCAAACGAAAGAAAGAAAAAAATGGCGAGCAAGCAGACGACGAGCTATAGCCAACTCAACTTGGCAATCGAGTCGCATCAGGTACATCTAGTACCTCCAGGCTCGCCGAATGTATAGGTATACAATGTACACTCGCCTCCAAAAGCGATCACCATTTTTCAATCCAAAACCAATTCTATATAGACTAATAACATCACCCAAACCGCAATCCTCAAAATTAATTTAAAAATCGAAACTCGATCGATATCTCGAAGTAAAAATTTTAGACCCACGAAAACCAAAAAACCAAAATTCCAACTGGTGTATTACAGGTACAATACCCCCTTCCCTCCCCCAAAGACACCTTAAAAAAGGAGCAGACAGTACCAGAGACAGACAGACAGGATAATAGAAAAAGAAAGAAAGAAAACAAAAGAACGTCGAAGAAGGTAAATAAATCCGCCATAACTATTGGCACCACGTGTACTCGAGCGATAGTCTCGGAAGTGGGGTGTCCGCGGTACCTAACTCAGGTTATTCTCTCAGTGTTACATGTAGTACCTTCCATAGTTCATTAACCGGTACCTGAGAGTTTGTTGTTTTCGAATTTTTCATTTTTTTTTCATCAATTTCTGTGCATAATTTTTAATTTTGTATTAACAATTTAATTTCAATTTAATTAAATTAATTTAAATCGGTTTCTGTGTGGGGTTTTTTGTGCGTTTCCTTCCTACCATCTTCTCTTCTTCACTGAACCAAGAGGTAAATTTATTTTTATTTATTTATTTAATTATTTATTTTAATAAATAACAAAAACCTTCGCGAGTGTTTAACTTTAATAAATGTGAAATTAATAAATCAATAAATAAATAAATAAACTGGAGCTGAGATTTTCTTTTTGGCTGGATGGGGTTTAGTTTAAAAAAAAAATTTTTTTTGGTGGGGGTGGTTTTTCTTAGGGCCGTTTTCCTTTCCCAAATTTTGTGTTTTGTCTATTTTTAGGTTTTTGGGTTTTATTAACCGTTAAAATTCGTTTTGATTAATTAAAAATTTCGTGACACCTGTTAGTTAGCCTATTGAGTAACAATTGTTTGAAAGGTTTCCACCCCCAAAAAAATTTTTCAACAGAAAACGTAGTTTTGGGGTTGTTTAAGGATGAACATCAAATAGAAAGGTTAGTTTAAGGTTTATGAAACTCAAAAACCCGAATTTGGGGGGGGATTTGGGTAAAAATAGTCGTGGTGCTAGAAAAATTTTTAAAACTATTTTCTGTGTCCTTATTTTAGGGGATGAAAACGGGAGGGGTGTGTTCAAGTCAAAAAAAAATTAATTCGAGGTTTGTAAAAGTCAAACCGAAATTTGGGGACCAGTTTCGGTAGTGAGTTACGATGTTAAACACTCTGTTGTTACTATAAAATTTCATTTTTGAAAATTTGTTAGGTTCGGCATAAAACGCACGCGTACTTTATGATGTTGGTGTGCACTAATGCAAACATTTTATTCAGCCGAAATTTTGGAATCAGTGACAGGAATTTATTTGGATCAACCCCCTGTGACCGAACCTACGCCTAGTTCTTGACCTAACCCAACAAGAACACAAAGAACGATTTTGTAACATTGTCTCTAACCTTTGCCTTTTCTTTCTTCTCTCTCTCTCTCTCTCTCTCTCTTTCTTTTGATTCTTTCTAAGGAGAACATTAAACGATCACGCTTTCGTGTGAAGCGTGTAAAAGGAAAAGTTTAGTTCATCTCCTCGAAGGAAGGGAACAAAAATTTTTCCTCTCAAATCTTGATATAGGAAACAAGAATAAATTAAACGGAGATGAGAGTGTAAAGGAAAACGTAAATCCAAACGCAGGCGTATTTTCATTTAAGACCTGAAAGAGCTTTTACTCAATTAATCGGAGTCATAACGCTCGCGTTACTTCCGCACTCTTATTTCTGTTTCGTTTTGCTAATATACTCGAAAGTGATGCTCGTAATTTATTTCAATTAACTCCAATTTGTTTGGTAATTAATTTATAAAAAGATGGAAAGAAAGAAAGAAGGAAAGAGGTGGAGAGAGAGAGAGAGAGAAATTACACCGCGTTTCTTTCTTAATGTGACTTGGCGAAAATTACGCTCGCATATGGTAATTAACCTGGTCTGATCCCCAACGTAACGACCCATCCTCCACTTCTTCTACATCTACCTCTCTTTCTAAAAAGAAATTCTTATACTTACTACCAACAACGGGAACTATAATTTTTTTTTATTATTTTTTACGACTGACAATAAAAAAAAAATTCCACGATTGAGGAGGAAGGTAGAAGACGAAGAAGTAATGCAAACATGTAAAGAAAGTGAGATGAGAGAAACGGGGGGAAGATATACTTATACCTATATACCTATCATTAAATTTTTTTATATACTGTCATAGATACTGTTATATATACTATACTATAGGTTATACCTATCAAATGGTGTAATCGATTACCGAAGGCTACCTTGATGCTATCTAGTCAAACAGTAAACACCATACCAAGGAGGAGAAGATTTTCTAAACAAACACTTAAATCCCAAAGTGGAGGACCTCACAGAACAAATTTGAACTGTTATTTAATACAGATTAATAAAAATTTAATTTCGTAACAAGACAACACCAAAAAATGGCGTCTGAGGAGAAGACAAACAGTTTTCAAACCAAACCAACCCACCAGTCACCCTAGTCTCCCTAACGACTCACCGCCTTTACGAACTACTTTTCCAAGCAATTAAACTTCTATCGGGCCACGGTGTGTGCAATTAACTATTCGGTCAATTAAAAAGAGTAAAAATTAAAAAAAAAACTGATAACACCCCCCCACCAGCAGTAACCTTTGATAACAGCGCGGGCTAAGGCTACGCTCGAACCTGAAACACATAACCGCAAATCCGACATCCGTACCTGAGGATACGAACACAGAATGACATCTTACTCCAGACCGAAACTGAGTTTACGTAATACGAGATTAGTTAGCAAACAAAATACCAAGCGAAGCGTTTAGTCTAATTTGGTTTTGTTTTCGATTTTTATAATTTTTACGTGTGGGATTCGAAATGTCTGTCTTAGTCGGTGACACAGTAATCGGTACACGGATATGATTGTGCGTGTGTGTGTCTCTCTTGATTTGATGACTGATTCGATTTACGAGATTGTCTGAATATGTTTGGCTGAAGGTCGTTATACCTAAAAGACTATTATTGTTAGAGTCTTTTGGCTTATTGAGAGGCTTTCTCGGTCGTTTGGAAGGATTTGAATGATTCAGGCATCCATGGTTTTGATGACTTGACTACACCCTAGGAAGTAATCACAGAAGAACCTTAAACAATACAAAAGATGGGTTAGGTTTTTGAGTTGGATGTGGGTTAGGGTGTGTTCTGTTGTAGAACCTGGAAAGGAACCTAATTGATCGTAAGAAAGTGATTCAGGCTTGTGTAATAAATATTGCTCTCAAAAACTGATTTCCTTCATAAATATTGCACACTTTGGCAACAATTCAATTTTTAAATTTGGGAGGAAACATCAGTCGACTAAAGCAACGGAAAAAATTAGCCAAAAAACAACAGCAACTCAAAGAAAACGTCACAAAACACTCACTGGGAGAGAAGTACAAAGTCTGAAGAAGGCAAATCAACAAATAAAGATGGCGAAGACAAAAACACAAAACCCAAGAGAACACGAGACTGCAAAAATCAGGAAACGAAGCCCACCCAACAACAAAACCAAACGAAACTTGACAAAGAAACAAGCTAAAAACAAACATGGCGCCGGAAAAGTGAGAAAATAAAAAGCCGAAGAAGAAGTAGAAGAGGACATGGAGAACACAACAACAACAACCAGAACAACAACGACAACGACGACCAAAACTAGAATCTAAGAAGCCAAACATTCGCGAAACGAGAAAAGTCAAACTCGACCTTCGTTAAACCTTCCAACCTAACAAATGGCGAAATGGCAACCTGTCATCCCTGCCCCCCCACCACCCCCGTCACCTACCTCCACCACTACTAAAAGCCAAACCCGCAATTAAAAATAAAAACACGAAGACTCATTCCCACACACTTTGAGAATTTTTCGCGGACGCAAATCCCGTCACTCGTCTTTCAACTTTTCAAAAACAAAAACCTGAAAGTGAAAAAAAAATGGCGGAGAATCATTTTTAAAATTTATTTAGGCCTCCTTCAATGCTAATTTTGTTTAATATGAATATAAATGAACCCACGGCCTGAGTAATTAACAAAAAAAAATTATCAAAATGGCCGTCTTTTTAACAAAAATCGTTTGAGCACCCTTTCAACGCATTCGCCAATATTAATAATACTCATCGAAGTCTATGGCCGCCATTTTGTTTTATTTGAGTATCGAATATATCGGTATAGCCGCTTGTTTATTTATTTATTTCGATTAATCAAATTTTTTTGGGTTTCGCCTTGTAAGCAAATACCACCTGACTGTTAGGACCCGTAGTGCCTTTCTCTTTCAATATGTAGTAAAAATATTTTTCATAAATAATGCACACATCACGCTTTTCACTTTTAAGTATTGCACAATTTGGAACTTCGACAAAATAAATTTCGAAGATTTCAACGGTTCGTACATTTTTAGACAGTCTTCATCTCATAAGTTCTGCACATTTTCACGAGAAATCCATTTCATAAGTATTGCACACTTTGGGGTGTACACCGTGGGGCATACTTTCAATATATTTAAGATTCAAAAATTCGTCTGCCTTCGCTCACAACTTTAGAAAAGATTCATTCCATAAATAATGCAGGGTTCTACACCTTCGTGAAAAATAAAATTCATTTCATAAGTATTGCACACTTTAGGAAGCTCGATATACTGTATATTTAAGAGCCACAAATTCGTCCACTTCTAGCATGGATTCATTTCTGTTTCAAGTCTGTCGGTATTATACCTTCTTTAAAAGCAAAACTCATTTCATAAGTACTGCACACTTTTCCCCAATGATTCATATCATAAGTAGTGCACATTTAGCCACTTTTCATTTTTAAGTACTGCGTACTTCGGGAGTGTAACATATTCCAACTTTGACCAACTTTCACACGTTTACGTTTCATAAGTTTTGCACACTTTTAGGAAGAATCGATTTCATAAATATTGCACACTTAACCACTTTTCATTTTTAATTATCCACACTTCGGGACTGTTACATATTTCAAGCTCAAAGATTTCCATCATTTCCATTTGTTCACAGTTCTCATTTCATAAATATTGCACACCTCAGGAAAGTTCTTAAGACTTACAAAATTCGTCAATTTTTGGCCATGATTTTAGCAAGGATTCATTTCATAAATGATGCACGATTCTACAGAGCATATCTTCTTTAAAAACAAAACCCATTTCATAAATACTGCACACTCATCACGAATCGAAAAATTTTTCACAAAAATCTAATTCGTTCTAGAAGACACGTGTCTCTTACTGTTATCATATTAGTGAATCTCTCATCTTTCAAAAATCATTTTTGTCTCATTTGTCACACCTAAGAAGAGGTAACATAACTACAGCTAACATTCTTTCACGGTCAGCAACAGGATAACTATTAATGAGAGACGTTTCAGATTTGTTCAGCGCTTACCCCTTAGGTGTGTTAAGTGTTTGCGGGTAGTTTGGTCAAAATTTGTTGCTGCGTGACGCAGTTACGCGAACACATACACACAAACCCAACTAAAACAGGCGTCTTCTTATATAATATTATAATTATTAGCAATAGTCATTATGACCAATTAAAATATTTAAATTTTATGTTTACTTCTGTTTCCTCGAAGTGTTTGAATTGTTTACGAAACCTAAACCACAACGTTTTGCTTTGTTTAAATTTTTAAGGCTAAAACAAAAGACACCATATTTGACGCCATCTTGACGAATAAAAAAAGAAACAAATTAACCTTTTCATTTCTTTATTTATAATTCTTTTAAATGTCGTCTGCTATAATAATAATAAAATAACAAGTGAAATCACTATTCGAGACAAAAGGGAAGTGGTGGAGGAGTTTCACTTGGGAACGCAACTGACGAACGGAAGTGATTGCAGTTTGGCCAACGTTTCAAACTCAAAAGACGGTTTCCGGTTTTTTCTTCTTCTCGAACGCCTACCCTCTCTCCTGACCGAGATGCAGTCAACTCGAAATATCTTTTCTTTCTTTCTTCGTCCATTAGCATAAATTTGGATCGTTGAAAGGAGTTGGAAACAATAGATGGCCACTAGTCGGACCGTAACACCACTACCATGGCCTAAATCCCGTTTCCATGAATATGGGATCTCGGTGCCAGGATGTGGTTCCTTCCCATGTGATGGTATCTGGAACGCTCGAGGTGTGACCAATTTTTTTGTTGGATGGTTGGTGAGATGGGAGGAAAACGTTTCAGACTCCTGGAAAAAACTTTTGAGGATGACTCAGCTTTTATCTGTAACCTCCGTTTTGCAACCGTTCAACCGATTCAGCTGACTGTCATTTCTCAAACCTTTGGAGATAGTCAAAAGACCAGAAAGAAGATCTAATTGAGATGAAAAGATAGATGGTTCGAATAATAAAAAAAATGTTTTGAATAAGCAATGAAAATCTAACTTCTGACAGAAAGAGGAGAAGTAGGGGCGTTACAGAGAGAGAGAATGAAGCAACGAACCGGTTCGAACCTACCTGAGCGAGTGCAAATTCCTAACTCGATGACATTTGAAATGGGAACATGTTCTATTGGGTACCTAAAAGATACCTGAATCGAAGTCCGATACGAAAAACTCAAAACACACACATCTTCCTCAGTCTTGATTCGTCATGGACCGCCATCTTCCACAGCTTTCTAGACACACGCATACCCACGAAAGTTCGTCAACCGGCAATGAATTAAAACCTTCCAAACTCGACAAAGACAGATATTTCACCTCTTGGAATTGCTCTTTGGTGGGTGTTTCTTCTCTTCCTCCCCCCGTCTCCATCACCTTTCTTTCATAATTGCACCGCCGTCTTTTAATCCAAAACACGAATCGAATCTCGGGTATCACATTCGCCGACTTCGTCTTGGATGTCACGTTACGAGAAGAAGAGGCATTGTTTCGGTTCATGAGAATTTGTTTGCTTGGCGGAGGACCGAAACGTAACCAAATTTTAGTGCCAATGAGCCGTGGATGGTGGAGGGGGTAGGTGGCAAGGGAAAGAGAGAGAGGATCCATAAATACCTTGGCAACTTCACCCGTGGGTCGAGGAGTTCGAATTTTTTGTGACGGTTATCTTCCTCCTTCACCTCTTCTCTCCTCCTCCTCCTCGTCTTCACCTTCAAACTTCTTTTTTCATCTTCTTCTCCGATTAATTACAGGTTTTCTCGACTCCTGAGAAGTCTTTGTGTATTCGAGTGTCGTCTTCGAAATCGTGTTTATCGGTTGGTTCAAAAATTAAAAATGGCCGCCGTTCCCCGATTTTTCTCTTCCTTTGTTTCGCGCTCTATCGAAATATTTCGAAATTTTTTTGTTTTCCAAAAATTCCACGTGTGGTACGCCCCCATTGAGAGTTGGGTCTTGTAGATGGGCCCACCCGACACACCCGGCAACAGGTGGTTAGCCTTAAATCCTTTGATCCGTTCGGTCATTTTGGTTTTAGATTCAACCTTCCTTGTGTCGAATTTTATTAAACCACGTGACCGTAACATAAGACGTACGACACGTCGAGAAATACGATTTTGTTGGCATTTTACCAAAACGTACCTGAATCCCCCAAAAACTGGGGCACTGTTAGTTATTTTTAGAAACTTTCCGGAGGTAGTAAAAAATTAGAGTAACGCTCCAAGCAGGACAGTTTTCATCGACACGCAAATGGAGTGTCGAAGGTACTCTGTTTGGGGGGATGAGCCCCAAAAACTCTTTCGAAGGAGCACGTTTCAAAATTTTTGTCATACTTCGAAACAAAACTTACGAAACCCGACTTCCGAGACGATAAGACACACATCTAAAGGTCAAGGGTTTCTTCAAGTCTGTACAAGGACATTTCCCCACCCAACGAACACTTCTCGAAACTCGAGAATGTTAACAAAGACAAAAAGGTCTCTCTCGAAAAACCGGAAATCGATTCTTTTCAGATGAATTCTCGAACGATTCTCATCAGAATTTTTCATAGAGAGAGAGAGGATGAGGTTACTCAAACCTGGGAACCCGTCTGCGTGATAATGCGACGAACCGCTTCTCATGGATAATCCGAACCGAACCAATTATAACAACCGGAGTCCATGTGAACGTCAACACGTAACACACGCGAAAAATCCAGGAAATTTGGTTAAAGAATGAAAACAGTAGTAGGCCGATGATGTCACGCGAAAAAACCGCTCGAAACGGTCGTTACGTTCGTTGGGGGCTACCCAGATTCGCCGAAAAATAAAAATTTCTGGTTTTATGGTTCCCAGAACTCGAACAGAGGCTTTCAAAGCTTTAGGCGAGCTATAAACAGTTTCGTCATCGATGACCGAGCTCTTTGGTATTTCTCTTAGTGAAAGAACCTTTGATTCGAACCGACCTCCTCGTGACTGTTTGAAAGTAGAAGGAAGCTAGGGCCAGAGGGGGGGGTTTCCCACCGGAATTCATCCCCAAGAAGAGGTATAGCAACAACCTTGATTAGCCAACCGATACGCGAATTATTCAGGTTAATTATATCTGGTTTGGTAATGGAAGCCTTGAGGTACGGAATCCATCATCGGTTGGGTATGGTTAGGAGAGGAAACCGATGATGTTCTTAGAAGAGACCATAAGAAACCTGATGAATACCTTGAGGGTGACACCTGAAGGTCTAAGCCTTGTTTTAAAACCTTTCCTAGGGATGTGATGTCTCCTATCGGATGAAACCTTGAATCACGACACCAAAACCGATTTTCATAATGAACATCTTCCTTCCTCTTCAAAAATTTTCAATTCAATCCGTTACAGATATTTGAAATTCTCATGCAAAACTATTTCCGGTTCGGACACTTCGCCTTGAACGCTTTTGCACTTCGCTTAACATAAAAGATGCAACATACAACCATCTAGAGAGAGAGAGAGAGAGATACAAAAAACCGTTTCTGCTCTGATTAATGAATTGTGAAATCGAAGCAAACAAGTTTCTACATCCTCCCCCGCCATCTTCTCTTATCTTCTCAACTCTTTTAAAATCGAACTTGAATTCCTTTTGCAAGAACAATCCAATTTAAATTTCTGGGAACCATACGGTAAAAACTGGTTGATTTAAAAAAATAAAAAGAATTTCCACGAAGATTGATATTTCCGGTTGGTAAGAATTCCAGTGACCTCGAAATTTCTTCCATTCTCCTCCACCTCATCTCCTCTCACCACCAAATCCTTTCCATCTTCTCACAAACCCCTGAAAAAATTCTGGTGGTTCTAAATATCAAATTGGTCCACCAAATTTTGTTCTTTTCCCTTATAAACAAATTCGAAGATGAATTGGAAACCGGAAGTGAAGAAAATTTCCCGAATGATTGGGGTGGACCATAAAACCGTTCTACCGACATTTTGAAATCTCTCTTCGGTCAGTTTATTTGTTTAAAAGGTTTCACATAGAAAGCAAAATGGCCGAAGAGTTGGATGAAAACCTGTTCGAAATCCTCGCCATTTTGTCGGGAAGCAGCCTTTCACAAAAAACAGACAGGACAAAAGAAAAATGGCGGACGAACGAAAGCGAAAATAATAATCAAATTTATTTATCGGCTCCTCCTTGCTAAATTGCCATCTTTGAAAGAAAAATTTCAAAACCACGATCAGGATTACCAACTACATTCCAAAGAATGTGGCTAATCAAGTTGGCGGCGGCGGGAACGACGAGTTCTCACTTGTTTCCCATAAAAAAAAAACCTTCGCGGGGAGGAACGAAAACTTTGTCAACGACCTCAGCCTTTTATTATTCTCAGTTCCATCCTCAGGTACGAACTCGAGAACCTGATCAACATCTCCATCAACTCCTCTCCTTCGTTTAGTGTTTGTAACTATCCTCTCTCTCAAGATATCTGTTGTGATGAACCTTTGTCCCTCTTCCCAAAAAGCTAATCTCTCTGAAACCTTCCACAGCCGGTCATGTGACTCTCTACCGACCAACAAGTTTTCCTTGAGATTAATCAAGGAATTGGTCACCACCATCTCCTTCCTCTCCTCACAGCCTTCCTCTCTCAGCAGTATTTTGAAATTGAAAAGAAAAATAATGGGGGCTTTGTAATTAATCGTACATAATTAAAATTTTAATGAGTAATCAGGGCCGTAATTAGACGAATGGGGGTCGCGATTTGATAAAGTAAACAATTGATAGTCATTTCTTGCTGATCCCTTCTCTCTCTCCAAGTGAAACCGAAAAGGATTGGTTTCTAACCAAAAAACGGGTCAAATATGTGAAAAGTTGGCAAATATTTGACGTGACGTTACATAACAAAACGGCCGATTGACTTTTTTACTGATTCATTAATTATTTTTACGTATTGGAATTTTTTTTACGATATTTTCATTCGCGAAATTCTCCGCTTCTAAGTGTAAACAATTTAAAAGCAACAAACAATTTCTTTTTTGTTTTTCTCTCCTTCCTCTCTCTCTCTCTCTCTCTCTCCCGTTTAAGTCTGAAATTTGTAAATAATTTGCGGTTAACCGAAATTTTAGATTGATTTGTGACGTCACAATTTGAATAAAACTTTTTAATATTAAAATGGTGTTTGTTGTGGCTAGGTCACCGCCTCTCCACCCCCTTGGGTTGTTCCCACCAAATTTTATCCTTCCCAACCTTTTTGGTTGACCGATTCCCACCAACCGCACTGCTTAGTCAACTTCCTCATACCTCTAAGGATATGCAACATGGGTAGGGTATGCACAACTCGAACTAAAAACCACCCGGTCCCCTAGAGGAGAGCATGATTCCTTTGGAAAATTGCGAGATGTGCTAAATTTGTTAACAACCCAACCAATCAATGCACTATCATAATAGCGATCGTTTTTTAGTGCGCTCAGGTTTAGTTTTATGCGATTTTGAATTTGATCTACTTTCGAAGAATTTCTGTCCATTTTAAAAGACACGGCCGATCGATTTGATGAATTTAGACAAATACATCATCTTAGACTTATTTGCCTGATTTTGGGAATTATAAAAAGACGTGGTAGCTTATTGAAACTAAACGGATGTTAATGTCATCTTATTATACTAAATCCTGTTTGAGCTCGTTTTTGAAAATGCAATAACACTAAAAACGTGTGCATTATTTATGAAATGAATAAACGGTAACACAATTCCTCTAGTTGGTGGGTTGTGGTGGTCGGTCCAATCCTGGTTATGGGGCTCGGTAGGAGATTCTCAGTTGTAGTGAAGGAATCTACGCTGTGTTGTTGGTGAAGACGACTTGCGCACGATCAGAACAACTCCGAAGGAGGAAACAAGATGAAACAAACAAAAAACCAAACGTCATACCGTCTTCGGGAAAGCAATAAATCCTACCAAATTTTATGTGAGGTCTTAACATGAAAATTACACGAGGAGGAAAGGTGGTAGTTGAAGCAAAAGCAAAAAAAAGTAGAACCAGACATAAAAGTTGCCACGAAAAAAGAAATGGCGCCCGAAGGGCTCGAACTCGAACATAAACGCCACCTTTCAACTGGAGCTACATATATTTAATGACGTCACAATAAAGCGCAACACATATGGAAGACTTTCGAAAACAATTACTTAAACCCGCCCCTCCATGTTGTAAGCGCTCGTTGCAAAAGGTAACAAATCAAAGGGAACCTAAATCCGATCTGACAATATGGCCGTTTCTTCACATCTCCAGCTGATGAATACAACCCGTCAAATTGTTCAGGTTGCAGATTTCTCGCAAACGGCAAACGAACTCCCAATCGGCCATCTTTGCTTCGAAACACGTACCGACTTGATCGTGACAGTCAAAAACCGTTTAGGTTGATCTCAGATCAAAAAGTACCAAAACCATACCTGGTTTTCGAAAAAGAAGAAACAGACAGATGAAGAAGATCAAGAAGGAAGACAAGGGACGCGGGGAGGGGGTACAAACAGGTACAACCAGAAAGTTGATTTTGTTTTTAAAAGCAAAAACGAGCCACGAATTGGGAAGCAATAATCCGCGGGAGAGCCGAAGGTCAAGGTTCGATCATTTTTCAAAGGAAGGTTGGGTTTTTCCAATTTTCGAAATGCCGATTTCGATCAAAACAACTCGGAGATCTCGTAAAAGCGGAAACGGACTCGAGTCAAAGGGAAAATCTCCAATTTTTCGAATTTGTCTGGCCCCGTGATGGACCAAAGGTCCTCGGGTCAAGTCTTATTTAATATCATTCTTAAGCAATTTTGAGGATCCTAATTTCGCTTTTTATCAAAATTGCGTTTCCGGGTTATGCGCGCACAAAAAAAAATTAATTCCAAAGATTTTTACTGCTAAATTGAGGGAAAAAAAGGTCAGACAAACAACAACAACAACAAACAACAATACACAGTCTAGTCTTGAGTCTGGTCTAACCAGCCGCTCGTTAATTAGACGAGAAAATTAGCTTGAAGAAGGATGAGGTACACGGGGGGCAAGTGTAGGTACTCACAATAACAGAACACCGTGAAAAGTTATTAACGGCCCTTTCGAAAAAGAAAAGGAAGAACAAAACTTCCTGCAAGTCTTTTAGAAAGAAGATGTACGACTACCGTATCCATCCAGGTTCAAGAGGTTAGACGAGAGTTTCGAAACCTGAAGGGGCAGGTTTGAACCACTGACACCAAACTCGCGAAACTGAATCATTAATATTGTCAGTCGGTTTCTGCCTTGTGAAAGCGCGTCAGGTACCATTTTGACTTTTCCTCATGCTCTCCGACTAAACGGGATTGAGATTAGGGGTGTGACGTCATCACAAAGGTAATCTGGTACCTGGTTTTCGGGGTGGTGATACTTTCAAAGAAAACCTTCCAGTTGATTCAGTGTCTGATGGCGAAGTGAGTCAAAGTGACTCATAAAAAAGACTCACATTAATCTCATAAGAAAAGTAGTCGTAAATCAATTTAAGAGAAAGATTTATTAAAGGGAATTATTATGTACATAAATTTTATTATGTAACTAAAACCGACTTATGTACATTATTAAATAGGTTGAGTATGATGAATATGATCAGTCAGGTGTTATGAGTTGAGGAAATTCGGAACGTGGACAAAGTCTTGTTCGTTACAAAAATCTTCTACACACCCTGGGAAATTTCATTTCATAAATAATGCACAAACTTATGTATAATAGAAATCTATTCCATTAATACTATAAATCTATTAAATATAAATTTTTATTTTTTCAAAAGTAACTCACACTTTCCCAGATAATTCATTTCAATAATTCTGCACACTTATATCAAGTTTCTGTTTCGTAAAAAATGCACACGTTTGTAGAGATCTCATTCCAAAAGTAATGCACACTCATCGGAAGCCATTTATTTGATCACTATAAACAATATGTTTTACTAGGGACGAACATTTCCGTGACCAAATATTCATTTCAATAATAATTCGCACTTACACCAGAGACTCGTTTCATAAGTAATGCACACTTTGGTTCAACAATGTATTCAATACCAATTCAAATTTCCTGAGAGAATTTTTATTTGAGGACTGGAATTTGAGAAAAGGGCTTAAATAATTTCAATCAAATTCGTTGGATATTCATTTCATAAATATTGTACATATAAAAATGATCTCATTCCAAAAGTAATGCACACTTTACAAGAGCCATTTATTTCATCACGATTCATGAGCAATTTGTTTTTGCTAGGGACAATTCCGTGATAAATATTCCTTTCGATTATATTTTGAACTCACATCGAGGGCTCGTTTCATAAATAATGCACACATTTGTAAGGGTCTCATTCCAAAAGTAATGCACACTTATCGGAAGCCATTTAGCCCACCTAAACACTACTCGTTTTAGTAGGGTTGCATATCTCCGTGACAAATTTTCCTTTCAAAATTCATTCGCACTTATATCAGGAAGTCGTTTCATAAATACTGCACATTTTTGTTTAGTTATGTATTCAATATTAATTCAAATTTCCTGAAAAAATTTTCTGTTAAAGAGTATTAGAAATGTAAAATGAACTGGACTGAATTTGAGAAAAGGGTCTTAATTACTTTACTCAAATTCGTTGACAATTTATTTCATAAATATTGCACATATTAGTGCTGATCCCATTCCAAAAATAATGCACACTAATCGAGAGCTAATTACTTCATCGCTTTATACAACTGGTTTTAGTAGGGACGAACATTTTCGTGACAGATTTTCATTTCAAAATTAATTCTTACTTACTTGCATTAAAGACTCGTTTCATAAATAATGCACACTTTACTTCAGGAAATTTAAAATACTTTAAATAAATTTTTGAAGAATTTTATCTCAGACATAGAATTTGAAGAAAGGGTCTTAATTTATTTCTGTCAAATTCATGGGGATATTCATTTCATATATAATGCACATAAGGGTTATGATCTCATTCCAAAAATACTGCACAGTTATCGAGAGACAATTACTTCATCGCTATAAACAATTTGTTTTAGTAGAAATGTACGTTTCCGTGACAAGTCTTCATTTTAAAAATTAATTCTTACTTTCTTCATTAAAGACTCGTTTCATAAATAATGCACAGTTCTGTTCAGGAAATTTAAAATACTTTTAATATATATTTGAAGAATTTTCACTTCAGGACTGGAATTTGAGGAAAAGGTCTTATTTAATTCCTATAGCAAATATTAGTAATGATCTCGTTCCAAAAATAATGCACACTGTTATAAATGATTTATTTAACTTAGTATTATTGAGCATCAACCCAATCACTATACTTTCCTTTATGTGTAATAACGTCATAGTGTTCAAAGAGATACACTTCGGACTTAGACAGTGCTCGTACCCTAATTGATACTAATATGTATGTCAAGTTTGGTTAAAATCAGTTTACAAATTCTTGAGTTATGTTGGCACAAACAAACATTTTCAGGTTCTCTCAAACACCTATAACGAGCATATTTGCATTCCGCAATCGGAGCAAGCAGAACCTCGAACCTCATTCTGCACCAGCCGAATCAACCTTTTACATAAATAACCAGATCTTGGTCGTACCAACGAAAGAAAAAATAAAAATTTAGGGTTGGCACTTGTTAGGGAACCCATTAAGACAAAACGACAAGTACAAATATAGAAACCGAGACCGTTAATCAAGGTGGCCGATGACGCAATGATCAACTCGATGGGGGACTGAAAGTGATTTCGACCTGGAGGTCCTAACCGATCCAGTTTTTTCCTCCAGTCGACGACAAAACCGGAATGGTCTCTGTATAAAAGTAAGAAATTGTAGCGATATAGAAATTCAGGCATAGCAGACATAGCATAAACCAAAAACTTTAGATCACGCGACCTCTTTAAACTAAAAAAAAATTTTTTTCAATCAAAACATCCTAAATTTCGAGTAAACACACTCTGGGCCATTTTTGTTTATGTTCTTCATACGTAAACAAAAAGTTATGGTTGCTGACGATAAGCTCATCTTAGGCTAATCGGTTTATTTAATTGCATGAAAAGGTTTCTTGAATCGACCATGAAAACAATATGGCCGCATTCGTTTCCGGTTACTTCCGGTTTCCTTTGGAGGGATGTTATATTCTCTGGGTTATCTGAACTTCATTCACGTCATTAGGTTTGGACTTTTACAGACTCCTACAACGGGTCACCGAACCAAGCGTTACAAATCGATCAATTCCCTTCACCTACTTCCCTCCAGATTAGTCTAACCCGACAACTGAAAGCCTAGACGCGACGTCTTTCAATTCGCACAACTCCCAGTCATCTATTTATTCAAATCGATCGACCGGAACGCGAAAACAAAACAAAATGGCGAGTAGTTTTAATTAAAAAGAATCGTCACGAATTCACCTCCAGACATTTTCATTACTATATATACTATAATATATTTCATTATGTACCCTGAGTAGGGTGTTAAAATATTCGCGTGTATACACATTACTCCTTCGCATTCTTCTGGGGAACAAGAACTAAATAAATAAGTAAACACTAAACCACTACATAAATAGATTTATTTATTTATATTAGGTCTATCGGAAAGTTCTGTCACTTTTGGGTATAACTTCGCTGGTCTAGAAATTTTTCCAACCATCTTCTCTATACTCCATCTACAAACTGTACCTTCACTATGTACTCCCAATAAACTTAGTACTAACGTAGCAGTAGATAGTTAGGGGTAGTAAAGTTCTGTTGACTTAATAGTTAAGTTGGACCAACAGCCTCTCGTTATATTACAATTAATTAGCCTAAACCTTGTCAGTGACCATCGGTGAATTATTAACATGAATCATCTGGTTCTAGTTGATTTCTAGTTATATATGCTCCGTTATTTGTTACAACCTGTTGCCATCTTTCAGGTAACCTGTGAACTCCTGTTTTGTAGAAGTTCTAGTACTTGGAGTTAAAATACGACAGAACAATCACTCCCACCTAATACTAAGTTGCAGACCCGTTGCCATGTTTTTCGGTTTTGGGTGGACCCCCTACTAACCTGATATTGATTTTTGTAAATTTCTCACTGTAGTCAAGTAAATTATTTGCTTCATAGGTACTTTTATAAATAATGTTTGTCTCTATATTATAAGATAGTATAATGTAAGTAAATAGGTACTATCAGTGTGTGTCGAGGACCCCCATTTTCATTTCATGGACCTCTAAACTTTTTTCACTGACGTAGACCCATTGCAGGTTGTCATGGGGGTTGATATAGACAACTTTGAGAATCACTAACGTATACCAAATATTAATAGATTCGATATTAATAGTATACCAGATATTAATAGATTTTCTTTATACGGTATAACAGGAGACGAGGGAGTATTCAAAAAGAAGTTTATAACTACTGTAGTTGGGCGCTTTAACCACTACATCACGCTATATAAATAGATAAATAAGCACATAAGCAAAAATATTAAATAATCAATAATTCAGATAAAATATCTAAATAATTACAAGTATCTAGACAAGTAAATAAGTAAATAAATGAAATATTTACAACAATATGAAATTACATCATCAGTTATATCAATAGTAAAATAGTCCGAATCGTGTAGGATAAATTCATAGATAATATAAATGAACTAAATAA
The DNA here is from genome assembly GCA_016920875.1 of Columbicola columbae. Taxonomy (NCBI): domain Eukaryota; kingdom Metazoa; phylum Arthropoda; class Insecta; order Psocodea; family Philopteridae; genus Columbicola; species Columbicola columbae. Next base: position 9,529,602 of record JADMLL010000011.1, on the reverse strand, counting down.
ATAAAATTCAATTCTATTCAATATATAACTTTATCTCGCCCTTGAACATTAAAGTGTTGGCTGCATAAAAGATACAAAGGTGCTATAAACAAGTAAATGGATAAAGTAACCCAGAATATAGTAAACGAGTATCCTAAATAATTTCCGTTAATAGATAAGATGAATAAATAACAATTGATGAATGAGCAATAATTAAAATAAATAGGTAGATAAATAAATATTTGGAAAAATAAATAAAATTCATAGCTCTAAAGCAAAACTTCTACTTTTAAAGCAGAGTATCGTAGATAAAAAGTAAAAATTAACTAGATAAATAAATAAATAAGTACAATAACATTTTTACTAATAGTTTAAGAATTTGGCGGATTTTACGTTTCGGCTTCAAACACCAAATTTATTGTCCTTTTGAATGAATATCATCCAAGACACGCGATTCCACTATCTTCTTAGTATACCCCCGCCATCGCCAGGTTCGCCTCCCAACCATCACCTTTGTAAGGTATTCGAAAGCAAAGCCTTCAACTGTATTGTACGAGGACATGATGGTAACTTGTACAACCGATTACGCACACCCTCAAACCTGTTTCAAAGAAAAGGAAAAAAAAAATTCGCGACGGTTGTTGTAACAAACGCGAAAAACCTAAAAATACCTGAAATATTCAGGTTTGACTCGGAACGAAAAACCGTTTGTGATTTCGCCGCAGAAAACCGATTAAAACAAGTTTAGTTTCGCCGGTTTGCCTTCTAGATGATGATTCATATGTGACAAGCTTTTATGTTTCTTTCGGTGTGACGTAGGTATCGGATATTATCGGAATTGGCATAACGACCAGGTACTTAAAAGCAAAATGGACAGTTTCCAAAAAAAAAGCGATTTCATAATCACGACGATTTGGGTGAGTTTTAATTACAACCTGAACCTACCAAAAAAACCTGAAAACTATTCACCCAAATTTTTCCCCATTTTTAATACGATTTCAGGTGTCATATAAGGTTTGGTTGAGTATAATTGCGACGTCCACCCACCCAAATATTATTTAAAAAATTGAGAATAACAGGTACGACTGAGACTCGATTTCGTTCTCAGCAAACCTGAAGGAAGATGAAGTTAGTGACACACAGGGCGAACGGATCTATAGGCGAACGTTTCATGATGGGTGTTTCGCTTTTGGATGGGATGAGTTCTTGAAATCATTTCAATAATAACGCACACCTCTATGACAAATTATTTCATAAGTAATGCACACTCTTATAAAGGATTTGTTTCGTGAATATTGCACAAAATTTACAAAAATTTCATTTCATAAATATTGCACAGTTTTACTAAGGTTTAATTTCATGAATATTGCACAATTATGCTTTTAACAATATGCTACACAATTGCTTTTAACAATATTTCATTTCGTAAGTGTTGCACAGATTCACTATGAATTCATTTCAAAAATATTGCACACTTTTACCAAGATTTAATTTCACAAATGTTGCACGCTTTTGACAACATATCATTTCACAAATGTTGCACAGTTTTTTCAAGATTTTATTTCAGAAATACTGCACACTTTAACTAAAGTTCAATTTCATAAATATTGCACAGATTCACTAAGAATACATTTCAGAAATAGTGCACACTTTTACTAAATTGTAATTTCATAAGTATGACACGCTTTTAACAATATATCATTTCATAAATGTTGCACAGTTTTGTCAAGACATCATTTCAAAAATATTGCACTCTTGCTACGAATGGCTTCCATGAATATTGCACAGTCTCATCAAAATGCGTTTCATAAATGTTGCACAGTAGTGAACATTGCACGCTTTTATTCAGAATTTCTGTCATAAATATTGCACAGATTCACTAAGAATTCATTTCACAAACATTTATCAAGAGTTCAATTCATAAATGTTGCACAGCTTTTTCAAGGTTTCATTTCATAAATATTGCACACATTTACCGTTTTAATTCAACATTGCACAATATCACCAGTGAGTTAGTTTAAATAAAACAGGGGTGTGCATTTTCGTGTAAAATTCATTTCATAAGTATTGCACAGTTTTCCTCTTTCATAAATAACGCACACTTTACTCTTCCATTTCAATTTGAAAACATAAAATTTCATGTTTGTCTTGTTCACGTGTGTCTCGTTTTTTCTTTTAAACAAGGAGGAAAGTGGTCACAAAATGAAAACCTGTCCAGCCTCTGGCTGCCTGATGTTTTTAAGGTATCATCCTCATCTCAGGTTAGACTTGCAAAAGCCCATCCTGATTTTGTTTTTCAGGTATCAAGGACACTCTAAAACCTGCCTTCACCCACTCGAACCGACTTGTGTGCAGTGTGTAGCAACCAAAATTTTACTTTACCCACTGTAAAACCTTAATTATACCTAATTATCCCGTATTTGTCAACATTCTTTTGCTTGTTATTTATAAAATAAAAAAATTCAAGATTGCCAACCTCTGGTCACGCTCTTTCCCTCCCTCCTCCTCCTCCTCCGAAACTCTCCTCAAGTTCCGCGTTTCTTTTTCTAATTAATCCTACTTTTTACCAAAAATTCGATTCGGGTTTACCAGTTCCAAGGTCAGGTATTTTGAATCATTTTCCTTCGTATCTCGATTCCCCCCGCTCTCCCCTACCTCTCTGGGAATGCTTCGAATTGCTTTGCATACAAATGAAAACGATTCCATGCTTTCGTTCACATCTCATTGTGTACCTGTGTCTGTGTGGAAGGAGAGTGTGGTGTCGTGGTACATGAATTCACATCGCATTTACATGTGTGTGTGGTGTGTGTTTGTAACGACTTCCGGTTTAGAGGTTGTTGATTCCCGGCCCGTTGTGCATTTATTCCAGACGTGAATTCTCTCTCTCGTGTTTGGGATTAAAGCAGCCATTTTTATCTCTTATTAGTCATAGTGTGGAAACATAATTCAGGTTTTTACGATCATTCGAGAGAGAGAGAAACTATCAAGCTTGAAATTTACGATTATAAATTTTAATAACAGGCGATTAGGTACCCCCGCCGCTCTCGTCCTTCTCCTCACCATCAGCTACCATCTACTACCATCCACAGACTCCGTTTACCATTTAACAGGAGGTGGCTAACGGGAAAACTCATCACCCCGGCCTTGGGCCATCTTTAACATGAACGAACCAGTCTGGTAGAAGCCGAAAAACAGGAAATGGCACAAAACCCGAAGGCCGTTCTACCAGAAGACATCTACTAGAGAAAACAACATTTGAACAGGTGTGAAGGTGTCCTAATGGTCTCTCCTTGCCCGAATCCAAGAGAAATTTCTTCTTTCATCCAGTAAATAATAATAAAACAAGTAAATCACTCAGAATGCAGACAAAACACACACAACACGCACAGGTGTTAGGTACGCCAAATTACCAACATAAAAATTTCATTTAAAAAATGTCTTGCTCTGGCACGAGCCTGAAGACACAAAAAATGAAACCAGATTTTTTTCTATCATTCCGTTTTATGGTTTGAAGGACGCGCGCGCCTAAGAAAAAAATCTTTGCTTTCTTTCCTCCTACTTTCGCGTCTATCTACTTTAGTAGCTGGCTGCTAATTGCAGGGAGGTGACGTGAAAATGACCATGATTGCGAGCTAGGACTTCGATAGCGATCCGATTCTAGGCTTTCGAGAGAGAAAGAGACCCCGCGCGCGAAACATTCCTGCCTCTGATGTAATATTATCCAGGTCAAACCTGAAATTCCGCTTCACATCGTACCTATTGTTATACAATCGCGGGTGTTATTTTCTCATATTCACCCACATGTCGGGGAGGCGGGGAAGTGAACAGGGAAAGTAGCAGTCACGATGTCTGGATGGTTTTTGCGGTTTTCGCCGGAAATTTTTCTTCCCGGCTCTCCTCCCTTCAGCCACCATCAATGATTCTTCCAAGGTCTAGTGATCCGCTAACTGGCACACTTCGACATGTAGGAGACATTATTTCAAGGTTCCTTCTATTCTCATCAGTTATTGGTAGGGTTTTCCATTTTCCAGTCACCACGCCTTGCATTCAGTCAGTCCGACCTTCCTCCTCTGGTTGAAATTCGTAACGGAATGTTTTTTTCGATACGAAATTGAAAACCTAAATCGTGACAGGTAGTTGTGACAGAGAGCACTTGGACAGTTTAAAAACAAAGAGAACACTTAGCGGAAGCTGTTGGAAGATAATAGAAAGGAAGGTCACGAAAACCCACAAAAAAAGTCAGGAAGACCAGCAAGAGACCTAGAAGCAAGCTCATCAGCAGACATAAAGAACCGGAAACGACTTAATGAAAATCTTACCTTTCCGGGAAGTTGTTTAGGTTCGTGAGACCCCACACCGATGCTTTAAACTAAACGCGCACCTCCCATCATCTACCTACTTTCCAATTTCTTTAGGAAAAGGAATAAACCAACAAAAGACACCAGGGGTACCGTCGATGACTCCTTAATCTCGTTCTCGTGCTTCTCGTCGAGATCTCTTCCTCGGAAATCCATTGAAAGGAAATAAAAGAAATCGTTTTGAGAGAATTTCGCGAAAGATGTCATGCCGAACGGGAAAGGACAGTCTCATGCCTCTCTTCCCCCTCAAGCCGCCTAATACCTCCTCATGTCCAACTAGCCCCGATACCATCTAAGTGAAACTGTTTTCATTTCCAGCTGAGTCCGGCTTTTTGACTCCGATCAGATTCAGTCCAGTTCGACTACTTTTTCATTTTTATTATATTTTTCAATTACTTAACTTCCGGTAATAAATAAAAGAGATCGCTTCCGAAATCCGGGTGACATATTGGAGTTTTCCTCATCCGCAGACATCTTGTTCACCTGGATTCCTTCCCCTTTTCCTTGGGAAACCGATTCGACTTTCCTTTAAAAATCCTTTTGGTGTGCCTGGGTCATCCTAAACGGTGACGAAGACGAATCTCGGGGGAGTGTTAGTTAACTTTCTTAGAAATCCGTGACGAATTGTAACGAGATTAGCCGAGATTAGGATTATAGAAGTCTATAATCCGCTTCGTCTAAACCAAAGATCTTATTTTTTCTCCTTTACCAGACTAATTACGTAAAATTAGAGGGTGGGGGTGGTTGGTCAGAATATCCGATTCGAACGATTTTTCTAAAAATAAAAATTTTGCTTCGTCGAGCACTTTTTTGGTGTCACGTCTCCGAAGGTTAGTCGATTTGCCTATCGCGACAGGCTGATTTATGTTAGCATGACGTGTACGTGTTGTTTGGTTTTCTTCTCGACTTCTCCAAGCCTACTGTATGGTGTCTATTTGTACTTCCTTATTTCATCTTTTCTAAGGTTCTAGTTGTAAGTGAGCGCTGTGACGTCACAGTGTGTTTATTTGAACCACCCCTAGCAGTTCTATGTCTTATACTCGTCACCACCGCCTCTGAACACTTTCTTTGGTTTAACCCCCGAGGCTTGGTTAGTTAACTCTTTTGTCTGAACTCCACTTCTTCACCTTCGGCGAGAGCTTGGAATGAAAAGAAAATCAGAGTCAAAAAGCGCAAATTGCTTTCCTCTCACTTTTGATTTATAATCTGTTCCGGACTTGGCAACGTCTAGTAAGGTTAAAGAGAGCGACCATGAACGATTTTAGGACACCGTGCCGGCTTCGAACCCTCAAAGAAACCATAACTTCGGTGTATCAAGTTTCCCATAGAAAGGCTATATCCTTTGAAGATTATGCTTTCCTTCTTCCCAACCCTTCGGCTTACTGGAAATGTAAACCATGTCGAAATCTCAGGAGAAATCAATTAAGGTAGAATTTTAGGATCAATAGGTCAAGTAAATGTTATTTAACTAATTTGAGTGTGTTGGAAGATACTCGAGACGAAAGAATAGATGAAGAGTTACACAAACCCCCCCAACCATAACCCTTTCGGGTAAGTCATCGCGGAAACGGCACATAAAAATCAATCGATCAAAAGGAAAAAAGGCTCCGAAAGAAAACATCCGCCATTTTGTCGACCTTCGCCATTTTATCTTTTTCATTCTAAATACCAAATCGCCTCGCAAGACTTTTATTACTCACCGAAAGGTATTTTGGTTGGGATTTGAAAAATGGCGAAGACAAACCGAGACATCAAAACCGCTTTTCTCATTTTTATTTTTCATAGGTTGGCTAAACACAGTTAATAAAAAAAGAATCAAGGCTGCCAGACGCTTTCACGTACTTTCAATATTATTAAAGACCAGTTTTTATAATATGCAGGCACCTTCGTTAGCCGAATGGATGAAGATGATTTCTATTAGATAGGTTCGATTATGTAAACATGTGTGTTTGAGACGTGCGTTTTGAATGATGCATCATTAAAGAGAGAGAGGGATTGGAAGATTCGCTCTCGTTGCAGGTAGAAGTAGTTCGTTGTTGCCTTGGATTTGTTTTAGAGAGATTGTAAACGAGAGAATCGTTTGATGCGTTTCGATAGGTCGAAGGAAAAGAAGAGCAGAAAAGAAAACAGATAAAGAGAGAGAAAGCAAGATGGCGAGTCGAAAAGAAGGAGATAAAGAAAACAATGAGGGATTAGGGAAGAGGAAAAATTTAATAATGGACACGGAGGGAAAGTGAGAGACATAAGATCAAAGCCTAGGTAGAGTGGGTAGGTGTGTGAAAGAACCTCAAGAAATTTAGATGGCATAGATGAGATCAAATCAGAGCAGAATCCATGTGTCTACCAACGGGAACGAAACCACTTCGACCAGACGAACGTAACACGGCGTCTCATCTACTAGACCCGAGACTACCTCTCAATGAACTAATTTCCGTTATGTCAACGGTTCCACACCACCGGTTTTCGGTTTTGTGACACCTGACCACCACATCATCGGATTAACTTCGCCATCCGGTCTCAGTATCAAAACATCCGCTTCCTGTACCTGGTTTTCCATATACCGAACACCTCCTTCTCGATCCCTCGGGTTGTGTCCTCCATCCAAACCTAACAGTGACCTCTTTCCAGGTCGCCGCGAAAATTCTGCAACAAAAAGTCGGTGACCTTGAATCTGAATCGCCTTCGCACCCAAAATAAGAAAAGAAAACCGCCTCGGTAGGCGGTTTTTCAGGTACCGTACGCAAGCACGCAGGCACGCACGTGCTGGACACACTTTACCCAAACTTGTCCGGTTTGTTTGCTGTTTCCCATTTCCGCCAAGCAAGCATCCGCCTTTCTTCCAACCGCCCCGAGGACCACGATCGGATTAATGTTCGATGTTTTCTAATGTCATCACTTTCCTCCTCTCTCTCTTGTCCTCCATCTTTTACCAACAATCGCAAGCCAAGAGTCACAGTCAAACTTTCTACTAGTTCCAAAGCCCTTCGACTGGGCGCTACCTTCACACCACCTAGCGATCAGATAACAAAATGGCGGCTTTTGACGTTTAAACTTCCCTCTCACACCCACGCTAAATCTATTAGTTTCCGAAGGACCTTTGCGGTTAGTTAATTAACGAAATTCCGCAAAAGCTATTAATTAATAAAAATCACTATTATAATAAAAAACAAAATGGCGTCAAATATTAATTTTACTCAGTAGATAAAGAAGTAGAAAACCTAACTTCCATTTACTCCACATTTAATTAATCAGGCTAATTAACAATTTGGATTTTGTTTTATTCTCAAACACATTTCCGCCATTTTGTTTTTGTTTACTCTCTTTAACACTTATTCGTATTATTATTATCATAATTTATGATGGTTTTCAAGGGTGATGGTAGACGTTCGCGAACATCAACGAGGCGAGAAATTATTTTAAAAGTATTTTCAGGTTTTTCGCCAGTCGAGTAAACTCGTACCTGTTGTGTTACACACGTTTAACTAATGACACCTTTCTGTTTTGGTGCGTTTTACATTATTTTATGTATCGACTACTTTCTAATACTAATTTTTCTTTTTTGAATGTTTTTTATGATGATGGTGGCGAACTGGGCGAACTGGGCGAACTTGATTTTTGGGGGAAGGGTGTTCGGCAACCGTAAAAACAGGCTCCGACTCATACGCCCGGTTTTTTGTGTTTTCACGCCTGATTTGCTTGGACGGTTTTTGTTTTGAATGGACGCGAACACCTGTGCGTTTGGATTTTGTATGGTTTCTGGATGGAAGGTTCTTGGTGTTAGTTAGACTTAGAGGAGATGAGTTAGTTATTGGGTGTTAGGAGAAAGATGAGGGATGGATGCTAGGTTTGAGGTTCTTGAAGTCTCTCTCTCTCTCTCTCTCTCTCTCGTTTTTCCTCTCTTCCTCTCTCTCTTTCTCGTTTTTCCTCTCTTCTCTCTCTCTCTCTTCCTCTTTTCCTCTTCTCTCTCTTTGTCTTTTTTCTTCTTTCTCCCTCTCGTTTCCTCTCTCTATTTCTTTTCTCTTTCTATTATTCTTGTTTTAAGTTTCTTTCTACTTGTCTTCTTGTTTTCTTTTCTTTTTTCTTTCTTGTATAGTACTCCTCATGTTCTTCTACTTTTCCTTTCCACATCTTGTTTTCCATCGTGTTTCCTCCTCTTTCCTATTTCTTCTGATTTTGTTGTTCTGCCATCCTTATCTTTTTGTTTTCAATCTCTCCTCTCTTTCTTGTTTTCTCTTTTCCTGTTTGCACATCCTCTTTGTACTCGTTTTCTTGTTATTTTCCTCTATTTCTCACAATCTACTTGTTTTTCTTTTTGTCTTTTCATTCTACTCGTTTAGTTTATCCTCATCTCTCTTTCTCCTCTTGTTCATTATTATTTATTCTGTTCATCACTTTTTCTAGGAGTTTCCTGTCTTCTTCTTTTCTTCTTAATATGTTTTTAGCTATTTCCTGCTCATCTCTCTCCTTTATTTGACCAGCTTGTGTATCTTCTTTTCCCTCTACAAATTGTAATTTAGATCTTCTTATTTGTTGCAGAAAATTTTTTCTTATTTGTAAGGTATACAAAACCCAAAGCTAAAAGTCCAAATCTTCTCATTTAGATAGTTGCTTTCTCTAGAAAAGTAGACAACTGAAGAAAAGACCATTTTAACTTCCCACAGCTCTCACCTACTCACCTCATCCTCCATTTTAAATATTCAAATTCTACTTTCTTTTGCTCCGGGTTTTTCGAAGCATCTCGAAACTCCAAAATTAACAACTTTCAAAATGTCGTCCTTTTTGTTATCCTTGTTTATCTTCTTAAATCCGAAAATTGAAAATCGAATGACAGCGACTGGGCGAACCTGAAGCGATGAGCCAAAAGGGAAACCAAATCACTGTTCCAAGAACCGGACTAAGGATTTTGAAATTGAAATTTTTTTTCCTTTCGTTCTTTTTTTGGGCACTTTTCCAAGTTTCGTGCAAACGTCAACGTCCGACATGTTACCTCTTGCAAATGGGAGAACTTTAGAATGTCAGAACCGGAGACAGGATATTAAATAACACTCAACTGACTTTCTGATCTCTTTCTTTCCTTCTTTTTAACATGTTCCGTGACTTGGAATGTTCGCTCATCTACTTCGATGACTAAATATTTTCATTCTTGTTTAAATAAATTTGTGGTTGTGATTTTCAATGGTGGAATGCTAATCTTGCAATAGATAATTTTTGTACCCCCGCCGCCGCCGCACTTCACTTAAATTAGTTTGATTTTGATTACTCGTAGATCATCGGATAGATAATTTGTATTCTGTAGTTGGTTTGACTCTTTGCATCTAATTTTAACTTTTGAAATAAGAAATCACCATAATTAAGTGATTTTCTATCTTTTTCGTCTCGTTTTCGACATGGCTATCTCTCTTTCATTTTTATCTCTCTCTCTCTCTCTCTCTGTGCCTGTTTTTATCTTTTTCTTTTAAATCTTTTCAACACACATTTTTGTTTTATTTAACCCGCTCTGCTAATTTATCTTACTTATGCTTTATCTTCTTTTCTCTTTCCTCTGCTTCTTGTTTCCTTTTTGTATCTTCTGTTTGTTTCTCTCTCTCTCTTGTTCTTCTCTCTTCTGTTTGTTCTCTTTCCTCTGCTTCTTGTTTTCTTTTTGTCTTTCCTGTTTGTTCTCTCACTCGTTCTTTCTCTTTTTTTCTCTCTCTTCCTCGTTTGTCTTGCTTTCTCTTTCCCTCGTTTCTTTCTCTCTTTTATTTTTCTTTCTTTTTCTCCTTCCTTCTTTTCCTTCTTTTATTTCTCTTCCTTTTTCTCTCTCTTCCTCTCTTTTTCTCTCTTTCTCTCTTATCTTTTCTATTTTCTGTTCTCGTTTCTTGTTTCCTCTTCTTCCTTTCCTTTATATTCCTATTCCATATCTTCTTCTTCTCCATGTTTCTTCTTTTTCTTATTTCTTCTGATTTTGTGGTTCTCCCCTTATCTTTCTTATTTTCTCTTTTTTTCTTTTTCTGTGTTTCTGTATCGATTTTTCATACTCTGTTCTCGTCTGTCGTGTCTTTTTCTCCTTTTCTACTCCTGTTTTCGTTTCTCTCTATTGCTGATTTCCTTTCTTGCTCTTTTTGTTGTCTCTTCTTTTGTTATTTTGTTATTTTATCTTCTTCTTGTTCCGTTTATATCTTTTTCTTCTTGTTTATTTTTGTATTCATTATTTTGTTCTTGTTTCCTCCTTTTTGTTTTATTTTCGGCTTTCCATCTTCTCTTTCTCTCTGTGTATCTGTTTGTGCTGTCCTTATCCTCTTCTCTCGTTTTTTACTTTTGTTCGCCCTTTGATAATCTCTCTCGTTTTATAGCCTTTACAGTTGTAAATCTTTTCTTTTCCTTATCATAGTTGACTCTGCATGCTCGGTAGAGTGTCCCTAATTGATTCTCTTTAGTCAGGCCCACACAAGATAAAAAGAACATAACAGTTATCTCTAACAGTCTAAAAATGTACGAATTTATCACACTTCATTCTTTTTGATGAAACCACCGTCTTCCATCACACGAAATAATTATTCCCTTTTAGAAACAATATGGCGTCAGTGCGTACGTACGAAAGTGAAAATAGAGAAAAAAATGGGAACAACAATTAAAGGTACGAACGAATGTTGTCTGTTTTATTAGGTTCTTAGGTTTTTTTAGGGCTGAGCTCGCGAATCAAGGTCGAACTGCATTCTTAAAAAGTTACTGTTCACTTTCATTTTCATGAAATAACATGGTCTTTGCCTTGCGCTTGCTCCAGAATGACAACCATCAGATCGATTATGATATTTCTGTCGATTTCCTCCGATAATGCCCATTTTGGCTTTTTAAATCAAAACGAGAATTTGGCAATTTGGCTTGTCAACCACTGCCTCCGCCACCACCAACACCAACACCATCTACCATTCCTCTTCTTCTTTATATTTTTCATCTTTCGGAGTTTTTATTTAATTTAGTAAAGGGGTGGGGGAAGTTATTACCTTGAATCATAAATAACTTCCGATGAACCTGCATAAACTGTGTACTCTCCCAGCCTAAATCATTCCGCAAGTATTGCACAATGCTATGCAAGATTAGTTCCTTAGATAATTCGACTTTTATATTGAGCTATTTCATAAATAACGCACACATTTAGCAAGAGTATATTTCACAAATTATACTACAATTTTTTGATTCATTCATTTCATAAATAATGCACAAATTTAAGATGAATTTTTAAATGTAAATACACAAAACTAACCACGTCTTCTTATATTTCAAGTTAGAGGAGGCCTCTGTTTAAAATATATTTTAAAGTGTGCAAAATTTATGAAAAATAAATTCTTCGTTCAAGTGTCTTGATAAAAATAAATAAAATGAGGCAGTTATACTATTAAGGCATATCCTCTGTTGATGAATATGAAGTAAAGTGTGCAATATTTTTGAAATGAATTATGATAAAATTCATTTTATTCATTCATTCGTTTCATAAGTAATGCACACTTGTTATAAAACTTGAGATGGATATTTTTTTAACTCAGTATACAAAATAATCGTGTCTTCTCATATTTCAAGTTAGCGAAGATCTTTCTGTATAAATATTATACGAAATGTGTGCAAAATTAATGAAATGAATTATTGCTAAATGTGTGCATGATTTATGAAAAAGAAATTCTTCGTTTAGGTGTCTGGATAAAAATAAATAAAATGAAGCAAATTAATTGTATTAATAAGGAATATCCTCTGTTGATAAATATGAAACAAAAGTGTGCAATATTTATGAAATGAATTATTGATGAAATACATTTTATTCATTCACTTATTTCATAAGTAATGCACACTTGTTGTAAAAAGGTGGACATTTTTCAAATTCAATATAGAAAGTAACTCCACTCAAACCTTTGCGATGTTTTATGCGTTTTCTTTTATGCGATCCCTATCCACCGCACAAAAAGAGGTTTGAGTATATGTCTTCTTATATTTCAAGTTAGCGAAGACCTGTCTATATATAATAGTTATTATACAAAAGTGTGCAAAATTAATGGGATGAATTGTTGCTAAATGTCTTGATAAGAATAAGTAAATTGAAGCAAATAGATTATTAAGGCACATTCTTCGTTAATAAATATGAAGTAAAAGTGTGCAATATTTTTGAAATGAACTATGATAAAAATTCATTTTATTCATTCGTTCGTTTCATAAGTAATGCACACTTGTTATATAACCCAAGGTGGATAATTTTTAAATTCAATTTAGAAAATAACTACACTCAACCTATTTTGTGCGGTCTTTTTTTGTGCGATGCTTTTATGCGTTTATCATGTCCGAAAACTATATTTTATAGCTCTTCGTAAAGTTTTGTGTAATTTGTTTTATGCGGTCCCTATCCATCGCACAAAAATAGGTTTGCCAAGTCAGCCAAGACCTTTCTGTATAGATATTATTAAGGCACACTCTCCGTTAATAAATATGAAGTAAAAGTGTGCATTATTTATGAAATGAATCATAGATAAATTTGTGCATGATTAAAACAAATATCCGGGGGGGGGGAGAGAAACGGAAGTTAGTTATGGATGGTTTACTCTAAAGGCACCAGATGTGTTGGGAGCCATGGTATCTGGTCACGATACCACCTCCACAGAAGGAGGGTGGTGTAGTGAGGGTGGTGACTATGGAATCGTTACAACCGCTTTAGGCTGTTATACTCTTACAGCCACGGAGTTGATTACTTTATCTGAACGCCTTGTTTCTAATTTTACTTCCGTTTCAAGGTTTTCTTCCAATCGAAAGACCATTTTTCATTTATATTCCGGTTTTTCCAATTAATTATCACTTCGCACTCTTCCCTCTCTTTTCCACGGAATTTTCTTTCGTACATCATCCTGCCAGAATTTAAGTTTCCATTCTGAGGCTATGTGCGGAGGAGTGGAGGTTTTCTATTTGGTTTGAAACTGTCACAATTCGTACGGAAAAGCACGTTTCCAAAATCCATCTCGTGACGTATAAATTAATTAAACTTAATCGATTTTTAAGTGTTTCGTCACGTTTCAAATATTCCTTTAAAATGGTTTAAGTCTCGGTCTAGAACTAGGAGATGTTTCCTAACGAAATAGTCTCTCGCAAGATCCATGCAATTAAAAATTTACGTTCAGTTCTTTTTTTACGCGATCGCTTTTGAGAGTTAAGCGTTTAGATTATTTAAAACCTACAAGCGAATGATTTTGGTGCCGTTTCATCGAAACCTCCTTTCATAAGTAATGCACAGTTTGATAAGGCCCACGAAACCAGGAAAAATGATTTGATGATACTCCGACTATACAGTAAGATGATTTAAACGAATCTGATTTCATAAATATTGCACACTTCCAAAACCATTTCATTTCTAAAATATTGCACACTTTCATCAGCAGTTCCTTTCATAAATATTGCACACTTTCAAGACCAGTTTATTTCATAAATATTGCACACTTTCAAATCCATTTAATTTCATAAATATTGCACTTTTAAAATTGCACCACATTTCAAAATTTGCACGCTTTAAAACCACTTCATTTCAAAAATTTTGCACGCTTTAAAGACCAGTTTATTTCATAAATATTGCACACTTTCAAAACCATTTCATTTTTAAAATACTGCACACTCGATTTCAAAAATTTTGCACACTCTAAAGACCAGTTTATTTCATAAATATTGCACACGAATTCACTCTATAAATGATGTGGGTTTGTAAGTAGTTTCTATGCAAAAATAGTGCCAAATTGCAGAACGGTTCTTTTTGTAAAAAATGTACAAGTATACAAATAACTCATTTCAAAAGAACTGCACACTTATGAAGACTTCAATCCCTGAATAATGATCTGATCATGAGTAATAGATATCTCTTAATCAGATTTCGTTTTACGCGTTATCTACAAGCGTTAAGGTAATAAGAAACACATTCCTCCAAGACTCCCATTTATTTCATAAGTAATGCACACTTTGTTTTGTATTCGTTTACCAACAGGTTTTGTAGTGTTGTTATCTCATTTACTTAACTAGAGTTAGGTTTCTTTTTACGCGTGTTATTTGTTGTAGGTTTAGAAAGTGAGGAAGATGTCTCTTTCTCTACCTCATTAACGTAAATTAAGATTTCTTTCACGCGATTTTAAGCTCATTATGCCATTTTTCACGGTTTTCATATGTCGCACAAAACGAGACCCGGCCGTATGTTGTAACGAGGGCACCTTAGATCCCTCAAAATCTCAACCTTTCTCGCAGCTGTACGAAGCGGAGATGTCTTCAAACCTGAAAACCACAGCCGCGTGTGTTGTGAAACGAATGTGACCAGCTCATTGAATTTATCTAAATAATTTCACACTTGGTACGCTCCTGTAAATACCAGCTATTATATAATATAATAAAAAGAAAGAAAGAAATAAAAAAAAAGTGAAACAAGACTGCCATTGAAGCCTGAAATCAATTGCTGGAGACAGGATACTCGTGCACTTTTTAACAAAACTACAAATAATTTCCTCGTTCGATGTCTCAACTGTCAAAACTGACGAGTTATTGTCAATGGATCACGTGACCGAAAACGTAGACTTTTTTTGTAAATTAACGAATATTATGTAACGTAATTGAATTTCCTGACATCCGCGAGCGGTTACATGTTGGGACAATTTTTCTTGTGTTTAGATAATGGTTGCATATCATTACCGATTGATTAAGATTCAATTAATTATGGTTTCTCGATTTTAATAATAGATAAATTATTTATTATGAGATATTTTGATTGAATCATTTATTGATTCCGAATAATGAAGTGATTGACATCTCTGAGGGACTAAAATAAAGTTTTGCTCCCTCTCTCTCACTGTATTGTCGTGTTCTGTTTCCTCTTTGGTACGTTCTCTTTTATTTTTTTATCTAGACATGACACAGCTGAAGTGTTTCAAGGTTTAATAGAGAATTCAAGTATCTATGTTGGGTCCTCACCCATCAACTTAATCCCAAACGTCTTTTCATTACTTCTTTGATTCTCTGTTGTTAATTTTGATCTCATTCTTGTTCCAGATTAATATGGAAATCATCAGATAAATGCTCAACAAATCGAAAAGCTGAAGAAGTTCATCAAATCCAAAAACCTGGATACGGAAATTAGTGAAACGGATAAAAGAATGAGTGCGACGAGTGGCGGTGGAGGAGGAGGTGGCGGGAGTGTCAGTGAAGGGAGCGAAGCGGGCGAAAGCTCTCAATCGACTATGTCGATCGGAGATTCTCCGTCGACTAGTTTCCAAACCAAACCTCAACAGCAGCACCACCACCACCAGCTCCACGCGACGGATAACGTCACCAAGATAACCCTGAGCGAAGACGCGTCGGGTTCCGTATCCGAAATGACCGGTAGTAAAATGAATTTGACTCTAGACGACAGACAACAGCAACAACACCAGGCGAAAGATGGAGTCGTTAACATGGCATTCAACTACAACGAAGAGGGTAACACTCGGGGAGACGTGGATTTCAAATCGATCAACGGATCCGAGAAAAAGGACAAAGTACCCGAAGCGGTTAACTTAGAACTAGTGAACATGGTGCCTTATAGCAACGGAAATGGTACGAGCTATGGAGTCCCAGTTAATGGAATCCCGGGAATACCCGTCAAGAAGGATTCCGAACAGGTGGATATGAGTACTCCCTACGATGAGTACTTCGTACCCGTCAACGAACACAAAAAGTACATGAGGTAAGTTGTCATGACCACCCGGAGTCTATCACAGTGGTTATAGTCAAACTAATCCGACACCATCGATTAGCGAACTATTCCGTTATTTTCCATTCCTTCGAGATCTAAAAACGTTTCAGTCATTCTGTCATGAGTAACCGAAAAGTAGAAAGTTAGTCTGTCATTAAAAACAAAACCATAAATAAATTACCGGTAGGCGACACATTTCAAGGATCTCTAAATATTCGTTAATCACGTCTGTGAGTATTGCTTCCGTGACGAACGTATCTTCCTCGGAGGCACGCGCCAAGTCTTGCCCTAGACACCACCCTACAAACAGCAGTCTAACTCATCGCATCAACATTTCGTCTTTTCTAAAACCTGAAACCCACCCAAAGGATATAAAAAGAACAAACAACCTCCAAACCTAACCTAAATGTGTTTTAATTGCGCAAACGACCCTGGACACACAAAATGGATAAATTATCCGCCGATTATATCACTAATTAATTAATATCAACCGGAAACGGAAAGTTTAGCTTTTAGTCAACCCGATTCCCCGCCTTTGGGGAACTTAGCTTGTCGTTTCCCTCAGAAGAGAGTAGGGAAATTATCTGATAGAGAATGGAAGAGTCGCAATTGAGATATTACAGGGTAATTGAGCGTGGCGGTTGATATTCAAATAAAATTATGGTTATCACGATTACAGAGTGCGCGGAAGAGAAAAACACAAAAATAACAAAAACCAAAAAGTGTTTTCGTTTTTGTTAGAAGAACGAGCTGATCAACAAGGCAGAACTTCTCGGCGAGACCTATTATTTCAGGCACTTCTGACCGAAATGTCAATAATTTTGATTTCTTTGATTTCTACTTAACTAGCTTTTGATTCATGTTTTCATTTCGTAAAAGCCAACCAACCCTGACCGCTGATTGAATGACTAGCATAGATGTCTAAACTCTGATTCTGTGCCTTTACTGGTAGGATCTCGCGTATGACACCTGATAAGGATTTTGAGCCCGTTTTGGATTTTTATCTTGTTTATTTATCTTTCTGGTTTTCTTTGTCGCTCTGGCTTTTGAAGTCTCTTGTTTGGGGAGGTTGCGCTAATTTGTCAAAACAACTGCCCTAATTAGCGATCTTATAGATATAACAGTTCGCTATCTCCTTCTTCTAGCTCTCTTCCTTTTCTTCTTCTAATTTCCGGTTTTGTTTTGTCCTCGACTTTGTTTCTCCGCCATCTTTTACCTCTTACTGCTTGTATGCAACTTTTTCTCTTTTGCTCTGTTTGGAAGTTTTTTTGTACTATTTCATCCCTGCTTCTCTTTTTTTTATGTTTCTCACAATCCTTAAATTCAGTTTCACCCCAGTGTGTTAGTACAAACATCAAAAATCTATTCAAAACAATCACGTGAGAACTTTTCAAACAACTTTCATTCTTCTCACTTCGTCTTTTGAGGTTTGTGGGCCCGCAAAATACACACACGAAAGAGTATATGCAAATAAAACAATAACCTACACTAAAGAGTTAAATTGTAAGCACAGTAGGGCAATCAGCCTGAAGAAACGAGATCACAATTATGACTCTCGAAGGTGTTAAACAAAACTGACAGAAAATTACCCATTTCCGCTCAAATCGATTTCGAGTACCCTAGGTTGTCGACCCTTTACCATAAATACTTCACCTCGATCTTGCTTTCATTCGCAACACCAAAAGCCGACATTTTGTATGTATGTGAGTGTGTGAAATAAAAATCTCATCTCATTACCTAACCAGCTGTTATTTTCTCATCTGAATTCGCCACTGCTAACCCCTTTTAAATGCGTGTAATAAGACAATTAAAATCTTTGATTAAATTTTTTTTTTGTTTTATGAGAAACCAGTCGCCGGAAACGCGTAACATGGGCTCCTGTTGGGAACAAAAAATAATAAAAATAAAAATTTCATTCGAAATTAATTAACGGAAGGAAAAATCAAATCCGAGTTCACACCCGGGATATTGAAAATAATTTTTTTTTCTCCGTGTGTTTCGGTATCCCGAAAATAATGCCAGTTATAGTGTGTTGTTAACAATGACCAGCAAGGTCCTTGTTCAATCCAAAGCCCACCATCTTAAATTGGATTTTGTCATGTTTTCGTAGGCACTGTAATAACCGAAGGGGACAAACCGTGAAAAATGATTTGGTCAGACGGTTTATTACCGAAACGACTTTGTCTCAATTCGCTCGTTACTTTTTTTTTATGTCTTGGAACACAATAACTGGCGCTAAACAACCTTACGAAAAACCTGTAACAATTAACACCAAAAAAAGGAAGAAGGAAAAAAAAAATGTTCAAGCAATCGACAATACAAAAAACCTTTCACGAAATTTTTTTTCGAAACGAGATCGTCTTTCACGAATCGACTTTCATACGAAAGTGAAAATTTATTTTCACTCCAAAAATAATAATAATAAATTTATTAATTTTCCAATTAAAATACTTTTTGAAATAAACAGTCATCGTCCAAAAATAAAAAGTTGATTCACCCAAAATCCTACAAAAAACGGCGACATGTTTTGACGTGTCACAACGACAAACGAATATCGAGAACGAAAATCCAGGAGGCAGCGCTCCCAACCTTCTAACCGTTTTTTCCCTCGTTACTCATTCGTCAAAACATTCGGATTAAGTTTTTCATTTTTTTTTCTTTGTGAAATGTTTATGAGGGAAATTCCGATTGCGAATTGCGATATTATATACGCGTCGAGTACTATAAAAAGGGAAACGCATTGTGTCATTTCGAATAGGTTTGTTTAATTCCAAAAAAAAGACAAAATCAAAACCTAAACCGAGACAAAAGAACCATTGGACGACGACCTCGCTTGGATTTTGTCACAAATCATTAATAACATCGCGAAATGACAAAATAAAAAAATCCGACGTCAGTTTAATTATTAATAAATAAATTAATTCCTAACGTTCTGACATTAGCTTGTGATTAATCGTGCAGTCGCTGGATTCATATTGTGATTATGAAAAAACCGTTACAGAAAGGGATTATGCTCACATGTTCACAAATTTCAAACGGTTCACCTATATAAAGGTTATTTATCATTTCAGAGGTGAGAAACTATATGTCACTAAGGACAAAAGAAGGCCCACATCTTGGAGGAAATGTCTTTCATGGATAGTAGCATGTACAGTTATATCTGTAGTTTTAATAGTAGCCATTCTAGCTGGAAGTAAGTACACTCAATCACACAACTGAGTAAACTTAAATCTTTATGAAGACAACTAAATAAACTTTTATCTATTTCAACAGCTGGAGTTATTTTATCACCAGAATCAAATTTGGTTAAAGAAGCATCAGTCGGAAGGAAATTTGATGGTTCTAATTCAAAACCTTTAGTTACCCAAAAGTCATCAATAACACCTGTACCAACAGCTTCTGGGCCATGGTCTTCACCGACAACAGACATGTCTTATATGTATGGTAAGTCTTTTGGGAAGTAAATAAATAAATAAAATCCCTCAAGATAGATATGACAAAAATTTAACCTTTCCTCAGGTTCTTTGTCGTTTATGAAATAGCAATTAACACACAGACAAATTATCTAGGAAATCGTCTGAATTTTTCTATACATAATTACTATTATTAACTAAATGGTTCTCTCCAAATTAATTGGTGTCCTTGTTTTGGTTTGAAACAAACAAAACTTTGCTCTTGATAAAAGATTTTTGTCTTTGTCAGTATATAAAAATATATTTTATACTATTTCAGTGCCAAGATCAATAGAGTCAGAACTGATAATCGATAATTTGGATTTTGACCCGGCTTTACTCAATGTCAACTCATCCGAATATAAACAATTTGCCACAACTATGGAAGACCAATTGAAGATGATACTATTCGATAAGGAGACCTTAGAGTTTGGAGCCTCAGAAATCGGATTGAAAGTTGTCAATATCAGGTATTCAAAAATTGATGGATAATTATATTTACAAATATTGACTAGATAAAACAAAATGAAAGCAAGTAGTGGGTATACAGGTCTTGCAACAAAAGCACTTTACAAGTAAACTCCCGCCTAGAGGGCTTGTTAGTAATATTATACTAAATTGCGACCTTCATTTCGAAGTCTGAGAGATTTTAATTTATGATAAAGAAAATGAGTGAAATCTCTCTCTCTCTCTCTATACTGTAACGATTCAGTGAAGAAAGAAACAAAAATTTTGTTAATTGAAGCAAATAATCGCTGAGGAGAATAATACGATTTAATGAAGTAAATTGCTTCTCTTTCCAGTCGTGATCCGTTTAAAGTTAACTACAGGATCGGTTGGAATTACAAGCAAGGTGTTAACAATCCGCCAGAACCCATTAAGATGGACGATGTTAAGAAGAAATTGGTTGAAAGCTTGTCCAGGAATCAGGGTTACATCGATAAATATCATATAAATATGGATGGGATCAAAGTCGAACGTAAGTTTCCCATTTTCCTTCTTCCTTCGCGAGGGACGATGGAAAAATTCTTTTTCTTGGGTGGATGTGGATGACAGTCTTACTCTGTGTATAGGTGAAGACGAGGTTAATTAAATCTGTGTGGGAGATTGCATTCAATAGGCCTTCGGATTTAATGAATTATAATAAAACTTGATTCTTTGTATAATTTATTGAGTATGAGAGTGGGATATGTGAGTGATGACGCCTTCCGGAGATATATTTGTGTTGTCGCTGAATGTCCCAACCTGAGATTTGTAGATTCATCCAAATCATCCCTCAGATAAGTTTTTAGTAATAAATATATACTCGTTTGTATGTATTAGTATAACTTCCAAACTCATGAACCGATTGACTAAATTAAACTATATACTACGGAAGAAACAATCCTCAGGTCTGGACAGTGTTATCGTTCCTGTTTAATTAACAACAGTGTTGCTATAATGAACTGACAAGTCTTCTTACACTTCAAACAAAAATTTTGAACAAAACTATTTGAGTACTGAGCCAATTTGACTCATTTCAAATTCAATAGCTACTGATATTTTTAAAAATTAATACAATCCACCTGAAAGTGTGCATTACTTATGAAATAAAGTCTTGGAGGAATGTGTTTCTTATTACCTTAACGCTTGTAGATAACGCGTAAAACGAGATCTGATTAAGAGATATCTATTACTCACGATCAGATCATTATTCAGGGATTGAAGTCTTCATAAGTGTGCAGTTCTTTTGAAATGAGTTATTTGTATAAGTGCACATTTTTTACAAAAAGAACCGTTCTGCAAGTTGGCACTATTTTTGCACAGAAACTACTTAAAACCCACGTCATTTATAGAGTGAATTCGTGTGCAATATTTATGAAATAAACTGGTCTTTAAAGTGTGCAAAATTTTTGAAATGAAGTGGTCAAGAAAGTGTGCAATATTGTTTATTAAACTGTGCATTAATTATGAAATGAACCCTTCGTAATATTATCTCCGACATGAATTCTCGCCAAAGGTGTGCATTATTTATGAAATGAATTCTGCTTGAAAGAGTCTCATCTCGTGATCAATCAAATGGGGGACATCTTTTTAGATTTCGTATAAAAACCGAAAACCGGAAAACCTCGAAACAGGTATAATAAAAAAAAATATTTTTAAGTCATTGCAAGAAAGCGACATTTCTACTTAGAACTAACGACTTTTCTTTTTAATTAGATAAAATTAATGTCAGATAACTCAGGATTATCTGCTTGTAAAATTTTAATACTGAATAATTAGGCCTATCAGTAATCATTTCGCAATCGAGAGACCTATGTATTAATAAACATAAACATTAAAAAGATTTATTAACTATGACGTATTCAGAGTGTCTAATGCTTCGTTCTGTAGGGTTTGTTGATGACATTTGCTTGTGTTTACTCATCAGCATCCTCCAAATTTATTTGAAGTTAGTGTTAGGTTTCGCCTAAATCGTCAAAGTGCTGTTCTTTTACTCCTTCCACAAAGTCTTTAGTGTGGGCTCAGACCATAATTTATGAGCTAAATATCTTTATATAAGTATGATACTAAGTTTTATCTTCTATGTATGGTTAGGTAAGCTAAGACAGAGTATTGGGAAAGAGTGTACTTTGATCCCAAATTATTTTGTTAGAAATGTTTCTACTAACCCAAAGCTTTAAAAATGGCTGTTTGAATGAATTTCAATTTTATATTGTTTATATTCGGCTGTTTTGGATGAAAAGTTTGTTGACCACTGGCCTAAACGAAAAGGAAAACTACAATCTGGCTTCGATACAACCATACCTTCCAATTCTACTTCTACTTAGAATCTCCAGTTCATCAAACGTCCTTATTAAAATGATTATTTATATCTTATATTAATATAATACATAAGTTAGTTTAATTTAACAAAACCCGTGTTAACGTAGACCAGCGATTCCCAAATTGGTCTATATCGACTCCCAGGGGTCTATGACAACCTCCAAGGGGTCTACGTCAGCGAAAAGAAATTTGGGGACCCGTGAAATGAAAATGGGAGTCACGACAGTGGATCTCAACATACTGATAGTATCTATTTACTTATATTATACTGTCTTATAATATAAAGACATATATACTTCACTGCAGCGAGATATTTACAACAATCAATGTCAGGTGATTAGGGGGTCTACTCAAAACCGAAAAACATGGGAAGGGTCCACGACACAAAAAGTTTGGGAACCTCTCATAGACGTACAGAATTATTAGGAGAAAACTCTGCGCTTAGAAAATAAGACCTACGTCGTAGCGATGTTGCACTTTTTCAAAAGTAATGCACACCTTTATGAACTCTTTATTTTTATTTATTCAATAAATAAACGTATGAAATAAATTTAGATGATATAAATAAAAAGATAAAATTAAAAAAGATAATAAATAAATAAAACTAAATATAGATAACCATAAAACTTATTTTTTTGTATATTTTATTACTACATAAGTTACTTAAAATGCGCTTTACCCAGCTCTAGTATTTTTTAAGTTTTTAAGTCAAATTATCTAGATAACCTGCATGTTATCTACCCAAAAGAAAACATCTTTGTTGGTACAGGGTTACTTAGACTTAGAAAGGCTTCATTTCATAAGTGGTGCACACATTTATTGAGATATCAATCTAAAAGTAAACTTATTGCACAATTGAGCTAAAATAATTTCATAAATAATGCACACTTCTATCGGGAGTTCATTTCAGATGCGAAAATCTGCAGATCTGGGTCGGTAGCAACGTTCAGTACTCTTATACTGACATAATATTATATATTTTTCGGTATTTAAATAATCTAGTTAACACAAGAAGGGGTGTTAGAGAATGTTAATGACTTTCGAGCCTTAGCGGACACAAATCGGTTTTTCGAATTAGGCAATAAGGTTAAGACCTCCCAAAATTCTCGTTGTTTTGATTATAAATCACCAAATTGCACACCTTCATTTATTTATTAATTATGTAAGTTACTTAATTAATGAGATCAAGGCGTCGATTGAGACATATTTTCTCCTTTGATAGTTTTTAAACAAAACCTCAAATACTTCAAAGGCGGTTAACTAAGTCGCCCTTGGTGTGCTACCTAACGTCATTTTCTTTTTGAAGTCTCTTAATTTGTGGAAAGGAAAGAATGGAGTTGTGAGAGATAAGAAATGCATCGAGTTATATCATTGGCTCACAGACTGGTGAATCGGTGCAGAAAATTGATCTTGGAATTTCATTCAGGAACAAAAAAAAAGGAAAGAAAAAGAAACGACCTTGCCTGGGCGACATTAATTTCTTTAGCGTGAGCGGATTTGTAACAAGTAGATGAATAAAAATGTGCTTTAGCTAGGCGCACCCATGTTTAGAAAAGTAGGAAAAGTAGGTTTTAGACGCCCCGGCGTTGAGTTTGAGGACTTAACTCAATTTCCTGTTTTTTGTTTTTAGATGTGATCAACGATTGTCAGATGGACAATGGAGGATGTTCTCATATCTGCTATTATAATTATCTGACGCAAATGTTCACCTGCACCTGTCCGACTAATTTGGTTTTGGATGGTAGTGGAAAGAATTGCGTCGAATGGATGGGCTATACCGAAGAGGATTTCGCGACCGTACCTAATCGCACGAACTATTATGAAACGGCCTACGAGCCCAATGTGCACAGAGAACATTCGGCTCATTCCGAACATGGACATCATCATAACTTTGGAGAGCATGAAGGTGAAGCTATAGCCGAACCGACGCCCGAACCAGGATCGAAAGATCATTGGTACGAACACGAAGAAGAAGATGGTGATTGGGTTCCTGGACCGACCGCAGAACCTACACCCGAACCGGGTTACAAGGAGACTTCGGATGTCGAAGGGAAACCGGAACCGGAGCCGACTCCCGAACCGACGATCGATCACAAACACGGTTCCTATTCGGATGTCGGAGTCAAACCGGGATCGACGGATTCGAAGGATCAAGAAGTTGCACCTGAACCAACGGCAGAACCCAGTCCTGGCTCTGACGATCACGATCACCATTCCGATGTTAAGTATGTTGGTGGTGGTCACGAATCCGAACCAACGGCTGAACCTGCCCCTGAGCCTGCTGCTGAGCCCGCTCCTGAACCTGCTCCCGAGCCTGCTGCTGAGCCCCGCTCCAGAACCTGCTCCTGAGCCTGCTGCTGAGCCTTCTCCTGAACCCACAGCTGAACCTAGCCCTGCATCTGACAGTCACGATCACCATACTAAGTATACTGGAGGCGTTTCCGAGTCCTACATCAGAAGGAAAGCCTGGTGATAAGGAAAACGAATCAGAGGAGCCTAAACCAGAACCTGAGCCACAACCAGAACCAGAACCAACATCAGAACCGTCTTTGGAGCATGACACAGGCCGTCATTTCTATCACGGTTCGGAAGTAGGATCTCATCCAGGCTCAGAAGGACATGAACATGAAACCACCCAAACAACAACCAGTCCTGAAGGAGATTCTAAGTCTTCATCAGAATCTAGATCACATCATGACCAGGATTCCATCGTTTCCGGATCCTACGACGAACAAAAACCAAAAGACGAGTCTATGTCAACGGAACATCCAGAGTCCACTCAGTCAACGACTCTTACAACATTGGACTCTGAGGGGAAAACAAATTCCGAATCGAAACATCACGTGCCATTCCTCGAAGACATACTTATCAGAAAATCTAGTCTAAATTCCTCGGAACACGACCCGAATTCAACAGCACGTGACCAAAACCCATTAACAAGCGGAGGCGAACCAATTATAGAAGAAATCATAATCGACAAATCTAGTCCGAAAACAGTGGAACATTCTGAATCTGATTCTGAGCACAAGACGGTCGGTGTTGATAGCGGTCATGATGGTTCGACGTCTGTAACTTCTGAGGGTGCTGATGGCGGTATTGGCCATTCGGGTGGTTTTGTCACGTACCAGGAAACCTCCACCGGACCGGGTGCTACCTTTATGGGAGGTCATTTGACGACATGAGCAACACAACTTCGTCAGATACTACTACCAATACGGAAACTCAAACTAATAAAGATGGAAGCGGTCATCCTACAATCGTTGAATACAATCCTGTTCAAGGTTCGAGGAGTGAGATGAACGAGAATCAAGGTTCTCAAAATGTTGGTATTGCTGAAGTCGGACAAACAGAAACAACTACAAAAAATAGTTACGAAAGTGATTTGAAATCGCAATCGACCGAACATCCTCAGTTTGGTACTAATGTCCATCCTGGATTTGAACAAGTGACAAAGTCTCACCCTGAGGGTAGTATGGGTTCTGAACAAACGCAAACACGCCATGAACCAACCGACGTGGGCCAAGATTTCGTTCCACAAACGACAATGCACCCAGAAAGTCACACTATGATTATCCCGATAAGTGTAGTTGAAGACGGAGTTCTATCAACTGCAACCGGAAGTGAGACGAAAGCGGAAAATTCGCCCGAACATCAACCGGGTCATAGCACCGAAATCCCATCAACTGGAATTGAAGATTCGGCCAAAAGAACTTCAAGCGATGATGTCAAACATACCTACATGACCGAAGTAGAAGGTTCGGATGATAGAACAACAGGCGCTAAAGTAGGAGGAGAATCAAACTTGGGTACCGCCACTGATGGAACACGAAATGAATCACCTTCCACAACTGTTTACGGAACTTCGACCACACTTAGCCCGGAGACAAATTCAGAGCATCATGAACTTCTACCAGGGATAACATCCGTAAAAGAGGGTGATAAACCATCCAACGATAGAACAACTGAACGAACTTACGAAGTTACGGAAAATCCTGAAGAAGACACCAGTGACGGAACAGTGAACAGTTCGTTTAGAGAAGGAGACAACAGAGAAACGACAAATCACCGGAAGAACTATCGAACAACATAAAAGACGAAGTAATCGAAAATGAAGAATTCAACACTCTCCTGGACAACAAAGACGAGGAAAAGGATGCTCTGATCAACAAATACGCGAACAAGCAAAGCCTTTTGAAAGGTGACAAGAAGAAATTGAAGGACTACGTGAAAGGTAGCGGTGAAAAGATAGATCCGGATAAGAAGGTAGAAGGTACTACCAGACCATCAGTAACTCCGGAAGATTTACTTCTTCAAAAGCACGTCAACGGTCACGAAAACCTCTTCGATTTGGGTTACCCAACCGGAAGCGAGGAAACGACTAAACAAACCGACGGAACTGAAATAGGTTCGCATCATCCGGACGGAATACCAGGAGTATCGTTGAAGCCACACGGAATCAGCAATCACGATATAAGCATTCTTCAAACGGTCACTCCGGACTTTAGAACGGAAACGATTCTCCCGGGTGGAATACAGGAAATAGATGCTTACAAACCAGACGGTAAAACCACAAAATCGACCGACAGCAAAGAGGAAGGGAAATTGGAGAAGGACTACCCCAAATTCGACAAAGATTACAAATACGAGAAGCAAAAGGGTTCTAAGAAGAAAGAAACGAAAAAGAAAACCGGCGGAAAAGATGGAAAGAACGTGGAAATAGAAGATGGAAGAAAGGGTTTCACTGATATCTTCGGAAAAGACGACAGCACTGGACGGGATTTCGACGTACTGTATCCTGAGAATCATGATTTCGTGAGTGAAACGACCCCGTCTTTGGAAAACGTTTCGGAGTACATAGCCAACCCTGAGAAGGAAGACGCTGGAGTGAGGATGGAGGCTAAGTCTGGCAGTGAGGAAACTGATTTTGTCAGAAGTACTGTAAAACCTGACGAGACTTCTACTCATGGAACCGAGATGAAAGAGAGCAGTGATTCAAGTATGAGTCAAGAAGCTGGCAAATCTGTTGGCGAATCTCAGACTACCATCACTCCAGCACAAGAAAGAATGGATGGTGATAAGTCTACAGCAAACGAAAAAGATGTCACAGGAAGTACCTTGAGCCCAGTTCAAACTGTTTTAGGAGGAGAAGGACAAACAAACCATCCAGAGAATACTGAAATGAGAGAGACTGATCATGTTTTAGTAGATGGAGGAGCAAGAACACATCCACAGAGCACTTTATCTGGTATCAGTGAACATTCCATGGTAGAAAGAGGATCAACAATCCATCCAGAAACAATCGGAGTCACTCAACAGCCAGGTTTAATAGAAGGAGGAGTGAGAAGCCAAAGTACTGGAGTCGGGGTCACCGAATACCCTGGTCAGACAATAAACGAACCATCAACAACACAAACAGCACAGATGACTGAAGAACTGTCAAGTAGAATGGGACCAGCCAGTCAAGGTGAGGGATCATCGGTGAAGTCACCGGAGACGGTATACGACGGACAGTTGTCTGGAACGATTAGTGACCCGACTCACTCCGTCCAAAGCAGTGTTTCTTCCGGAAGTGGCAGAAGTAACGGTTCGCCTGTCACGATATCCGAAACAGTTTTCGACGAAATGACTCCGAGTACCATACACACCTCCGTTTCAGGAACTCACCAACAGGGAGTCGATGGTGTGACCAACATCGCCGGCGAAAATGTTTCTGGGTCTGTATCCGATTCCACAGGCTATGGAACGAGTCTGACTACCGGAAGTGGCGATGAAATCACGACGTCTAATTCATCTGTGATCGTCAATGGTACTGCCCAACCAACAATCATTGTCCACGGTCAAAGCGGCGAACTTCAAGATGGCTACAAGACGAAATTTGGAAATTCAACTTTGTATACCATTGGAAGCGGAGTAACAACTTCCGGTGTCGTTTTTAACGGAACTCTTCCTGCTGGTACTGGTCAGACATTTTCCATGTCAAACTACTCCACAATATTTCCGAATGGAACAGTCGTACGACCGACTATAGTTGTCCACGGTCACCGAGGCGCAATTCAAGGTGGCCACGAATCCAGGTTCAATACGACCGATTTCAGAACGTTCACCACCTCGCCGGATATTTTCGACGGTAACTTCACCACATACGAAGATGGTCAGCAGGTCTTCGTAGGCAATTCCACGACGTACAGAATCATCAACGATTCCCTACCGGAAACTCTTTTCGACGGACCTTTCACTTCTCACGATGGAAACTATCAATTGTTCACCAATTCTTCGGGAACGTTCGTTTATAGGAACAGAACGACGACTCCAGGTTTTGTTACCAATGGAGAAAGCAGTAACTTTGGTGATTCAACGGTGTACGTCTTGAACAACACCACGACAGGTGACTTCTGGACGAATTTCACGAATCCTCAGGGAGGTCATCAAGTCATTTTCCAGAACTCGACCGTATTCGCCGTGAGAAACGCAACCGGAGATACCGTTCCCACTGATGAAACCCAAGAGATCACGATCCAGCCTTATGAAATCGACTCGAATGAAACCACTCTGGTTACACATCCAATGAACCCGACCTCCTTCTCTTCGGGTACCGCATACAAAGTGAACAACTACTTCGGTTACATTTCCAAATGTGCTGCAGGTGAGTTGTCATTCACTTCAGGTAGACCGTAAAATAATTTTGTGCGTTGGTGATGAATTCTTTTAAAAGGAAAGGTCCGATTTCCGTTTCCTCCTTTTCCAGGTCAATTCCAGTGTCTCAATGGAACTTCCAAACGTGGTTCTTCTTGCATAAGTCTCTCATCGAAATGTGATTCGATTAACGATTGCTCTGACGGATCAGACGAAGCAGGATGCATCGAGAATGGATGCCCAGGAAACTTCCAATGTTCGGATGGTACATGCCTCAAAAGGCATTTAGTCTGTAACGGGATAGTAGACTGCAGCGACGGAAGTGACGAAAAACAATGCGGTGAGTCTAACACTACCATCAGCCTGGTCTTTTAGAAGTTGAGCTGTTGTTCTAAATTCTTTTGGTGTCGATTTACAGAAAATTGGAAGTGCGAATTCGATGAATTCCAGTGTCCGTCCGGCAGATGCATTCCTGTAGTGTGGCAGTGCGACAACAAACCAGATTGCGATAATCACACAGACGAATATCACTGTCAAAGTAAGAAACTAGTTTCCTAAAATTAGAATTCGAGGAGAAGAATGTTAGGGTGTTAATCGAGCTTCTTTTCTAAATTTCAGCGACGTGCGGAAACGACGAGTATTTCTGCCCGGAAGGATGGTGCATACCTCTCACTCACAAGTGTAACGGTATCAAGGAATGCAGCAACGGAGAAGACGAACAATTATGCGGTAAGTACCTCAAAGGTCTACCTCCTCCCCCCTCCTCCCCAAACAATAGCCCTCAGAAACCTGATTCATGTTTTCAGATTGTTCTCACGACGAGTTCAAATGTCAGTCTGGAGGTTGCGTTTCAAAGACTCAGGTGTGCAACGGACTAGACGAGTGTCCCGATCGAAGCGACGAATGGGACTGCGCGAAACTGGAACCGGAAACGAATCTTTTGAAGGTCAAATCTCCTTCCGGTGACTACGTTCCGGTTTGCGCGGATAACTGGTCGGCAAAGCGTTCGGACGAAGTCTGCGCGTCCATGGGATATGCATCGTCGGTGACCATCGAGAACGAGGGTAACTCGACCATCGACAACTCCTCCTATCGATACGTTTTGAAAAACGATTCGACTGACGATAGAAAATTCTTAGCCAATTTAATTGGAACCAAAGAACCTTGTTCTTCCGGGAAATTGGTCGAGATCAGCTGCCAGGAATTTAGTGAGTGTTTACTTCGGGGTAGGGAAGTCCTGAACTGGAAATGCAGGTCAGATATTGAAAATCTTAACCATTTTCCAGGTTGCGGATCACGAGGCATGACCGACAGCAGCGATATCGAAGCAAAATTGATAGGCGGAATGAGTGCTACCGCTGGACAGTGGCCATTCGTTGCCTTGTTATACAACGTTAGAAACTTCCACAGCTGTACCGCCAATATTTTGACTCCGAGATGGGTTCTAGCTAGTTATAACTGTCTCAAGATGGGGTGAGTGCTCGTTAAAGAAGCAACAAGATGACACGGAGGACAGACAACAGTTTAACAAATCTGTATTTTTAAATTCATTTCAGAAATAAAAACCTCAACCAGCAAGACTGGAAGTTGTTCAGTGGAACGACAGTGTTCGAAGCCGAGAAAGAAAACGCTGAAACTCGGAAAATTCTGACCATCATCCCTCATCCTCAAGTCAAGTTCAACCAATTTTTGTTCAGCAACGACTTAGCTTTGGTCGAGCTCGACGAACCACTTCAATTCTCGACCAACACCGGTGCTGTCTGTCTTCCGGAACAGGAAATACAACGCGGACAGATTTGCGTGACTGCTGGCTGGGGAATGAACACTCCAGAAGGTGAGTATAGTTCTATATTGGCGTCTGTCTATAGTCCATTTATAGTCTATACAGGGTGTGTTCCAAAATATCGGTTTATTGCTTTGTTCATTGTCAGTATCAATGTCGTTTGGGAGCCTAGAACCCACATCAGCTTCTTTCCATGAACCCCCCTTCAGACAGCTTTACCAACTCATTCCGGGGACTTTTGGGACAGAAACGTTCTATAGTCTAGTCTCTGAATAGTCTATACAGGATCTGTTTATCGTTTTATTTATTAAGCCTAGAACCTCATCGACTTCTTTCCCTGAAGCTCTCCCCCCCAGAGGGTGTTACCCACTGCAAAAATCATTCCGGAGACTTTTGGGACATATCAGTCTTATTATAGTACTGCTAGAGTCTATTTATAGTCTTGCTTAAATTAAATTTTAGCCTAGTGTAGTTTTGCAATCGAGTCTTAACCAGCTATGGGTTAGAAATTGACCCCAGAGGACTGCTGACTGAACCATGACCAACTTTTTTGATCTTTCTAGAAGACGTTAATGAAACCTAAAGTCTGTCTAGATTCCCTTATCCTCTTCTTTGGTTTCACAGTGTGACCAACTGTCCCAGAAACCCATGTCCTAGTGTTAAACAAAATTTGACCCATCAGAAAAGGTTTGCATCACCCCTTGGTCTCTCCTTCCCTCCTTCTAGTCTGTCTTAAGGTTCTTTCCAACCTTAAAATGATTTTTCCTTTGATCAATTTACAGACAAATCCATGAAGCAACAGTTGCAGTACATTCCTGTGCCAAGAATGAATTTAACAGAATGCAACTCGACTGAACACTACTCGGGTTTCATAACGGAAGACAAGATCTGCGCAGGGTATAACCCAGCCGAGAAATCGTTATGCTACGTAAGTTCAATCTCCATCCGAAAACCTGACTCAGGTTCATTTGGCGGACACTTTATCAAAAGCAAAAATTGTTTTTCCAGAACGAAGAAGGAGCGCCCCTCATGTGCGCAACCGAAAGAGGAGAATGGGAACTTCAGGGTGTTTTGAGTTACCACAGCAATTGCGGTCGGGGGTCACATCCTTCAATATTCAGCAGCATAACTCCGGTTCGAGACTGGATCAAGCAAACGATCGGAAACGGTTTCGATCGGAAAATGGCGGCGACCGCGACGAAGAGATGAAATCCGATCGATTAGACCGATAGAATGATTTTATTATTTTCCTTGTTTTCCCGTTTTCTAATTTATTTTTTTGCTCACCTTCCACTCCGCGACCATTTTGAAAACAGAAATGCACAACAGGAGCGGAAGGGGAGGAATGGAGGTTGGAGGTTAGGGGAAAGAGAAACCCAACCTCAACAAACCTGATTTTGACGAAAAAAATTTTAGGTTTTGTTTAAGAAACAAATTTTTTTAACAACATAACAATTATAAATAAGAAGCGAATTATGTAAAATAGGAAAAATAAATTTTTCTTCATCTTTTATTGATTGTAAATTAATAAGTCGAGTCTTTCAATAACTTTTAAAAACCGTTTTATGAACATTCATCCCATAAGTAATGCACACTCGGTAGGGAGGTTTCGTTTTGTAAGCAACACACACCCCACGTGAAGATTCCATTTCATAAATAACGAACACGAGCTATTCCATTCATAACACACTCCCTGAGACTTCGTTTCAAAAGTACTGCACACGTGAATAAAACATTTTGTTTATTTCGCCTCAAATTTCATGTGTGCACTATTTATGAAACGGATGGGAGTATACATCGTATTCTAAATCCTCGACGAGTGTTGGTTATTTATAAAAAATCTTCACTAAAATGTGTGCATCACTTCTGAAACGGGTTCTGCATCAGGTTGTGCATTACTTATGAAATGAGTCCTTCGCCTATGTGAGCATACATTTGTGAAGTTTCACTGAAAGTTATTTATTGACTCGACTCCAGAAAGGATTTGAGTGATTTATTGGAAACAAAAATTTTTTTTTATGAATTAGACTCAGTATAAGTCAGTATGAGTCATAGTCAGAAAGTGTTAATTTAGTTGATTGTATTAGTTTATCTGTTATAATATTTTATAATAAATTTGAAAAGGAAAAAGAGTTTTTTTGTTTAAATTTTTTTTTGAAATTGGTTTTTTTATATTAGAAAAACATGAATTATGATTCCTGTATTTGTACTATAATGATTTGTATATATAAGTAACGTTCTCCTATTATTATTATTATTTTTATAATAACATGATTATAGAATTATTATTTGATTATATTGATTTGGTTTTCATTTATTTAAATGATGGACCTTGAGCTTGAAAACTAAAACTGAACTATCTCTTAGAGGTCAGAGAAAAGTATAAGATTGGGAGTCATACTGTAAAATTATTATACTTTGTAAACCGAGATGTGCATTGTTTTATAAATTATAATTATCATCTTCATAAGTGAATTCATTTCATAAATAACGCACAGGTTTGCTTTAAAATCTTAGCTTATAGCTAAAAATTTTTGCTGTTTTGAGCAGTTCTTTTCAAAAATCATGCACAATTATTTGATGAACTCATGTTATAATTAATGCATATTCTGAAGGATAAATGGTTTCATAAATACTGCACACTTCTAGGAGGATTTGGTTTCATAAATACTGGAAACTCCTATAAAGGCTTGGTTTTATAAATAATGCACATTTCTGTAAGGGCTTCATTTCATAAATGCAGCACACTTGGACTAGGATTTCATTTCAAAAAATACTGCACACTTGCACAAGAAATTTGTTTCAAAAATACTGCACACCTGTACAAGGACTTCATTTAATAAATGCTCCACACCTGTACAAGGGATTTATTTAACAAATATTGCACACTTGACAAGGATTTCATTCCATAAATACTGCACACCTGTACTAGGACTTCATTTCATAAAAGCTGCACACCTCTACAAGGATTTAATTTCAAAAATACTGTACTCTTGTACAAGGAATTTGTTTCAAAAAGATTGCACACTGGTACAAGGACTTCATTTCTAAATTCTGCATACTTCTACTAGGACTTCATTTCATAAATATTACACATTTCTATAAGGACTTAATTTCATAAATGCTGCACACTTCTACGAGGATTTCATTTTATAACTATTGCACACTTGTACAAGGATTTCATTCCATAAATACTTCACATCCTACTACAATACTACAATACTTGTACTTGGACTTGGTTTCATGAATGCTCCACATCTTTAGAGGATGTCACTTTGTCAATTAAAAAAAAATTCTTTTATTAAAAACTGATTTCATAAATACTGCACACCTGTACCAAAAACTTGGATCACACTCTTTCAATGATATTTCATTTCATAATTATTGTGTATAGCTTTATGCAGCATTAATACCATTCATAATCAGAACTTTTGAAATAAATACTTAGGCTTAAGTCAGTGGGGTATAAGTGTGATATACAAATGTGATAATCAGAGAATGAAAGCATAGGGATCAGTCTTTCAAAGTTTCTAGAAAAACCAAAAGTAATGTAGAACAACACACACTAGATCATACACTGAAGGAATAGAAAAGAGACTAGACCAAAGAGAAAGACGAAATGATAAAACACCCAACATGACTAAAATAATTTGATCATAAAATCGAATCAAGGATCAAACAAACAGCTACTAACCTTCTAAGTTATGGCGCGCTTTATAGATGCAAGTGATGGCGGCCATATTGGATTCTAGCAAATTCCAACTTTGAACAAATTTCAAGATTTTATTTTCAACCCCAAACAAACTTAACACTTTTAAAACTTGATTGCCTTTTCACTACAACTTTTTAAACTCACTATGCACTTAACAACTATTCACTTAACTTCACTATAACTTTTCAAACTCAAAACTGAAAACTTCACAACCAGGAAAAACTTTCACATACCCCAACTCAACATTATGCTTTAATATACACTTCATTACCTCAATTATGGCTTATTTTGGGTTATGAATAATATTGAACATTAAACACAACACAAATTAATAAACTCATCATGTTTTCATGCCATCAAACATTTCTTTACTTCCGTTTAACCAAAAATTTTTGCTTGACTCAAAAAGAGAAGCTTTCAAGATGTTTGGAAGCATGAAACTTAAAATTGATTTATAAGCTTTTAACTCACTTTCCTTTTATTGATTTATATATAAATACTTTTGTTATAACACCGAAAACTATTTTTGCAAGTATAAACGACTGTTATCACGGTATAAATAGGGTAATTTTGTAAAAGAAAGAACTTGGAAAAAAAGTTGAGAGAAAATGGCGACTCCACTCCGATGACTAAAAACCCGGGATTCTGTGTCGCTACAATTTGTCGTGGAAGCAGACGAGTTATTTCGTTCAACAAAAACTAAAAAATATTTTTAAATAATATTTATTCAGTTGAATTATTAATAAAACAAACTTATTTTAATGGAATTTGATGATTATTCTCGTTGAATGAATTGTTTAGTTTTTGGTTGTGAAGTGAGCGTGAGGTAAGGTCAAAGATAAAATGTTTTAGACAACCCACCCTTTTGATGACACCCTTTTGTGGAATCATCCCTGTCTCCTTGACATATATTGAGACGATCTGTTGCTCCTTGACCTGGTTTTCATGACATTTCGTCAAAAAGGTTTTGAGATTTGTGTCAGTTGTGGAGAAAGCTTTGAAGTAGTCGGTGTTACTCTGCTAAAAAGATTTTTTTCAACTAAGGTTAGCTTTTAGTTATTTAAAATTGTCTGATTGAGAAATTTATCTACAAAAATTATTTGGAGAAGTTTCTCAGGTTGTTTTATTTTTAATAATTATAGTTATTTGTCTATTAACCCATTAACTCATTATTATAAGGATTAAAAACCCTTGGAATGCAATTTTGTTTTTACAAAAATGCCGATTTCATGCTTTTATTTGTACAAATTAATTTTTATGGGTTTTCAATTTTTGTAGTGATTTGTAGTAAGGTTAGTTTAATCCTTGAGGTGTATACTAGTTGATTATAAAACTTAAAAAGCAGTACAATTAAAACTATAAGTCTGACTTGTTTGTTTGTCTCAAAACAGCCATCTGTGTTCTAATCAGTCTAACAAGTCTCCACCAGCCATGTTTGCAAATTGATACACTGAATGTAGCAGGTTACTAACATGATATTCACTTAACGTCTGTTTCAGATTTTAAAATGGCCACTGATTCAGAAGCCTTAGATATTTTGGAATCAAAAATTAAAGAACTGGAACTTAAGGTTTATGGAGAAAAACCTGAACCAACTGAAAATTTCAACCCCATCATTGATTCCCTGCTTCAAGCGAACACTTTAATGACAGCTGCATTGAGTTCTCGGAGAAATTCACTTCACTGTCTAAGAGGCTCAATGAATTGGACAACTACCTGGAGCTGAATCCACTCAGTGAGGATCGACTGGAGTCAACACCAAACTAAACATAATCCTCTCAATGAAAGAGGAATATGAGCAAAGTGTTGAATTGATGCAGAAGATCGATGAATTGAAGGATGTGTTGGATGATGATAAAATAAAGAACACTCAGCTATTAAGAGATGATTTGAACAAATTGGTGTGCAACCATTTAAATAAGAAAGAGAAATTAAACGAGATCAATAATGAAGTCGGTGAGATTCTGACCAATTTCAATGAGGTCTGCCTTGAGATTTCGAAAAGTTTTTTCATGTTGAATGAAGCTATTACGAAATTAGAAAAGTCACAGCCTTCTAAGAAATAATTACATGTTTCTCATCCACTTGGTCAGCTTCTTATTGTATGCATTTATCTACTTATCACAAGCTTTAAAAGCTTTACTTAAGATTAATTATTTTAATTAAAATATGAACCACCTTGTTACATTGCTTCACATATTTTGTTGCACAAACAAATTACATATTTATATATTATAATTTATAATATTTAATTAAAATATATTAAAGTATCTAGTCTTGCTTAAGTTCTGTATTTTTATTTTGAAATGATTTCAGCCAAATGATATTCTCCTCCTGGGGGTGTTTGTTTCTTATAAAATGAATGTGTGTAAACGAGTTGTGTATTCATAAAATGAATTCTTGATAATAGTGTGCAATACTTTTGAAATTAAATTATCTTAGGTTATGAAATGATTTATTCATAACTGTCTTCACTAGGTTAGAAAGGAAATTTATTGTAGAATAGTGCTTTATGCATCGAATGAGTTCTGTGCATTACTTTTGACATGAGTTTTTGATACTAGTGTGCAATTTTGAAATTTAGTTTTGAGCATAGTACGCATTACTTTGAAATGAATTCTCGAAATTAGTGTGCAATACTTTTGAAATGAATTTTGATGCTGGTGTGCATTATATATGGATTAGATTCTTGATACTAGTATGCGTTACTTTTAAAATGAATTTTGATATGAGTGTGCAATATTTTTGGAATGAATTCTCGAACTTTGTGTGCATTACTTTTGAAAATAATCCTTGATAACAGTGTGCAATAATTTTGAAATGAGGTCTTGGTACTATTGTGCATTATTTTTGGGATAACTTTTAGATACTTTTGAAATGAATTCTCGAAATTAGTGTGCATTATTTATGAAATAGATTCTTGATACTAGTGTGCATTACTTTTAAAATGAATTCTTGAGAGGAGTGTGCGTTATTTTTGTAATAAATTCTTCATACTAATGTGCATTACTTTTGAAATGAGTTTTTGATGCTAGAGTGCATTATTTTTGAAATGAATTCTGACACTTCTATTTGAAATGGAATTATCCTGTCCATTATTCATGAATTGATTCATATATAACTGCCTCCATTAGATTAGAAAGAAAAGTTATTGTGCTTTATCATTGAATGAGCCCTTCAGTGAAGTGTGCATTACTTATGGAATGAATATTTAACACAACAGTGTGATATTTATGGCAAATTTAAAAACTGCAATTGAGATGGATTGATTTGAGTCGAATAAGGTTTTGGTTGTTTATGAATTATGAACCTGGCTAGCTTCAACTCAACTTGGATGTAAATGTTTAATGAGTCTCGAAGAGTCTGAAACCCAGTTATCAGTTATCAAATTTGGGTTGCATTTCCTCCTTTTTGGTTTGTCTTAGGTAGAGGTATACAGATTAGATTAAACTGTGAGAGTGAGAATGGAAGCATTTGGACTGAATGAATTTTTGTGATATTAGGAAAACGATTTTGATTAGGATGGTTAATGGTTTCTTTGTAACATTCCACTGGATACCTGAGGAAGTCAGTTGTGAGGAAACATTAACCAAACTTGGACTGTTTTTGTTCTTTAAAGGCAATTATGAGAACTAGTCCAAAGTATTTCTTCCCTCTGATAAGACAAGGGTTGGACAAAATTATGTCATCAAAATATTTTTCATGTGTATCACCCAATTTTGTGTGCTAGTTCCCAAATTGAGGGAGCTATGTTGTAATTTCACTTTCGACACTATCACAACCAACTCTTGGTGTTAACTACAAAGGTTAGTGGAGGACATTGAATTCATCTATCTGGTGCTGGGTTTGGTGGCTGTATATATACCCAGGGTGTACGTGATTGAATCAACGTAAGACCAGCCCCTTAGTAGGAGTGGGCTACACTATCAACAAGATCTTCTCAATAATTTTGTCTCGAACCCCTTATCATACCTGAGATATGTTTATTGGGTTGAATTATGATAATTTGAAGTCGTGGAGTATACTGGTTGTGAGAGTTACCATATGGCATCTGTCTAGCTGTCTGTCACACCTAATGTGGTCATGTGACACTTAGCACAAACATAAATCAAGAAAGAAGAGTTGAAATTGTTCACAAATTAAATTCTTAGCTCTGTTTTTGAGTAAACTTTGTTACATAAGTAATTTCATAAGTTCTGCACACATTTACCAAGAATTCATTTCTTAAATTTCTAAAATGCTGACTTATTTATTATTGTAAAAAGACTTCCTGGCTTTCTTTTTCAAATTTCTCTATAAACAATGCTCAGTTTTGTGGAAAAATTCATTTCATAATTAATGCACACTTTATTGAAGAAGTAATTGCTCAAGCTGAACACTCTGTAATAGTACTTTTCTCGATCAACACTGTTTTAATGAAATTATTTCACATACAGAGCTGTTCCTAGGCATAAGCAAACTAGGCGACCGCCTGACTGCCGGGGGCCTTCGCCGAGTTTTTAGGTAGTCGACAACTTATAAGCCCCTTATTAAGCTTTGCAACTTCCTGGTTCACTTTTGCTCTCCGCTCCGGGAAGGGAAGCTCCCCGGATCCTTCCATGAGGACTCCTATCTACGCTTCCTGCCTAGGGCCCCCAAAAGCCTAGGAACGGCTCTGGTATATAACTCATTTCAAAAGTAGTGCACACTTGATAATCAAAAATTCATTTCATAAATAATACGCATCCTACAGATACACTTAGATTTAGGCTTTGAGCAGAATATCATTTTATAAGTGAAGATTCATTCACCAGTCATTCCATAAATAATGCACACTCTGCTGCAGATTTAATAAAAATAATTCTTCCCAAGTGTGCATTACTTGTGAAATAGATTTCTCTTAAAAGTGTGCAGTATTAATGAAATAAATTATTCCGTAAGAAATTCATTCGTTAATACTGGGGAAAGGTGTGCAATATTTATGAAATGAGGTCTTTGTAAATGTGTGTGTAAAGAGTAATTTTGGTTCTGTCATTCAATCTTTGACCGGAGGCCAGTCTGCAGTTCTTGAAGCTGACACGAAGTGATTTGTCTGTCTAGATTAACGCGGACAATTGTTAGCCTTAAAAGGAACAAGGTTGTCACTTGCTCGAGGTAAACAAATCAAAAAGGAAAGGCTCTTCCCCCCAGGCCATTTTTTTTTGAAAAATAAATTATCACAGAACGAGAATTGATCATGAATAATGGAACACTCTGTATACACTCGAAGCCCTACCGTTGGGATTTCCTAACTTTTTGAATATTCAGTAAACCCGAAATTTCGGATTGGAACCTCTCCCCCCCGCGCCAATCCGGGGGGTTGACTTTTAGGGAAAACAACTCTGTCGACTGGTTTAAAACTTGAAAATATTTTCGACGACCCCCCCCATACCCTCTCCACCATTCCCATCTTCCTTCTGTCCTCGACAGAATCAAACTATTTGTGAATTTTCAAAATATTTGAATAGTATGAAAAGAAAGGACGACAGGAGAGACGGGGTTGGGGGGTCCTTCCGGGAAAGCGGAAGGGAAGGAAAATTTGACGGCCTTGGATTTCAAAAAACTCAAAACACCCTTCCGCCTCAACCCACCTCCCATACCCGTTTCCGACAGTTTCCTTCGGCCATTTTCATTTGGCAGTATCAATACGACGAAAAAGTTTTTGAGGGGTAGTTGATTAGGCGAAAAAGTGTGCAGAATTTATGAAACGAGCAGAAAACCAACACGTCGTTAAAAGTGTGTGTGGGGTGAAGGAAACTCTTATTAAACTGTGCAATATTTATGAAATATATTCTTCTTAAAAGCTCTACGTTGTTTCTCAGATTAGTTCTGACGAAAGTGTGCAATACTTTTGAAATGAGTTCTTCGTCAATAAGGCAATTAACCCAATTAACACACACCTATTTCAAGAATTGATTTCAAAATAATGCACACTTTTCATTAGGATGGAACTAAGCCGTAGGAGCGACAGGAGAGGTTCCTCGAAAGTTTCTTAGATTAACAGGCTGCTGTTTTGCTTGGCAGGTTTTGAGGGCCCTTATTTTTATTTGGGCCTTTTTAAGGAGGAGGAGGTTAGCATTAACAACCAGAAGAATTAGAAGCTTACTTCAGAGGGTGTGACAAATCAATTAGTCATTCGAAAAACATGTTTGAACTTTCAATCAGGTGATACAAGCTTTCGAGTTGGGTGCCAAAGAAGGTGAACGCATGGAACTGATTCCAGGAAGTAAAGATCTAAGACCCTGGCCTTTAAAAGTCGACTAATGTCACCATGACCACCTAGCAAACCTCGGCCCCGGATGTCGGATTTTTGCAATCCAGTGGTACTGAGAGAAAAAAAAGTTCCAGACATACAGGTTTGAGTCAAGCGAAGAACTATATTATCTACGAGCCTAATTTTTCGCAATAGATAAAAATCATAAAATAAAAAAGTCAAAACCTGACCTACAGAATAAACAGAAGAGCCCTTGACCCCGATTATGAGGCCCCATTCACTTTTATTACAGCCTCTAGATGAGCTCGGACTTTGCTTACCTTACCGGGCGAAAAACCCACGCAACCTGAAACCTGAAATTCTTTCTTTTAGGATTTAAATTTAGTTCTTCAATGATGAGCCTTTGGATGTAGTCACTCATCGCCCTAATGATTAACTACCGCCTGTCTCTGAGTTCAAAACGACTAGTAGCTGGTTCAGCTGTAAGGAAAGCCAACAGCGGCCTAACCTAGGACCAGAAAAGGTTTTAGTAGCCCTCCAATGAATCTGGTTACATCCCCCAAGAGTTCATTTCATAAATGATGCACACTCCTACGCAGATTTCATTTCAAATTTAATGCGCAGCCTGTTTATTTAGGTATTACACCCTTCATAGCTTTGGCCCCTTCTTTCTTTCATAAATAATGCACAGTTTTATTAAGCCCTGGTTTCAGACGTCAAACTCGAAATTTTATGACCAATGAAAAATTTTTTTGTAGAATTAGTTTCATAAATATTGCACACTTTTATTAAGTTCTGATTTTACACATCCAAACTCAAAACCTTGAAAAATTTATTTCATAAATACTGCACACTAATGTGAAAAATTCATCTCGTAAATCTT
Source organism: Columbicola columbae (assembly GCA_016920875.1). Classification (NCBI taxonomy): domain Eukaryota; kingdom Metazoa; phylum Arthropoda; class Insecta; order Psocodea; family Philopteridae; genus Columbicola; species Columbicola columbae. The sequence continues at coordinate 9,488,049 of JADMLL010000011.1, read as the reverse complement.
CCACACTGATTTGATCACACGGGCAAGATTATATACTTTAAAGACTCCTTTCATAAATATTGCACACTTTTTTTAAGTTCTTATTTCACACATCCAAACTCAAAACTTTAATGCACACTTTAGTGAGGACTTTATTTCATAAATAATGCACACTAATGTGAGGAATTCATTTCATAAATATTGCACACTTTTATTAAGTTTCGATTTATATACTAAAATCCTGCACACTTTTATTCTAATTTCACAGTCCCAAGCTCAAAAACTTCATTTTCATTTCATAAATAATGCACACTTCTAGTAAGTTTCGATTTCATAGACCAAACTCGAAAACTTAAAAAATTTGTTTCATAAATATTGCACACTTAAATGAGTGAACTTATTTCATAAGTAATGCACACTTTAGTGAGAAATTCATTTCATAAATATTGCACAATTTAGTAAGTTTTGATTTCACAGGCCAAGCTTAAATACTTGAAAACTCATTTCATAAATACTGCACACTTAATTGGGGAACTTATTTCGTAAATAATACACACTAACATGAAGTATTCATTTCATAAATATTGCACAACTTTGGTAGGTTTTGATTTCACAGGCCAGCGTACATGCTTGAATAGCCCACTTCATAAATACTGCACACTTTTAGTAAGTTTTGATTTCACAGGCTAAATAAAATCCTTGAAAGACTCTTTACGAAATGACTTTCTCATAAAAGTGTGCATAACTTTTGAAATAAATCCTCGTTCAATGTTTGTAGAATTTATTCAGTTAACTTTTAAATAAATTATTTATAAGAGTGTGCACTATTTATGAAATGAATTGGCAAAAAAAGTGTGGAACATCTATGAAACGACTCTTTCAACCATTCAAGCTCGACCGGTGTAATCAAAACTTACTAAAAGTGTGCAATAATTATGAATTGAACTCCTCACATTAGTGTGCATTACTTATGAAATAACTCCTCACATTAGTGTGCATTATTTATGAAATAAGTTCCCCATTTAAGTGTGCAGTATTTATGAAACAAATTTTTTAAGTTTTTGAGTTTTATGAAATGAAACTTAATAAAGTGTGCAATATTTATGAAAGACATTTTTCAAGGTTTTGAGTTAAACGTATGGAATCAGAACTATATAATAGTGTGCAATATTTATGAAATGAGTTTTTCAAAAATTTGAGTTTGACCTCTGAAATCAAACCTTGCTAAAAGTGTGCAATATTTATGAAATAAATTTTTCAAGGTTTTGAGGTTGAAGTGTGAAATCAGAAGTTAACAGAGCTGTGCAATATTTATGAAATGAATTCCTCACATTAGTGTGCATTATTTATGAAATAAGTTCCCCCATAAGTGTGCAGTATTTATGAAACAAATTTTTCAAGGTTTTGAGCTTGATGTGTACAATCAGAACCCAATAAAAGTGTGCAATATTTATGAAAAGAGCCTTTAAAGTGTATAATCTTGACCGTGTGATCAAACCAGTGTGCAAGATTTACGAGATGAATTTTTCACATTAGTGTGCAATATTTATGAAACGAATTTTTCAAGTTTTGAGTTTGACGTATGAAATCGGAACTTAATAAAAGTGTGCAATATTTATGAAATGAGTTTCTACCAGAAATCTCTCAAACCGGAAGCTGAGAACCTTACACTGTCCGCCAAAAAAATTTTTTTAATGACTTTCGCCTATCCTCTCTCTCTCTCTCTTCAGGTTGGTCCGCTTGCAAAATCCTTCACTGAATTTTTATATCTGGACCGTGAGCAACGACCTTGCCCATACCTGAACCATTTTCAGAGTCGTCTTTCTAACTCATTCCGATTTCCTACGATTAGGTATAACCAGTTATTAAAGAGTGCGCGCTACGCGAAAATCTCTCAGCTGATCCGGAGAAAAAGTTTTGGTTTTTGTTGTGTACCTGAAATTGCTGAACAAGGATGAATGACGGGATCAAGTTGCTATCGCTTACTACCATAGGTGAGGATGTGTGTCGATGGTGTTTTGGTTTTGTTGAAATAATTTCGAGTGTTTGGAAAAGTTACTTCCGGTGTGGGGAGATTTTTGGAAGGTGGTTTGACTGATTTGGGGGTTGACTTCCTTCGCTGATTTTGTTTAAGGATTTTACAAAAACGAATCGACGGGAGGGAAATGGTGACAGAAACATCAGTCAAAACCAGACGATATTTCGAAAAGTGTTCAGGTTGTCAAAGAAGTTTGCTTGAGGACTAGGCTCGGTGGAGGGTGGTGGGAGGGTAGAAGAGACGCGAAGGAATACAACGAATCGATAACGACCTTGAACTTGTCGTACCGATAATAAGACCACAGAGTAAACTGTTACACCAAACTGTGACCGAGTTAGTGGATGATGATGACGAGGTGTGATAGGGTTGAAATTGGGTTACATACGCGCCGAAGAAGTAGGTCAGACACATCTCTGGCAGATGGTAGTAGTAGTGAAAGGATGGATTTGGGAGGACGACGATATTAGGTGGTCTAGCCTTAGGCCGGATGGCAAGGACTTTAATGGACGATGGTCTCAGAGGTGGGAGAAGTGTTGTTTCCATCTTCGAAGTCCGGACACGCTTCTGGCACTACTTTCATGTCGTGCTGAATGTCAGTCACCATTTTCTTCTTTGTTTCAGTTTTATTAACACTCGTCTCGATGGCGGAGAGTGGACACTTTCTTAACGAGGATGGAACGCCACATGACATGTATCACGATCTACACGTACCACGTGATCCACCTTTGTACCCGACCTACAGCGAAGTCCCTAAAACGTCGTTCACGTGCCACGGGAAAGAGTGGGGATATCATGCTGATACGGAAGCTCAATGTCAGGTACGAAGTTTTTAACACCAGGCTTACCAAGGCCAGACTTAATGTGTGCATTATTTATGAAATGAATTCCTTCAAAAACCGTGCGTTAAGTATAAAATACAACTTCCATCAAACTGTGCATTACTTATGAAACGGATTTATGACAAATGTAGATACGGTAAAAGTGATGAATTTGGCGAATATTTTATTTGATTCCCGGCGATTATTCATAATCACCAACTAACCTTGGTTAATGTGACAAATTACTGAACATTTATCATATTTACCGGTTACTTTATAAAGCATCCAACTCGTAATCTGAGCAAAGTTTTATTAAATTCCCCACTGCAACTTGGGTATTTTACATTAGCCGGTAAATGTGATAAATACTCAGTAATTTGTCACTTCTACAAAGCTTAGATCCTGATTATGAATTAAATTTATATTCGCCAAATTTATCACCTTTGTCGTTACATACACTAGCCGGTAAATGTGATAAATAATCATTTGTCACATTAACCGAGATTACTTGGCGAATTTGAATAATCGCCTGATTTATCTGGTTAGTTTATAAAATCTGAACTCCGGTTCAAATAATTTCGATTCTGTGCGGTACACCTAATATATATATGTTACCGGCGATTATTCATAATCACCAACTAAACTTGATTAATCTGAGAAATTCCTGGATATTTATCACATTTACCGGCTAATGTATAAAATACCTAACTGCAATATTATAAAACTGCATAAGTGAGCAATATAATAAGACTTTACTCAGATTTCGAGTTGGAGATTTTATAAAGTAACCGGTAAATATGATAAATGTTCAGTGATTTGTCACATTAACCAAGGTTAGTTAGTGATTATGAATAATCGCCGGGAATCAATTCGCCAAGTTTATCAAGGTTAGTTGGTGATTGTGAATAATTGTCGGGAATTATATGTGCATTCACCAAATTTATCACATTTACCGGGTAGTTCATAAAATATACAACTCATGGAATGAACAAACTTCTACTTAACCCCCCTATAATAAGTTAGAGATTTTTTAAATATCCTGTAAATGTGATAAATATTTGATAATTTGTCACATACACCAAACTTAGTTGGTGAATATGAATAATCGTCCGGGAATTGTCTATATTCGCCTAATTTATCACTTTTACCGCGACGTATTTACCACTTTTATCACATTTACTGGCTAATTTATAAAATCTCCAACTCGTAATGTGTAATATAATCGAAATTTTCTCAAATTACCAGTTGGGTATTTTATAAACTAGCCGGTAAATGTGATAAATATTGTCACATTAACCAAGCTTACTTGATGAATTTGAATAATCGCCTGATTTATCACTTTTACCGTTACAAAAGATTAGGCGTAACGCACAGAACCGACATTATTTTTGGTGCTCCTAATATGTACAAAATGATTTCTCCTTAAAGGTGTGCAATATTTATGAAATGAGACTATTTTTAAGAAATCTACATCGAAACAAATCTTTGACAGGGAGCATGTTCTGACTTGTTTTCTTACCCCCCCCTCCCTTAATTCTCAAATAGTTTTACAGAAAGCTCTTGCTGACTCACTTAGGTTTAAGACTAAAACCTGAAGTAGCTGTTAGAGTGTCTTGCTGCTGAAGAGCTTGTTCCTCAAAGTTGACACCGAATAAAACGTCTAAAGCGAGAGGGAGCTTTTAAATGTGATCTTCAGGAAGAGATTCATTAAAAATGTAGAAAAGCTCGAAACAAATTGATGCAAATAGGAAGAGCAAACAGCGGGAGAGGAGGAAGGAGGACGGGGGAGGAGAGGAAGAAGAAGTCTAATTCAGTATAAAACACACAAACGTAATGATATTTGCTAATTAACTGGATGACAAGGAGCGTTTGGGAAGCAACAGGAAAATGTTTTCCGAATGGAAAACGCAAAATGAAACAAAGGAACGAGGAACGCGAAAAAGCTTCGAAGCTTTCGAGTTATAAATGTAAATCAAGCTCAAAACACCCGAATCGGTTAGCCTAAAGACTATACCGCTGAGCCTATTTGACTCATTTAAATTCTATGTTGCTATTTTACTCCGCGAATCGCTTCAAATTTAAGGGTCTGTGAAGATCATTACGAACCGCATAAAAAAAGTCGTCCAACCATTACGGAGTTTTCGTCTTTAAAAATGCTTTTACGTAAGCTAAACATTTGCTGCGTTTCGCACTATCTTTTTAATAGAAAAATCTGTGGTCGTGACTTTTTTTACGCGGTTTTGCAACATGCCCATTAAAGTGTTCTTCCTGACGCTTAACTCAAAATTCTTGTTTCTGTTATCAAACACTTGATTTAAACTCCATTTCCGGTTATTTATTTACAACAGGCTGTATTTTAGTCTGAGTCAAACTGGCTCACTTTTAGAAACAATTGTTCCACACTCTACATCTGCAAATTCATAGCTAAGCTTCCAAATCCCGTCGATGAATGGTCTCAGAAAGCGTATGGGCCCTCACTACAACTTCTGTTCCCAGTTCCCCATCCTGTTGCTTCTACTGTTGTTCCATTCTTTTGAGTGAGTGAAAATTTGAGTTTGACCTCTGAAATCAAAGTTTGCTAAAAGTGTGCAATATTTATGAAATAAGTTCTCCCTAATCAAGTGTGCAGTATTTATGAAAGACATTTTTCAAGGTTTTGAGTTTGACATATGAAACCAGAACGTAATAAAAGTGTGCAATATTTATGAAATGGATTGTACACATTAGTGTGCATTATTTATGAAATAAGTTCTCCCAATTTAAGTGTGCAGTATTTATGAAATAAATTTTTTTAACTTTTGAGTTTGGATTGTGAAATTGTAATAAAAGTGTGCAAGAATTATGAAATAAATTTTCAAGTTTCTGAGTTTGACATACGAAATCAGAACTCAATAAAAGTGTGCAATATTTATGAATTGAATTTTTTACGTTAATGTGCATTATTTATGAAATAAGTGTGTAAAAGTTTTGAGTTTGGCCGTTGAAGTTAAAATAAAAACGTGCAATATTTATGAAATGAACTGTGAACGCACGCTTTCATGAGAAATTCATTTCGTAAACAGTGCACATTTTTAAAGAATTCAATTCATAAATAGTGTACACATTTGTGAGGAACTTATTTAAAAGTTAGTTTAATAAATTCTGCATATTGTGATCGAGGATTTATTTCAAAACTAATGCACACTCACATGAGGAAATCGTTTTATAAATAATGCACACTTTCAACCTTTAATTTACCTCAACACACTCAAACCTGTTTTGTGCGGCCTTTTTTTGTGCGATTTTTAATTTGACCCGAAAACTATGTTTTAGAGCTATTCGTGAAGCTTTGTGTAATTTTTATGCGTTTTCTTTTACGCGCTCTCCCTATCCACCGCACAAAAACAGGTTTGAGTGTATGTAGAATTCGTTTTATAAAGAATGTGTAATTTGAGACGGAACTCATTTCATAAATATTGCACAGCTCTGTTAGCTTCTGATTTTACACATCAACCTCAAAACCTTGAAAAATTTGTTTCATAAATACTGCACACTTAAATGGGGGAACTTATTTCATAAATAATGCACACTAATGTCAGGAATTCATTTCATAAATATTGCACAGCTCTGTTAACTTCTGATTTCACACATCAACCTCAAAACCTTGAAAAATTCATTTCATAAATATTGCACACTTTTAGCAAGTTTTGATTTCAGAGGCCAAACTCGAAAACTTAAAACATTCGTTTCATAAATACTGCACACTTGAATGGAGCAACTTATTTCATAAGTAATACTCAAATGTGAAGAATTCATTTCATAAATATTGCACACTAACGTGAAGTATTCATTTCATAAATAATGCACACTTCTAGTAAGTTTTGATTTTCAGGCCAAGATCACATACTTTAAAAACTCATTTCAAAAATATTGCACAATGTCATTAAGCTCTGATTTGGTACATCAGCCTCAAGACTTTGAAAAATTAATTTCATAAATACTGCACACTTTTGATTTCGCAGGCCAAGCTCAAATCCTTGAAAGACTCATTTCATAGATTTTGCACACCTTTTTCCCGAACTCATTTCATAAATAGTGCACACTCTTGTGAATAATTTATTTTAAAAGTTAATCGAACAAATTCTGCGTAGTTTTTAGCGATAATGGATCGAAGGGTTACTAACCAAACAAGCATCGATGAGAGACAGAACAAACCAGACAGTCAGACAGACAGGTAGTGTATCTGTCTCTCCACCTTTCACACGATCACATTGTTCGGTAAATTCGTATCGGTTCTTGGACTCGCGAATGTTTTTCCCGGGGAGTTGTTTACAAGGAAACGTCCATGTTTGTACCTGTATATGACGTCATACATATTTATATACATGTAAGATGGAGTTGATTTAAATGAACATCCGGAAACTATCCGCTGATAGAACGTGAAACGCAGTTTGTTAAAGCTCAAAGAGCTTTTCAAATTCGAGGAAAATGAATGTTTTTCCAACACGGTTGGCACACCTGACTAATGACTTTTTATTACCATGTGAACATTTGAACCGTGAACAATTTATAATTGAACGTTCGCTAACATTTTTTTTTTGCCTCTCTTCTTACAGTAATAAAATGTTGGGGAAAACCTTGGATTAACAGTTGAGCAACGTTAATTACACGTTACCATCTAATTACGAATGAGAATCAATCTCTCTCGGGGATACTGGGGGTGGGGGTGAGGCAGAGGGGGTGGGAGGAGGCGTCGAAAACAACTTGAGCACATCACATCACAAAGGGATTTCATTGAGATGATTTATCCATCTCCAGCATCCTTGACGAGGGAAAATTCTTGACTCCTTGTCTCTCTCTCTCACTCCCTAACCGCGAGTTTTGGACAAGTTTTGATCCGACGCCTTGATCGTTGCCTTTATCGGATGAGAAGGAGGGCGGGGGATGGAAGCGGAGGATGAGGGATGGATTAATTAGGACGCATCTTATTACTGGGGGGGACAGTGAACGTGTGGGTCAAACAAACGATTCATATTCCGCAAAAAGACGCCATCTTTTCATAAATAATGCACACTTCTATCATCATACCAATGGGCGACTGAAAAATTTGGCGGGGGTGAGCGGCCTAAGTTATGCATCTTAGCCATGAATTTAAGAAATAATGCACATCTGGAGGGGAGTCCCTTGGTAACACCTTTGTCAAATATTTATTTCAAAAATATTGCACACTCTCAAGAGTTCATTTCAAAGTATTGCACACTCTCATGAAGAGTTCATTTCAAAAGTATTGCACACTCTCATGAAGAGTTCATTTCAAAAATATTGCACACTCATGAAGAGTTCATTTCAAAATATTGCACACTCCATAAAGAGTTCATTTCAAAAGTATTGCACACTCCCATGAAGAGTTCATTTCAAAAAGTATTGCACACTCTCCTGAGCACTTCATTTCAAAAGTATTGCACACTCCCATGAAGAGTTCATTTCATAAATATTGCACACTTAAGTCGGAAATCCGTTCCACAAATAATACACTTGAATCGAAAATCTATCTTATAAACAATAGCCGCTTTCATGACGCACTCATTCCATAATTAATGCACACCCCAAAGAAGAATCCATCTCATACATAATCCACAGTTTTGCAGACTGATTCATTTCATAATTACTGCACAATTGATATTTTTGGCTTTAAATAATGATTACCTGAAGTTTTTTTCGGCCGAATTGTAAAAAGACATTCTTACTTCATCACAAAATCCTAAACAAATAAGTCATCTTACATTTTACAAATGTCTTACTAACAACATCATTTTATGTTTAGTAACAGAATAACTATTGTTACGAGACGCACCAAACCGAAACCAAATTTTTAATAACGTTCGATGATGTTTGTTCGAAGTTTGGTTTCAATCGGTTCGTTTGTTTTGAAGTTATGCGAGCACATACAAACAAACAAACGCACAAAAAAAGTTTCTTTCCCGATTTGTTAAGAGATCAAAGTCATAATTGAAACGATTCGTTTTGCAGGCTTATCACTTGTGCCAGGGTAGGATAGTCAAAAGCTTCCTCTGTCCGAACGCGACGTTATTTCACAATCAGTTCAAAACCTGCGACCAGTTCTACAACGTTCGATGCGGAGTCGATTTGGAGGATTTGTGATCAACACGAACCAGACTGAAATGAATCATGGCGGCCATCGGAAGTGTATAAACTGTATTTATTGTATCTCAAATAAATGTTAATAATAAAGTCTTTCGTTCGTATTTTATGTCTGATTCCTGTGGGAAATGAATTTTCCGAGTTGGGGTGGGAGCGGCGGGGGGTTGGAAGTAGAGAGGTAAGGACACGTTCGCAAACAAAACCAAACGTAACGCAAAAATTCCGTATTTGCCGAAGTGATTACTCCGTCATAATTGACTGTCCCCTCAAGAGATAACCAGACGTTCACGATTCCGTTCAACTTCCAACTTGGATGTCGAAAACTTGAAAAAAAGATTTTCTCGAAAAACCTCAAACCTGGGTGAAAGTATCAACGAGATGTTGCGAAACCAGAAAAAAAGAACCGGAAGAAAGGAAGGAAAGAAGAAAGAAAAAGTCAGAGGAACCTACGTCACGGATTATTTTGTAAATTTGAGGGGTGTCCAAACCAGGGTACCGTTCACGAAAATGGGAATGGAGACGTTCGGTGGTTGGTACTCTCGTTTAAGGGTGAGAATGAGTCGTGGATGGTGGGTAGTCGAGGTTTTTGAAACTAGCACAACTACTCCGAACGGTGTTAGAAGCGGAGTCGTCGGATTTCGGTCGATGGCTTTGGTCACCCTAGGCCGAGTTCATAGAAGTAAAAATATTTCAAATGCAGGACACTGGTCGGAAGAAAGTCAGTCAAAAGTTGTTGACACCATTATAAATAGTATACCATTTTCAAGACAAGTCTACAATTGCGGCCGTAAGGTGGTCGCGAACAAATGTTGATCGGCTGATCTGAAGTGCGGCTCTTTTCCTCCAGTTTGGTCCTCATGTTTGGTCCAGCCTCCATCATTATTTATGAACTGAATATTGTATTTATATAAATATGATATCAAGTTTTATTTATTGTATTTCTACGAAATTAAAAAAAGCATAGTCAAGTGTGCAATATTTCTGAAATAAATTCGCCCCTCAAGTGTGGAATTAATTTGAAATGAATCCGCCCGACTACTGTGCAGTATTTTTGAAATGATATCAGTCTACTGGTGTGTAATATTGTTGACATAAATTCACCACACAAGTGTGAAGTGTTTTTGAAATGAGATCGCTCTACTAGTGTGCAATATTTATGAAATAAGATTGCCTCACTAGTGTGCAATATTTATGAAATGAGATTGCCTACAAGTGTGTAATATTTTGCAAGTGTGAATTTTTGAAATGAGATGCCCTACTAGTGTGCAATATTTTGAAATGAGATTGCCCTTAGTGTGCAATATTTATGAAATATTGCCTCACTAGTGTGGAAACATTGAAATGAAATGCCTACTACTGTGCAGTATTTCTGAAATAAGATTACCCTACTAGTGTGCAATATTTATGAAATGAGACTGCCTTACTAGTGTGCAATATTTATGAAATAAGATCGCCCTACAAGTTTGCAGTACTTTTGAAATGAATCCTCCACACAAGTGCGCAATGACCTACTAATATAAGACACAAGACCTACCTATTAATACTATATATTATAATACAAAGTCAAAGCTATAGGCTGCCGAGCAACATTTATAACATTTCTTCGTCCATGGAAGTGTGCACTATTTATGAAAATTTTTCACAAAGTGTAGGTGTGTTGCTTACTACGATGTCTCATTCATTTCAGAAATAATGCTTAACGTCAATCAGTAATTCATTTCAAAAGTAATGCACACTTTGATTGTAGAATTCATTATAATAAAACAATCGACATTTTAGTATAGAATTCATTTCATAAATACTTTAAGCCAAGACATACAGTATAAACTCGAGAGTGTACTTTAACCACTAATTATTCTGTTAGAAAATGTCTCACCAAAGCTTGTCTCTACAGCAGAGATTTAAAAATGGCTTCCAAACAGGTTATAAAAGTATATATAAGTATAAATAGGCTCTTTGAACAAATTTCAATCTTGTATGACTTATATTTAGCTCTTTTTGATGACGAGTTTGCCGTCCGAAATCAAACCGAAGAAACGCCATTTTCAAGGATTTTATTTCAAAAATACTCCTCAAATTCGAACAAATACTTCATTTCATAAATACTGCACACTTTTATAACGTCGAAACGAAATAACAACCCCTCAACCCTCTACAAAAAGAAAACAAAAATTTTTCCCGTAAATCTCACATCCACTAAGCCGCCATATTTGATTAGGAGACAAATCCAAATAAAAAATTTTCGAAGTCATAGAGACCAACAACATCATCGGAGAAGGCTGTGGATTGCTTCCCCGACTTTTGTTCCAATGTTGAATGACAATTTCAATCCACCCCCACGCCATTTTAGCTCTGATTTGGTTTTAATTGATTAATTAATCAAATTTGAGTTTTGAGAATTTGTCGGCGACAGCGGTGACACAGTTAATGAAAATGGCGCCGGTGAATTAACACGAGATATATGAAAAATATATCAAAACATCTAATTGAGCGAGAGAGAGAAAATTTGAAACCGATTGTTAATAATTGTTTAAGACAATATTGTCTGGCGTGAGTGTTTCGAGTAGTTCCTTCGGATTTATCTACTTCACACGCTTGTAACAAAGTCAAATTTTCTCTTTTTGAAAAATAAAATGTTGCGAATCGATTACTAATAGTCACCATCCTTCAAAAAAGGCGTAGATGATTTCACTATATCTTACTCTATACATAGATAAACACACAACCGGATAAATTCCTTCGTTCCTCCTCACTTTCGAATACTAACTTCCATCAAAATGAGATAAAGTTGTCAGCTTTTGGTTTTTTGTGAGTAGATAATTGCTTCGTTATAACTTGTTATGAGTTAAATAATAATTATCCACCAAATAAAGCTCTGTGGTTTGATGTGATTTAGTCGCCAACCCTTCAGTCTGTTTTGTCGTCATTCTTAACTCGTCATAAAGAGACTTCATATTATCTACACGACACAATTCTCCAGGACTGATGTCCGAGATCTCGTTTTGGTTGCTTAACCCGCCGGGAAGACGGCTTTTTAATCTCAGCATTATTTGGGGTCAGATAATTTCTCTAGAAAGTTAATTTATCTATTTGATTTCGTTTCGTGCCCGTAAGGTTCAGAGTTGAAACAATTAGACACGAATTCCCTACATTTCATAATTATTGCACAGTCATGCATGGAAATGATTTCGTAAATAATGCACAGAATAATTCCATTTCATAAGTAATGCACACTAGTGCCAAGAATTTATTTCAAAAGTAGTGCACACTTGTATCAAAATCCATTTCAGGAGTAATTCGCACTAGTACCAAGAATTCATTTCATAATTACTGCACACTCCTAATCGAAAATCATTTTACGAGTAATACACGCTTTTGGAGGAAAGTCGTTTCATAAATACTGCACACTTTTGTGAAGAACGATTTCGTAAATTCTACGCTCAGAGGATTTATCTCAGAAACTTTAAGAAATTTAGAGAAACTCATTTCATAAATACTCACACGTTTTTGAATTCTCTATTCAGAAGATTTATTTCAAAAGTAATGCACACCTTCGAATAGATAGTAGAAACAGAGCACATGGAGCAGTAACGCACACTTTTAGGGATCATCACTCATGAATGATTCATTTCTCATAAATATTGCACAATTTTGTTGGAGTTCATTTTTCATAAGTAACGCACACTAGTGCCAAGAATTTATTTCAAAAGTAGTGCACACTTGTATCAAAATCCATTTCAAAAGTAATTCGCACTAGTACCAAGAATTCATTTCATAATTACTGCACACTTCCAATCGCAAATCATTTTACGAGTAATACACGCTTTTGGAGGAAAGTCATTTCATAAATACTGCACACTTTTGTGAAGAACGATTTCATAAATTCTACACTCAGAGGATTTATCTCAGAAGTAATGCACACTTTTAAGAGGTTTTCACTTATGAATGACTCATTTCCCATAAATATTGCACACTCTTTAATGAACTTCATTCCTCTTTCTTAGTGAAACTCATCTCATAAATACTGCACACTTTTGAAGAATGATTTTATAAATTCTGTACGTAGAGGATGTATTTCAGAAGTATTGCACACCTTTGCAAAGATACTTATTTCATAAATAATGCACACTTTTCGGGAATGAATCATTCACTTATGAATTCATTTCTCATAAGTGTTGCACACTTTTTGGGCGAGTTTCATTTCATAAATACTGCACAGTTTCAGTGGAATTCATTCCAAGAGTGATGTACACTTAGCTACTTGGAATTTGTTTTTTCATAAATATTGCACACTATTACTGAAATTAATTCCGCTTTTGTGGGAAACTCATCTCATAAATACTGCACACTTTTTCCTGATTAATAATTTTATCAATACGGTACTCAGAGGATTTATGAGTAGTGCATATTCTGTAGTGTAATTCTTTTTTCATAAGTAATGCACAGTTATTAGAGGAACTCATATCATAAATACTCACACGTTTTTGAATTCTGTATTCAGAAGAATTATTTCAAAAGTAATGCACACCTTTGAAAGAGACTCATTTCAGAAATACTGCACACGGAGGTTGTATCTAAAAAGTAACGCACACTTTTAAGGATAATCCCTCATGAATGGTTCATTTCTCATAAATATTGCACAATTTTGTTGAAGTTCATTTTTCATAAGTAACGCACACGTGTTAAAGAAACTCATTTCATAAATACTGCACACTTTTATGAAGAATAATTTCATAAATCTGAATGTCGAATTTCATTTCAAAAGTAACGCATACTTTCATGAGAAATTCGTTTCATAAATAGTGCACACTTTTAGCTGAAGACTGAAGACTCACTTTTAGCGTAAGAAGGTATCTTCGGTATTAAAAATGGTTGCTTGCGAATAATTTATTTATCTACCAGTCAAATTTACTTTACTTAACAAATCAGTGCCACAAATCTAGCTCAATGTCGGCGATATTTCATTTCATAAATGATGCACACCCCAAGGATGTGTTCGTTTCATTAACACGAGCGTACGAAGAATTTCTTTCGTACATAATGCGCACTGCTCTTATTTGCTTACTGTTTATCTATTGTAAGCAACAGATTTCCTGTCATTGCACTTGTCTATCCCTGATCGAGTCTTTTTTTACGCGTATCAAGCGCGTAAAAAAAGTCTCGAGCGTGTTCCCGCATGTATGAACTCGATTCTGAATTTGTTTCAAATGGTTTCCCTGATTTATGAACACCTCTCACGTCAATATCATGACAAGCGAGTATGAATGAAATTTTTCAGGTATGTCTGAAGGCCAGCAAACGGTACCTGTCCCCCGCTCTGATTAACTATTAATAGATAAATTTTGAACGAGGTTCATTTAACACCGAAGAGTGGACAAGTCGAAGTGGAGCCAAAGGAAGAACTACACTAACTCCATCTCAAATGAGTTCTTCTCGGATTTTTGATAAGTGTGTGCAGTATTTATGAAATGAATTTAAATAAAACCGGGTAGTCGGTTTGAGGTGTGCATTATTTATGAAAAGGATTCAACTAAAAGGTGTGCATTACTTTTGAAATGACTCCCCCGTGTGCATTTTTTATGGAATGAATTATTGATACTAGTGTGCATTACTTTTGATGTGAATTCTTGATGCTAGTGTGCATCAATTAGGGTATGGTCCCGTGTGCAGTATTTATGAAATGAGATCCCTTACCAAAAGCCGAATTAATTTCACTAAAGAGTGTGCATTATTTATGAAATCAATCCTTTGTGTTCAGTATTTTTAATATTATCCTTAAAAGTGTGCATTATTTATGAAGTGAGTCTCTTTCAAAGGTGTGCATTACTTTTGAAAAATCCCTTGAGTACAGAATTCATAAAATTATTCTTCAGAAAAGTGTGCAGTATTTTTGAAACGAGTTCCTCTAATGACTGTGCATTATTTATGAAAAAAGAATTACACTACAAATTGTGCATTATTTATGAAATTAATTCCACTAAGAGTGTGCATTGCATTTGAAATAAATTCTCTGTGTGCAGTATTTATGAAATGAGTTTGTTCTAATACTGTGCATTACTTTTGAAATAAATCCTCTAAATACAGAACTCAATTTTGAATCAGAAAAAGTGTGCAGTATTTATGAGATGAGAAAAGTGGAATGGATTTCACTAAAGAGTGTGCAATATTTATGAAAAAAAAATTCCAAGTAGATAAGTGTACATCACTCTTGGAATGAATTCCACTGAAACTGTGCAGTATTTTTATAAAATGGAATCCACCCAAAAAGTGTGCAATACTTATGAGAAATGAATTCGTAAGTGAATGATTCATTTACGATAAGTGTGCATTATTTTTGAAATACATCCTGTGTGTACAGTATTTATATAATTATCGTTAGAAATGTGTGCATTATTTATGAAATGAGCCTCTTTCAAACATGTGCATTACTTTTGAAATAAATCGTTTGAGTACAGAATTTATAAAATTAGTCCTCAGACAGTGTGCAGTATTTATGAAAGGATTATCCCACAAAAGCGGAATGAATGCTCATTAAAGAGTGTGCAATATTTATGAAAAATATATTCCACCAACAGGAGTACAATACTCTTGGAATAAATTCCTCACAAAAGTGTGCAAAACTTATGAAGAATGAATTCGTAAGTGAATCATTCACTCCCGAAAAGTGTGCATTATTTTTGAAATATATCCTCTGTGTGCAGTATTTATGAGATGAGTTTCCCACAAAAGCGGAATGAATGCTCATTAAAGACTGTGCAATATTTATGAAAAATTGTATTCCACTAATAGGTGCATATTAGTCTTGGAATGAATTCCAAGTGTGCAGTATTTATGAAATGAAATCCACCCAAAAAGTGTGCAAGACTTATGAAAAACGTATCATTCATAGATGAGAACAAAAATCAATTCTCTAATGAGAGTGCGGTGAAATTTATTAATCAAAACAAAGCAGAAACAATTTTAATGACGTCAATGTGACTCGTACCTGAATGAAATGTCACACTGCCTTCTTGACGACAATCACAGGGTTACCAACTAAGAAAGAAATAAACGTGAGTAAGTCGTGGGTGTTAGAACAGCAAAGCAGAAACGTTTATCGTGTCACACCTGAGCCTCGGCCATTACGATACCAACAGTGTTTAGTAAATCTAATCGGTACCAACCACGACCAGGATACAGTGGACTTGTTCTCCATCACGTAAGTCTAATTTTGACTTTATTTCGACCCTGTTAGTGTGACCCTTTCAACCCGGTTTAGAAACAAAAATCCTGACGACGGTCCTGTGACGTTACAACCCAATTCTCACAAGATGTCGGAAAGTTTTTAATTAATAAAAAACGAAAGTTTAAGCCCTCCATCCCTTCCCAAATTAATTTAATTAATTTGTAGGACCCTTTTAATAACACATCCACAGACAAATATATTTTAACTATTGTATAAGTTAATAAATAAATAATTAATTAATTAATTAATAGGAAGAGGGAGTGAGTTAGTGTCATCTGTAATTGTTATTTCTAAGGTTTGTTAGTTGTTTTAAGAAATTTTGAAACTTTTGTCTCCTGCGGATTATTCTTACTGTACACTGATTTGGTAATTACTGTATCATAGAACTCACAGTATATACAGTATTTATACAAACAAAAATATTTTTATAAAGGTGGCCATGATTTTTGAAACAACTAGTCGTTAAGATTCATTTTTGATAAATAAATTTCTGATACTAGTGTGCATTACTTTTGAAATGAGTTGTTGATGCTAGTGTGCATTATTTATGAAATAAATTCTTCATACTAATGTGCATTACTTATGGAATGGATTCTACGTACTTGTATGCACTGTTTTGGAAATGAATTGTTGACACTAGTGTGCATTAATTCTGAGACGAATTCTTCTTAATATGTGTGCATTATTTATGAAATAAGACATACACTAGCGAAAATTTTAAATTGTACATTACCTATAAATTAAATTTGACATAAAAGTGTGCATTAATTATGAAATGAACTTTCCACAAATTTGCACGCCGTTTCGAAACTAATACTTCTTAAAATGTGTGCATTATTTATGAAATAAGACCTGCACAAGAATGTGTGATTACGGTGAAACAGATTCTTGACATCCTGTGCATTACTTTTGAAATGAATTGTTCATACCAGTGTGTATTACTTACAAAATGAATTGTTGGTACTAGTGTGCATCACTTATGGAATGGATTCTACGTATTAGTGTGCACTGCTTTGGAAATGAATTGTTGACACTAGTGTGCATTACTTTTGAAATGTATTCTGGGTTGAAATGATTTCCTGTTGGATGTGTTCAGTATTTCTGAAATGAACTCCCCACAAAATTTCTTAAAAGAAATCTATTAGTTTGTGCTTTATCAATGTGTGCATTACTTATGAAATGAATTTTTTGATAGTTGAACACTACTTTTGAAATGAATTCTCAAGGCTAGTGTGCATTACTTTTGAAATGAATTTTTGATACTAGTGTGCATTAGTTTTGAAACGAATTCTTGGTACGAGTGTGCATTACTTTTGAAATGAGATTTTCCTGTGCATTATTTTTGAAAAGACATATTCACAACGATCTTCATTAGTAGGAAAGGAAAATTTATTACACAACAGTGTGCTCTGCATTGAATGAGTTCTTCAGTGACGTGTGCACTACTTTTGAAATGAAACTATGGTCGTTATTCACAAATTGAGGCTCTACTAAAAGTGTGCAAGTAGTTGGAATCAAATGATTTTGGCTTAAGATTGTGCGTTTGATTATGAAAAGAGTTATTCACAAAAGTGTGCATTATTTTGAAATATACTTATTGAAGTTGATACTCAAAAATAACTGCTGTGCAATATTTATGAAAGGGATTTATGTTTTGAGTTGTAATCCCGTTTTTCAGCCTTGCGTTGTAAGGACATGCAGGAGGAGGATTCGAACTCACGACTATAACGTCTATAGTCAGGGACTTTGACCACTACACCATAGATCTACCGACTCGGGTCCAATTATGCCAAATCCTAATTCAGATTCATTGACGCTGTGTACCATTGAGATTCAAGGTCTTATTTCAGTGTTTAGAGTAGTTCGGTGTAAAAGATGTTCCAGTATCCAGGTTCGAGTTTGGCCTGGACAAAACCTTAGTTTTTATGCACGTTTTTGAAATGAGGTTTTTAGAAAAGTGTGCATTATTTATGAAATGAGATGTTCCCAGAGGTGTGCCTTATTCTATAACGAATTCTACAAAAAATCTGTGCATTACTTATGAAATGAATTCTACTAAAAAGTGTGCATTATTTTTGAAACGAGATCTTCTAAAAGGTGTGCATTATTTATGAAATAAGGTACTGTGAAGAGTGTGCATTATTTTTGAAATGAGATGTTCTGAGATGTGCGCCTTATTCTACTAAAAACTGTGCATTATTTTTGAAATGCGGTCTTATGTAACGTGTGCATTAATTATAAAATGAAATCTTCAAAATGTGTGCAGTATTTTTGAAACGAGATCTTCTGAAAGGTGTGCATTATTTTTGAAATGAGATATTCCGAGATGTGTGCCATTATTTACGAAATGAAAACTTGCGGATTAAGAGAGGGATTTTACAAAAATTGTGCATTATTTATGAAATGAGGTCTTCTGTGATTCGGGCATTGATTAAGAAAAGAGATTGTGCATTATTTATGAAATTAATTCCACTAGGAGTGTGCATTGCATTTGAAATAAATTCTCTGTGTATGTATTGAAATTGAGTCCAATATGTGCATTACTTTTGAAATAAATCCTCTAAATACCGAACTCAGGAAATTCGAATCAGAAAATGTGTGCAGTATTTATGACAAGAGGTATTTTGAAAGGTGTGGAGTATTTTTGAAATGAGGTATCTTGAACAGTGTGCATTATTTTTGAAAGGAGGTATTCTGAAAGGTGTGCAGTATTTTTGAAATGAGGTATCTTGAACAGTGTGCATTATTTTTGAAAGGAGGTATTTGAAGGTGTGCATTATTTTGAAATGAGGTATTTGAAAGGTGTGCAGTATTTTGAAATGAGGTATCTTGAACAGTGTGCATTATTTTTGAAATGAGGTATCTTGAACAGTGTGCATTATTTTTGAAAGGTGTGCAGTATTTTGAAATGAAATCTTAAATAACGCGTGCATTAATTATGAAATGAGATGTTCTGAGATGTGTGTCTTATTCCACAACGAATTCGACTACTAAAACTGTGCATTACTTATGAAAAGAATTTCACTAAAAAAGTGTGCATTATTTATGAAAGGAGATCTTGTGAAAGAAAAGTCCACTACTTTTGAAACGAATCATCCTAAAGACTGTGCATTATTATTGAAATAAATTTGAGCACCTTGAGAGGACTTCGAAACGTCACCCTTTTCCTCCACCTCCCAAAATTTTTTGTTTAGCCCCCCCAGGAGGAGGAGGAGAAGAAAATTGGCGGAAAGTCCATTATAAAATCACCGATAAATCTCTAAACATCCAACCGAATTTCTAAATCCTAAATTTTTTTTTTCTTTCCTTAATTGACGAAACATAAGATTTTACTTAGCAGCCATTTATGAACCTGAAGTCTTGTTAAGCACTCGAGCACAGTTTTGTATAAAAAGCCAGGCGGGGGCCCATCGTCTCATAGTCGGTGCCTACTCGTTGAGTGTTGCTAAACACACGTTTCATATCCAAACCTGGTTGGCGGTTTTATTTTGTGACAACTTCTTCCGCGGTTGTTGAAGTTTTTTCTTTTTATTCTTCTGTCTCTCGGAAACCATTTTTAAACGGATATTCCGGTAATATATAGTCAACTACAATATCAGTTTTTAGTATAATTCGCTGACTAACCTTATTTATTTGAGTTTTTGATTTCCATAAAAATTTATTTTAAAATTTAGTTTTAGTTTTTATTAGTTGTTGAAGTGTTTAGTTCTTAATAAAAAAATTTTTTTAAAAAATATTTTCTCTGATAATCAGAACAAAATTGGAAAAATGGCGGCTTTCATTGTGGAAAGTTTGTTGTTATTTATTGGTAACAGGTGAAATGGATTTTACTTCAAACCGGCATTTAGGAGCTTTTCCTTACAAAATCTTAAATTAATCTAAATCGCTGTTCTTATCAAGCTATTGTTAGATTTTTTTTATTATTACTTCTTTAACAGAAAAAAAGGCGAGCACACTTTAAACTGGGTCTAGTAATTGAGGGTTACAAAACCCACACAAAAAAAGGTTATAAAAGTTGCAAAACTATTGACAAAAGTATT
This sequence comes from Columbicola columbae, assembly GCA_016920875.1. Lineage (NCBI taxonomy): Eukaryota > Metazoa > Arthropoda > Insecta > Psocodea > Philopteridae > Columbicola > Columbicola columbae. The sequence goes on along the minus strand of JADMLL010000011.1, from coordinate 9,467,808 downwards.
AAATAAAAAAAGTTTGGACATTGTACGAGTTTTATGGTAACATAAAAAACGTTTTCTAAATAAAGTAAGCAACCCAGTTTGGCTTTTAGTAAATAGATTATTTATGCGCCATTTTCTTTTCCCTTAACAAGTGTTTGTTCAAACACTCGAACCAGACACAACAAATCAACTTTCTATTAGGCTTTAAAATCGGCAAGGAATTCAATATTAACATTTTCACATCAAACCACCACCAACTTGATAATTAACATGAATCATTACAGAATCCGTTCTAGAAAATGATAGCGGAACCACTGCAAGGAGGAATGGCGCCGATGCAACTATACCAGAAACTACAGTACCCAACCATGCAGGCGAAAAAGAAAGAGGATGGTGGTGGGAAACTCGGAACGACGACTCAGGTTTCTTCGCTGCAGGACTTAATCTCGAAACTGTATGCGGAATTTGAAAAGGATCGAGTCGACATTGATTATATAAGTGACGTCATGACAGCGTATAAATCAACACCTCACGAGTGGAAGAAATATGCTAAATTCGATCGATACAGGTAAAATTATTAACGAGGGAATTCCGATCCGTATAATTTAAAGAAAATCCTTGAGATAAGTTCATTACGGTCCATTATCATTATTATAGTCATTAGGTTCTTACTAATCGTTAGTTGACAAGTTAAAACGTACTTACAACTATATAGAGTGTACGCAGTTGAAAATGACTCATCGTGAACATCGTGCAATAATCAAAATCCTTTCCTTAATGAGAGATTTATAAAAAAAAATAAAAGAAAGAAGGTCAGGAAACAATTTGAAAAAATAAACAACGAACGCCATTGAAAGAAAAATGGCGACCGAAGCTTGAAAATAAAGATGGCTGTGATTTTTTACTTCTAACGGATTTTTTTGACAAAATCCGAGAATATCTTTCAAAAAAATGGCTTAACGCTTTAAGTAATGGTCAACTATCATTCTAAACCATAAAAACCTCAAATTTGTGTAATTGTAAGTACTTATTACGTGAATATTTCCAAATTTACAAGTCTTTAATCTGAAGATAAAATTTTTATGAAACGAGACTGCTAGCATTTTTGGTTGTTCATATGACAAACCCGAAGTTTGTTTTTCTTTTTATACGTCTAAATAATTCCAAAAATATTTTGTGTAAGTATGTAACATATGTATAATGTCGGTGTAATTGTATATATTATAAAATTTGAGTGAGAAAACTGAATTAAAAGATTTTATGTTTGATTGATTGAGCATGATGAAATTGATTGTTTTAATTTGGCTCCATAATTTATTTCAGGTACACAAGAAATCTGGTTGATTCAGGGAATGGGAAGTTTAATCTTATGATATTATGTTGGGGAGAAGGTCATGGATCAGCAATACATGATCATGCTGATGCTCATTGTTTCATGAAAGTTTTGGATGGTGAGTTCAATTTGCTAATAATTTGATAAATGATTTGAAAATTTTTATTGAGTATGAGAAGAAAGGATTTTAAACTCTTTCAGGCACACTGAGTGAAGTAAGATTTGCTTTTCCTACCGACTCAGACAAAAGTTCTGATTCAGGAGCTAAGTTAAAAGAAATTGGAAGAACCAACTTGGAAACGAATGCAGTGTGTTACATAAACGGTGAGTAATCAACTTGAAATTGGTATCATCAATGTGATTTAGGGTTTTTGATTTTAGTTATGAGATGGTGTTTTGAATATGATTTTAGACTCTTTGGGTCTTCATCGAGTTGAAAATCCAAGTCATGTAAATCCAGCTGTCAGTTTGCATCTTTACTGTCCTCCGTTTGATGCTTGTTCAGTATTTAACCAACAGACAGGGCAACGAACTAAATGTAATGTGACATTTTGGTCAAAATATGGAGAACGTAGAAATAGGGTAAGTGACTTTGATGAATTGACTACCAAGTTCTTTGATAACCTCTTAATTGTGAGTTGAACGAATTTGGAAAGCAAATAAGTGAAGAATGTTTGGTTAATTACAGGAATTTGCTGTTATTTAAGTGATTTATGAAAGTTTTTAGTTCAATTCAAAAAACAAATCTTATAACTGTCTAATCCCAGACTAATTTAGAAATCAAATTTGAAATCATGACTGACAACAACCTTTTTTAAATTTTCAGGAAGCACAACAAGAAAGGTCTCCTGAGGACAATTAACATCACACATTTTATTAGTAGTCATATGAGAAATTAATAGAATAATTGTTCTCCATTTTGTGTAATTAAATTGTATGATATTCGAAAGACAAAAAATGGATTAACCACAAACTGTCAGGTGATTGTAATTTTAGAATTTAAAATATGAAAAACAAAACTAATTCAAACAGTTAGTAATAAACTTTTTACTTATGTACTTAATAAATAAATAGTTTATTAATTATTAGAATTTCACACGAGATGTGTTTGAAAGAAAATATTATTATTAACATTGAGAAATAGAAAGACTGATGAAATTAGTTTATGATTTTATTTTCGAGTTTTTGTTTAGTATTCTGTAAGAGGGATGGGGGGTTGAAATTAATTTTTAAAATAAAATCATACAGTATTGCTTTTAGTTGGTTGTTCTTTTGTTTTTTTATGAGAGAAAGAAATAAAAAGTTGACAGTAAGGGTTTACAGTGTTTCTTTTCGAAGACAGAAAGTGGGTATCGAGTTGGGTTGGGGTGGTGATGAGATGAATGAGATTCTTACCTTTGGGATTTTTGATCTGAACGTGTCTTAATTATGTTGTTGAGGGTGGGTTTTAATTGTGTTGTCATCCCTTGTCAGTTTAGGGGTTGTGAGAGTGTTTCGAAAACTTTCAATGAATTGTATAGTGAGGGAAAGGTTCATTATGCTTTCATGTTTCTATTTTGCTTTTCTGAAATAATTTTTTTCCTTTGTTTTTCGTGTCCCCCCAGAAGCTTAAATTAATTTGGACGAAGTAAAGAAAAAAAAAATCGTCTGATGGAACAGAAAATGTTTTCTAGTCATTAAGCTCCATTCTCTTAACGACCGAATCAAGTTTAATTGGAAGCTCTACTCAAATGTCTTCGTGTTTCGAAAATTAGTTGACAGTATCAGGTAGGCGTTCATCAATATTTTAAAAGTGATAAGAAAAAAGAAGCCATTAATTCGTTTATCATCCTCCTCCTCCTCCTCCCAGACCTTCAGCCTTCACCTTTCTCACCAAGGAGGTGGTTAAAAAAATTTTTTTCCACAAGGTGAGCTTTGAATAATGAATCAGTTTTTCCCTATTAAAAAGATGGAGGAAGGATGAACGGGGCTGTAGGGGTGAGGGGGTAGATGAGGAGGAGGAACGGAAGGTGATGGTGTGAGACAGTAAAGCGTCTAGTTCAGACAGGACAACCTAAAAATGAAAATTATGCGTGGGACGAGCCTGATAATATTTCTGTTTTCTCGCACCGTTTATAAACCAAAAATTCACTCCCCCACCCCCAAAGCTCCAGTTTTGAAGAGCTTTTTCTCATTTTCCCATTTTCCCGTTAATTATCTTTCCACTCTTTTAAACTGGCCCACGCGCGTTCGAATACAAAAAAAAAGCCTCGGTTTGTTGGTCTTTTTCTATGTTGCTGAAAAGCTGTGTGTGTGTGTGTGGGAGACGTGGGGCGGGGGTTGGAGGGGGTGAGATTCGGGTTGAACTTAATTTTAGAAAATTTGGATAATTTAATGCGTTTGACTGCTTTGAGACTGAGGGAATTCGTTTTGGAAATTTTCGTCGAGCCCAAGAGAGAGAGGTAGAGGGTGAGAGAGTTAAAACGTGAGTAGGGGGTTGTAGGGATGAAGGGCGTCGTTTGGTATTAAATAAAATGTCAAGAAATCTGCAGGAGTGATGGGGGTTGTTATGGTATTAATGGATTTTTAAGCTCGTTGACGGGTCAGTCGTTAGTTATGTTTATGAAATGGAGTCTCGTTTTTCACAGGAAGAACCTAAAATAATTCAAGAATCGCGTACCTAAGTGTCATTTCATAAAAATTGCACACGAAAATTATTTTTTATTTATTTTTAATTTTATTTATTTAATTCTTCTACCCTGTGCACTGATTTTGACATCAGTATATATGGAATAAAAGATTTTTATAAAAGGTGTGCATGACTTTTGAAATAATCTATCATTCAAGTTGAGCAGTGCTTACGAGATGATTTCCTGTTGGAAGTGTTCAGTATTTATGAAATGAACTCCCCACGAAATTGCTTCAAAGGAATCCTTTAAAGTGTGCCTTATGAAAGTGTGCACTACTTATGAAATGAATTTTTGATGGTAGATTCCACTACTTTTGAAATGAATTTTGATGCTAGTGTGCATTACTTTTGAAACATATTCTTGATCCCAGTGTGCATTACTTATGGAATGGATTCTGATACTGATGTGCATTAGTTATGAAATAAATTCTCAGCACTATTGTGTGTATTATTTATGAAATGAATTCTAGATACTAGTGTGCATTAATTTTGAAACGAATTGCCAGTGTGTATTATTTTGAAATGAATTCATGATACTGATGTGCATTACTTTTGAAATGAATTCTATGATAGTGCATTACTTTTGAAATGAATTCAGTGTGCATTATTTTGAATTGATGCATTAATTTTGAAATGCAGTGTGCATTACTTTTGAAACGAATTATTGATGCCAGTGTGCATTACTTTTGAAAGGAATTCATGATACTGATGTGCATTCCTTATGAAATGAATTTTTGAGAGTAGAGTCCACTACTTTTGACATGAATCATTGATGCTAGTGTGCATTACTTTTGAAATGAATTCTTGACACTAGTATTTTAGTACTATTTATGAGATGAATTTTTGACATTTGTGCGCTTTTTTGAAACTAGTTCTTCTTAAAATATGTGCATTATTTATGAAATAAGCCCTGTACGAGCGTGTTCCGTAATGGTAAAATGATTCTTGACATCTCTGTGCATTAATTATGAAATAAACCCTTGACAAATGTGTGAGTTACTTTCAAAAATGAAATTCTTCGAAAAAGTTTGTCAGCTACAAAACCGGAACATCGTTCATGTCTCCACTTAATGAATAAATATTCATCACTCGGGGATGTGACATCAAGTCAGGAAAAAAGCGGGGCAACAGCTCAAGGCGCAAAACCAAAGCGGCGAAAAATCAAAAATCGATCACGAATTTATAATAATAAATAATTTAACGAGCCGAGAGACGAAAGAGAGGAGAAATTTAAAACGACAAAGTTCGACGAGATGGAAAGAGTTCAAGACGAACAGCGGACTCTGAAGAGGTTAATGATGTGAACAAAAATAAGGGATGCTGGCGGAGGAGCACGGGATGGAGATGAGCTTCAAGTGGAATTCCGTTTGAGTACCTCTTCGGGGGTTGGAATTTTCCTTACCTGGAGTCATTTGTCGTTCTCTGGGAGCTTTATTAAACATAATCGGTCGCGTCTTTCTTGTGGTGGGGGTGGCGGGGGGTGGTGGTGACACGAATGGAAGGAGGTGGTAAAGTCGTTTACTGTGGGAAAGTCTTCGGCCTACGCTTTTCCCTTGTTTTCTGTGTTTGGCGGCGAGGTTTTCATCTTCCGATGGGTTCTTCAAATGAAGTGTGCAATATTTATGAATTGAGCTTCTCTTGAAGTTGGAGTTTTCAAGTAATCAGTGCTCGCATAACTTGAAATGCGGCACGTCTGTGGTATGGTGGTCAAAGCGCCTCACTATAGAAGCTATGGTCGAGGGTTCGAATCAAAACTCAAACATAAATTCCTTTCATAAATACTGCACAGCAGTTATTTTGGAGTATCAACTCCATTTTCAATAAGTGTATTTCAAAAATAATGCACACTTTTTTGTGAATAACTCGTTTCATAATTAATGCACATTCTTTTGTAGAATTCATTTCATTGAATACTTGCACATATTTAGAGGGGAGTCAATTTGTAAATAACGTCCAAAGTTTCATTTCAAAAGTAGTGCACACTTCATTGGACAACTCATTCCATGCATAGAGCACTGTTGTACAATAAATTTTTCTTTCTGATTTAATGAAGACTGCTATGAATATATCTTTTCATAAATAATGCACACGACAATTCCATTTCAAAATTAATGCACACTAGTATCAAACTTCAATTCAAAAATAATGCACACCAGTATGAAAGATTCATTTCAAAAGTAATGCACACTAGTATCAAACTTCGTTTCATAAATAATGCACACTGGTATGAAAGATTCATTTCAAAAGTACTGCACACTAATATGTAAAATTCATTTCAAGAGTAATGCACTTTAGTATCTAATATTTGTTTCAAAAATAATGCACACTTCCCTCAAGAATTCATTTCATAAATAATGCACACTAGTACCAACAATTCATTTTGTAAGTAATACACACTAGTATGAACAATTCATTTCAAAAGTAATGCACAGAGATGTCAAGAATCTGTTTCACCGTAATCACACATTCTTGTGCAGGTCTTATTTCATAAATAATGCACACTAAGAAGGATTAGTATCGAAACGACGTGCGAATTTGTGGAAAGTTCATTTCATAATTAATGCACACTTTTATGTCAAATTGAATTCATAGGTAATGTACGAATTTTTCAATAATGCATTTCATCATTATGGGACGCGCTAGTGTAGGTCTTATTTCATAAATAATGCACACATACTAAGAAGAATTCGTTTCAGAATTAATGCACATTTTTTTGAAAAGGTCATTTCGAAATTAGTGCCTTACACTCTCTTCTGGAGTAGTTGTGTTGTTCTGTACGGATTTCTATTCGGATCAGTTTAACTTTTAAAAAGACTGATGATGGCATAAGACAAACATAAGACCGAGATGTGGGGGGTTTTTATGAAAAATTAAATCGACTTCCGTGTTGGAGATGATGGCAGAACGGAGATCCTGTCTGGAAAATCTTTTGTGTTTCTTGTTTCTGTTATAAAGTTTTTCGTCTTCTTTCCTTCACATTCCGCCATTTTTCTAGAAAATCATTTTCTATTTCTATTAAAGTGTGGATCAAAATTTTTTTCTAAACTTTCTTCGTTGTGACATGTTGACTTAGTTCTCCTCCCTCTGCTCCATCTTTTCCCTCAGCATTGTTATTAGCGTTTTCCTTCTCTCCGGAATAACTTCGTTTCCTCGTCCTTCTGTCAGTTTTTCTCTGTCATTTTAATTCTCCGAACGTATTGCTCCTTTCTGTTGCTGCCTTTTCGCCTGTCTTTGGCAGTCTTTCGGGATTCTCCGGGAAATATTTTCAAATTCAAAATTAATGTTCGAGAGAGGAACGTCGCCTCTTCACTTCTTCCCTTCTACCCCCTCCCGCCCTGCCGTCCCCGCTCTCTCCTTCCTGTCGTATGGAAATGTCTTAATAAATTTTCCACTCGTCAAAGAGAAGTTCTCGCCGCAGGCCTTTTAGCAGACGGGCCGGTTCGCCATCCTTCCTTTCCTCTCTCTTGAGATCATCGACTTCCTTCCTTCACATCCATTTTCGAGAGATGTTCTTTAATTTTTGTTTGACGACAGCGACGATTTGACGTATTTTTGTGTGCGATTCCTCCACCATTTAGTCATCTCTTTCAATTATGATCAATCTTCCCTCTCCTCGGGGAAAATTAAAAAGTTGCCTGCCATCTTTGATTTCTGTTTTTCTTCTTTTTTTTTGATTTTCTAGAAATGAATAACGTCTTTTGTGTAGTGCCTTGTTTTGTTTTCTTCCTCCCTTCTGTTCGCTTTTTGCTTCACATAAAGACTCGTTTTGTTTGTGAAATGGAAAAACCGGATGGGGATGAGGGCGGGGGCGGAAATCGTATTGTTAAGTGTAAAACAATGTTTTTTTATTATTTTGTTTCTGACTTGAGACTACAGCAAAACAAAAACAAATTTTGAAATGAGGAGGAGAAGAAAAAAAGGCTGTCGGGGGGTGGGGTGGGGGTAATATTCGTTTTTTATTTTGTTTCGAATGAGAAGGCGGCGGCGGTGGAGGAGGGGGGTTGGCGTTTAGAAATCTGTCGTGAAGCGGGCTCATTAATCTGAGATTTTCTTTTCTACCCCTGTGTTCAAAACTATCTCAGCAAAGACGGTAATTATGGAATCGTGTTTCCTTTTTGCTGAGTTTAAATTGTCGTTTGGAAGACTGGTTGGAAAAGGATGCGACTTACCACCGAGTGTTCCTCTTCTTACACTTATTCCTTTCCTCAAATTATTATTATTATTCTCTTTCCGGTTATTAGATGTTGGTTCCGGAAGTACATAAATCTATTCGAGAATCATCCCCATTCCTTAGGACTAGATCTAGTGGCACTTTTTAGTATTACTGAAGAGCTTTCGGTCTCATCATGGCCGTCTCTTGAATAGCTGAATCCCAGTAGCTTGTTCAAACTGGTGTTTTACTTCTTCGGGATGACTCCTATCCCCCACTATTGGCAGAACCTTTGTCCTCACCTCATCATCAGCTGATTTGGATGACAAGATCATTGCATAGTTTAGCATCATCTCAGCCCTTTCATCTGTATGTAGGCGTCACAGATCACCAAGATTGTCATGTTCTTGTCCTTTTTTAGTATGAATTATTTATATTATTAATAATATTATAAAAACGAGGCGAACAGTTTGACATGAATCCCTGACAGTATCTTTGAAACACTTCTGTGACATTGTCCACTGTCGGGCTTCATCTTTTGCAGTGAATCGGGTTCCACAGAAAATCGTTTCCAGCTATTGTCAGGTCGCTAATATATTTTAGTGTGAGATGAGATGATTAAAAACTCTATCTTGACTAGAAATACGTTTATTGATAAATACTGATTGTTTACATAAAAGCGTTTCACTCCGACACTGAATAACTGCGAGCTGCAAAATTCGATACTCCAACTCTAACTAAACTACTGAATACCCGTCGATGAGTGACCTGTTTATATATCTTCACCTAAGCTAAGAATAGTCTCTAAGTTTCCAGAAATCCGTACTCGAACTCTCTCGAACTTTACAGAAGCTTCTCTTCCCATAAGCTTAATATGGGAAAGAGTTCTCGGTGATTCGAGACCATTCTAAGCTTTTCCTTTTGTCCTGTCGCTGCCTGCGCCGCATTTGTCTTTGTTTTTATTTTTATTCGAAATATTTTCGTTTAGCGGCTTAGGTCGCCACATTTAGTAATAAAAGTAATCAATAACAAAGCAGAAGTGAAAACAAACATGGCGTCTCAAATCATAGAGTAGCAAAATACAAAAGCATCTATGAGCTATAAGTATAACTTTTGTGTATAGAGGACTTCTAAAATCTTAAGAAGACTAAACTCTAATCTCAGCATCAACAATATGGAATGAACACGCCTTTGTAGTGTGCATTACTTATGAAATCAATGTCTCACAAAATTTTTGACTCAAATTTCAATGAATTTCTCTGGAGTTATTTGAAAAAATAAATTTTCTCATGGTGGTGTGCAGTATTTATGAAATGAAACGCGTAAATAAACCATCCGTGAGCCTTTCTACATCATCTAAATTTGAAAAGTTGACTAAAATGTCGATTTGTTGTTCCAAAGGACACAACCAGGACAAAGACCACCACTGTACTTGTGAGTATGACAAACTGTGGTTAATGCAAAAACGATCTAAAGATGAAACTAAGAGGGGTGCGTGCGCATCTTTGATTTTGTATTCGAATGAGACTAGCGCTAGGTTCAGGTTTCAGTAGTCTTTGAGTATTTGTGAGTGATGGGTGGTGAGTTGTTGTGAGTGTTAGGTGATTTAAGTTTTTGGTGTATTGCCAACTGTCTCAGTAAGTAGTTTTGAGGTTCAGCTCTAATTTTTGGTCTAATTTGGACTATGATTATTCAACAGCCATTTTTCTTCCTTTTTAGCCCACAACTCTTTCATTGAATTTCTAGACACATGTTCTGATGTCTGTTTTTGTAAATCTGTCTTCTACTTCTGTAATCCTTGTATTTTCCCTTGAAGTGCCTGAAGATCTGGTTGGTGTAAGTCTCTCTGGGTGCATTCTACTCAGATGAGGGTTTCGTGATATCTGCCACCTTTTGGTTACTAGAATACAGCTCATCATTGCTACCCCTGCGATATTCGTTGCTTTGTTACTTATTGGACTCAGGTCTTTTCCGAGTATCTTTGACTTCTAGCTTCTTAACTAGACCTATCCTGTTTAACATTATTCTTTTTGTTTTATTTATATATTTATATATTATCATTATGATAAATATTTTTATTCTCATATTTTTCCTACCTACTCTTTTCTTCTACCCTTTTGGTATTACATTATGCCCTCCTAACCTAATTTCCAGACTTATCCTTTACTTATACTTATAGTTATTGTTAAAGTTGAGTTTTAGTTCCGTTTTTTAACCTTTTTGGGGTATAACAGGATACGGGAAGAGGATTTGAACCCGGGGACTAGTACTTTTAGTCTGATACTTAAGCATTACACCACAGACCTCCCACCCTTTTGAATACCTAAAAACCAAATTTGAGAGCGGGACCAGTGGTTGATGGTTAGTATGCCTGACTATAGAAGAGGATTTAGGACAGTGATTCCCAAAGTAGTCTAAATCGACCCCAAGGGGTCTATGACAACCTGCAAGGGGTCTACGTCAGCGAAAAAAAATTTAGGAGCCCATGAAATGAAAATGGGGGTCATGATAGTGGATCTCGACATACTGATAGCACCTATTTACTTGCACTATACTATCTTATAATATAAAGACGTAGACATTATTTATAAAAGTACCTAAGAACCAAAAAATTTAATTGACTGCAGTGAGAAATTTACAAAAATCAATATCAGGGAAGTAGGGGTTCCCAAACCCAAAACATGGCAACGGGTCTACGATACAAAAAAATTTTTGGAACCTCTACTTTAGGACTTCGAACTTCGCATATTGTGTTATACAAAAAAATGGAAAAACGGAAATGAACTGAACTATATTTAAAATATCAATAATATAAATGGATATATAGTAGATGTGGGATAATAAAAACTCTATCTTCACTATAAATACGTTTATTGACAAATACTTATTGTTTACATCTGGGATGGCGAACCTATGGCACGCGTGCCACAAGTGGCACGTTTGAAAATTTTGATGGCACGCAAAAACAAAATTTTTTTAGAAAGCTATTTCTTGATATAAATTAATTAAAAATGATTAATCTACACTTAATTTATAGTTTATGATATAAATTTGTACAACTAAATACCTATTTTAGTATCTTAACTAGAAGCGTCAAATTATACTTATTATTATTAAAATATTGCATGGATTCTCTCAAAGTATAAAAAGATGCGCATCATATAAAATTATTTATACAAGAATTACTTTTATTTCTTTATTTATTTATACTTGTCTATAGTTTTCACCACGATAACATTTCTAATTAAATTTTATTGTGGCACGTCACCTCTTTAAAAAATAATTTTTATGACTTTGTGGCACGGACATCAAAAAAGGTTCGCCATCCCTGGTTTACATGAACGCGTTTAACTCAAAAACTGAATACCCGGCGATTTGTGACCTGTTATATATATCTTCACCTAAGCTAAGAATAGTGTCGAAGTTCTCAGAAATCCGTACTCGAACTCTCGAATTTTGCATAAGCTTCTCTTCCCATAAGCTTAATATGAGAGAGAGTTCTCGCAGTTTATGGTCGCAGAGACCATTATAAGCTTTTCCTTTTATCCTGCCGCTTCCTGCGCCTCATTTCTTTTTATTTTATGCGGAATATTTTCGTTTAGCGGCTCACTTTCCGACAGTAGATTTCCTTTAATCTAGTTACTGTAAAGATAAATTTAATTAACGTGTCATCACCACACTCACAGAGAGAGAGATAGTGCAAGACGATCCAAACTGATTCGGTTTGGTGTTAACACTCATTATGCCGGCTCCGTTAGGGTAAGTTGGATGTTTGAGACCGGAAATGGAACCCCAGAAAATTTTTTTGTCCATCTCTCAAGTGCTAACTCCATCTTGCATTGTCATCTAACAAGTGCTATCTCTCCACTTTTTTGTTTTTCTTTTGATAGTAATACCGATTATTTTCAGTACAAAAATATATCTTCGCGATTTTCAAAATCGCATAAAAATAATCTACCCGAAAGAAAATAACGTTAAGCACTATTTTTGAAAAATGCTTTTCCCTTTTATTTTATGCTTTCTCCGATTTTCCTTTTTCGTAGAAGGGAAAAGCTTCTCGCGATGGAAGGTTTTTAATCCTCTATAGAATTTCTTTCAGTCTCTCGTCGCAGAAAAATTTCGACATCGACGGAAACGCATCTTTCGATTAAATGCTTTACCCCCCCTCCCTCCCACCTACCACCTACCTACCACCTCCATCCCTCACCGATACAAAGAGAAGATTAAAAGAGGACTGAAAAATATCTTTTTTTCAAAAGAAATGCGAATTCTTCGGGTTTAGATAAAAATTTTTCTTTTAATATTTCATATAATCGCAAGTCGGAATTGAAATTTCTTTTTCGAAAAAAAAGGAGCTGGGGAGGGGAGGGAGATAATATCTCGAGAACTCTGGTGAGATTTAAATGATTTCGAGAATGGAAGCTGTAATGGGTGTACCAAAGTCGAGGTTCACCTTTATATGGGGTGAGAGAGGGATCGGGGGTGTAGACTCAAAAGACAATACCCCGTCGGAGGCAATATTGACTCCGTCGATATACTAATATACTGAGTTTTAATATCGTCGGATTTTGAATATTACGTGGGAGATCGCATTTCCATTTTTCGGGATCTCGGATTTCTGTTTTTGACTCAGAGCTGGCGGTGGGGATTCTTTGACATTAAAACGAAATAAAAAACGAGGAGGTAGGAAGGCGGTGAAGGAAAGTTTTGAAGGCGGTGAGGAGGAGGAGGAGGTAGTATACAATCAATAAATTGAAAATTCCAACTTTTCCACCTCGGGTGTCTCGGGGTTTAGTTTTCTTTACCACCCCCCTCGCCTCCCACTGTCAACTTCGAACATTGCTGCTGCTGTTGTCGTCGTCGATTGTTTTTTTTATGTTCTTGTAGGTTCGTTTTTTGAGTGTTTTCCATTTTCTATCGGAAAGCTCTTTGTTCAAAAACCTGTAGAGCTTTTTGTGTGTGGACTTTTTAAAGGGTTTTCCGTTTCAGAAGAATTTTTTTTCCTTCTTCTTTGGGTTCTCGTACTGTTCTTCTTGAAGAGATTGGATGGCAATTTTGGTTTTGAAGTGGAAGGTTGTTTCCGGTTAGAAGAAATCGAAATATTGTGTGAACCGGAGTGTAATATCGTAGATACAATATGGTAAAAGTGATAAATCGAACGAATGCTATGGAAAGGATTTGTTATAATGAATAGAATGCAGCGGATCGGGAAGAGATCTGTTCGATTCATTTAATAAACACCAATCGGTGTGCATTATTTTGAAATAGTCTATATTAATAGAAAATCACGATTTAAAAAACGGGCTTTGGTCAGTTTTATTCCAGTGAGATGATTTAACAAGCCAAACGATATAAATATTATATTGTGTGGTCCTAAAAGTAATATTGTATATATTTTTTACGGTGAAAGTGATAAATCAGGCAAATATGTAAACAATTTCCCGCGAATATCCATAAACACTGTTCATTTCGTATTTCATTTCATAAATACTGCACACTTTTAACACACTTTCATTTCATAAATATTGCATAGATCCCAGCCACTTTCATTTCATAAATACTGCACTCTTTCACGTCCCTCTCATTTCATAAATACTGCACACTTACCTACACTTCCATTTCATAAATACTGCACACTTTTAACCTTCCATTTCATAAATATTGCACACTTTTAACCCACTTCCATTTCATAAATACTTTGCACACTTTTAACATACTTCCATTTCATAAATATTGCACACTTTTAACACACTTCCATTTTCATAAATACTGCACACTTTCAAGACACTTTCATTTCATAAATATTGCACCCATTCACGGCCTCTCTCACTCCACAAATATTTCACAGTTGTCATGTGTGGTTACGGTAAAGGTGATAAATTGGGCGACTATATATATTGTAATTCCCGGCGATTATACCTAATCACCAACCAAGCGAGGTTTGTGTGACAAATCACTGAGTGTTCATCACTTTTACCGGCTAATTTATAAAATCTGTTTATAATAGGTAATATAATAAAGGTTTACTCAAATTACGAATATGATATTTGATACACTAACCGGTATATGTGATAAATATTCAGTAGTTTGTCCACATTAACCAAACTTCATTGGTGATTATGAATAATCGCGGAAATCATATAGCCCAATTTCTCACTTTTACCGTAACATAGATTAGGTGTAACGCACATAACCGACTTTATTTTTGGTCCCAATTAAATATAATTACGGCGATTATTCATAATCACCAATTTGAGAGAATTAATGTGAGGATTTATTGAATATTTATCACATTTACCGGCTAGTGTATCTAAAATTCTATTCGTAATTTGAGTAAACGTTTATTATATCCCTTTATTATAAGTTGGAGATTTTATAAATTAGCCGGTAAAAGTGATAAACACTCGTGATTTGTCAGAATTATATGTATTCGTCTGGTTTTATCACTTTTACCGTGACATATTGGGTGTGACGACGATCGATGTTGTTTTTGGTTCAGTTAGTATAAGAATGAAAGGTTGAAGAGTTTAAAGTGGTAAGGAGAAGAAAGAGAAGGGAAAGGGTGTTGAAGAGGATGGTTGGTGGTGGAGGAAGGCTGTCAAAAGAGAAATGAGTGGGCGGTCAGGGAAAGGCATTAAACATGACGTGAAGAAGACGTTAAACAAATTGTGAAAGCGGACTTGATGTATGGAAATGGGTGGTTTGCCTTCTTTACCTAGGGAAGTAGGACAGCAGAATGAAAGACATCGCTGTGGCTAAATGCGGCGGAGGAGATATTGGAAAAGCGAGCGACTCACTGTTGCCTCTAACATTTTCCTTTTGGGTGAGAAAGGCGGTATAACATTCTGTAGTGCATCAGGTTTCCCTGCTTCCCGAGATAAATGCGAAACAATTTTGCCAACACTTAAACCAGATAAATTGACGTTGTAGTCAGTGATTTTTATCTGTATACCTAGATTCTCTTATTATCTAATAGTCATTAGTGGAAAATTATATTGATGACTTAGTATAAGAAAGGAATAAATCCTGAAAGATATTATTGTTATTGTAAGTGATACTGATTAATTAGTCAGGTCTCGTTTTGTGCGATTTTAAAGTTGTGCGCTACAAAAATTGGAATGAGTGACACGGTTTCTATCATAAGTAATGAACACTTGGTTGAAGGCTTTATTTCATAAATACTGCACAATTGTATACAATATCCATTTCCAAAGTAATGCAGAATCGTGTACAGAATTCAATTCAGAAGTATTGCAAAATCCTGTACAAAACCCATTTCAAAAGTATTGCACAATCGTGTACAAAATTCATTTCAAAAGTATTGCACGATTTTGTACAAAATTCATTTCAAAAGTATTGCACGATTATAATAGAATCTATTTCAAAAGTATTGTACTGATTCAATTCAAAAATTGCATATTGCAAAATCCATTTCATTGCACAATTGTGTACAAAATTCATTTCAAAAACATTTTTGATTTCATACAAAATTCATTTCAAAAGTATTGCACGATTATATACAGAATCTATTTCAAAAGTATTGCACAATCGTGTACAGAATCTATTTCAAAAGTATTGCACAATACTGTACAGAGTCTATTTCAAAAGTATTGCACAATTGTGTACAAAATTCATTTCAAAAATATTGCACGATTTTATTCAAAATCAATTTCAAAAGTATTGCACGATTGTGTGCAAAATTCATTTCAAAAGTATTGCACACATTTCCCAAAAATTCATCTGGAAATTGTTGGAGATTATTATCAACACCTTATTTCAATAGTATTGCACACCTGTAGGAAGGCTTCATCTCAAAAGTACTGCACAATTTGACCCAAAACATGAGGTTTTAGTTTAACACTCGGGTTGTCAGGTTGTAGTCCTTATGTCGAAAGATTCCGTGAGGTCAAGAGTCTGAAAGAAACTATTTCTAGAGAGAGAGAGTAGATAGATCAGGTTTCTGAACCTGAAACTTAATCACGTGACCGCTACGAGTTAGTGATTGGGTTTAAGTGATCTTCGAGTGGTAGCTTTAAATGTTTCTTGCCTGGAATCTCTGTTTTGGTCTGAACTGGTTGTCGTTATTACAAAAAGCTCGAAGGGAACCAAAAGTCAGGTGAGAAGCTGACCCAGATTCTCAGTAGATAAATCATCTGTTGGGATAAAAAGGGAGAATTATATCTTCTTCTTTCATCCCCCACCCCAGCCACCCCTCGGATTTTATATTTTTACGATTCTCAAATGAATTTAAAAATACAGGAGAGAAATAAATTTTTCTGTAGAATCCTCCCTCCCCTACTTCAGAGACTTTGCTAGATAATCTCAAAGTACACTCTAGATAATCTCTCGAAATTCTTTAAAAAGGTAAAAAATTCACAAACGGATCCCAGAGAGAGAGAGGAGGATAATCATTCCATCTTTCTCTACAGCTTCTTTTTTCGTCCGCCATTTTCTCATAATCAATTTCCAACGGGGAATTAATTTATCACTGCATCAGCATCCAACAGCAAAAACTTTTTCCCTTCACCGCCGTCCACTCCATTTGACCTAAACGTCCGTTACAAAATTTGTTTTTTATTTTTATTCCTCCGGGACAGTATTTTCGCTTTTCCTCTCCTCGTTAACCGGGAAAATCGTCAGAACGGATTTCTTCCCCCGGCGAACGTGCTGCCCTCTATTTCTCTGACCTTGTCTACACTTTGGTCGTGCTTGTTCTGTTTGGTGGTTTTTGTTTCTCGCCGGTTAGGTTAACTTGGTTTGAGTTTTTGTTCGCTCTGTTGTTGTTGTCTGTCCCCCCCGCCTTCCTTCCTACCTCTCTTTGTTGCCCGAGTTTCTCTTCCGATTTGTCAGCCTCTGGTTTTGGTCTTGGTTGCTATACTTTTCTTTATTCCGTTTCCTGCTTCGCCCTTTTTTCCTGTGTGTGTCTGACATTTTGTTTTGGTTTTAGTCCTTTTACTCCAACTTTATTTGCAGTTTTGTTTTATGCGAAGATACGACCGCATAAAAAAAGCCAAAACATATTAGATAGACCGGAGAATGATGTAAGGCCTGTGTGTTACACCTAATATATGTTACGGTAAAAGTGATAAATCAAGCGATTACATTCAAACCCGGTGCGGTTTATACTTACCTCCCCAGAAAAATTTTTTTCGGAGCATTCGCCGATTTATCACTTTTACCGCAACCACACATGACAGTTGTGCAATATTTATGGAATGGGAATCATCGTGAATGTGTGCAATATTTATGAAATGGAGGAGTCTTGAATGTGCAATAATTTCAAAATGGAAGTGTCTTGAAAGCGTGCAATATTTATGAAATGAAGTGTTTAAAGTGTGCAATATTTATGAAATGGAAGGTTAAAAGTGTGCAATATTTATGAAATGGAAGTGGGTTAAAAGTGTGCAGTATTTATGAAATGGAAGTGTGTTAAAAGTGTGCAGTATTTATGAAATGAAAGTGTCTTGAAAGTGTGCAGTATTTATGAAATGAAAGTGTCTTGAAAGTGTGCAATATTTATGAAATGGAAGTAGTTAAAGTGCAAATTTGAAATGAAGTGGGTTAAAGATGTGCATATGAAATGAATGTAAAAGTGTGCATATTTGAAATGAAAGTGTCTTGAAAGTGTGCAATATTTATGAAATGAAAGTGTCTTGAAAGTGTGCAATATTTATGAAATGTAAGTATGTTAAAAGTGTGCAATATTTATGAAATGGAAGTGGGTTAAAAGTGTGCAATATTTTTGGAATAATAGTGTAAAGTGTGCAATATATATGAATTGAAATGCCTTGGCAGTGTGCATTTTTTACGAAACGATGTATCTTGAGAGTGTGCAATATTTATGAAATAGAAGTGTTCTAAACGTGCGCATTATCTATGAAATGAAAGAGTCATGAAAGTGTGCAATATTTAAATCATAAAAGGACTAAAGAGGTGTACAATATGTACCAATATTTTCTAAGTGACTTTTCTAAACGATTATCTAGTAAATAAAGTTATCCATCGCATAAAACAAAACCTCATTCGCACGAACTCCAAATTTGGTCTGGATAATTGATTCCCTCGTTTCCGTAGTCCCAACGCCTGGCATCACCTTTTATTCTTTTACACGTGTTTTCGATCTTCTCCGCCATTTTTTAATTTATCTTTTCTTCGAGTGTCCCATAACGGACATAATAGTCTTTTATCTACGGCCCCGTTTATTATCTGAGCTCTTTCTTTTTTCTTTACGACTGAGATTTCCATTTTATTCGAATCAAAATGATTTTTATTAACTTTATGAAATAGGTAAAAGTGAAAAGATATTTTATCCACTCGATTAGGCCAATTGCCAATTTTCATCTTCGGATTATCTATATCTATAGTAATAAAAAGAGCGAAAGAAAGGAAGGAAGGAAGAGAGAGAGGAATTTGCCTTCTTTTAAGCTTCCCTTTTCTAGGAATGATTTAGAGGATTCGGGAGGCTGTAGGGAAGGGTGGTGGTGTGGGGGTGATCGGACATCTTAAAAGATTGTTGAAGAATGAAAAATCGACAGAAAAATTGAAATTCACACAAAAAAGAAGAAGAAAAATTTTTCAAATTCCCCTGGCGAGTTCCCAGGAAAATGAGAACCGAAATTTATTTTTCGCCCGGGTAATTGGGTTCTCCTTTGTTGCGGATAAAAGTTACGACAGGAAGGGGTGGCGGCGAGGATGTTATGGTGGAGGGCAGTAGGAAAGGAGAAGACGACAGCCATGACAGAACAATAAATGGAAAAGTTAATAACGATAATACTGTTTATAAGTTGATTTAGGGAAAAGTCGTTGGGCGGGGGCGGCTGTTGGAAGTGTTTCAAAGGAAGACAAGTTTGGACAACATGGTGGAAACCTTCTTACGGTTACTAAAAAGGAGGAGGAGGATTTTGACAATGGCGCCAGTCTATTTATTTTTGAAAATAATGTTTGCGGTCAGATTATTTAAATTTGAAATCAGAATGTGCTGACTTACGGTTGTTGAGGAGTTGGCTACACTGTCAACATTAGCGTAGTGGGTTGTAGTTTAGTTACTGCTGTGAACAATTCACCAATAAACACGGACCGAATAAATTACTTCTATTAGTGTGCATTATTTTTGAAACGAGTCTCCTCTGTTAGTGTTCATTATTTTTGAAACAAATCACTCCTGCTAGTGTGCATTACTTTTGAAATGAATCCCTCCTCCTGGAATACCTTATTTTTTGAAATGATTTACTCTTGTTAGTGTGCATTACTTTTGAAACCAATTGCTCCTGTCAGTGTGAATTACTTTTGAAATGAATCTCCTCTAAGTTTGCATAATTTTTAAATGATTCACTCTTATTAATGTGTATTACTTTTGAAAAAAATTGTTGTGTGTGCATTATTTTTGAAACAAATTTTTGATGCCAGTGTGCATTACTTTTGAAACCAATCGCTCCTGTCAGTGTTCATAATTTTTGAAATGAATCTTTTTTGTTAGTGTGCATTACTTTTGAAACGAATCCCTCCTCCTGGTATGCCTTATTTTTAAATGATTCACTCTTGTTAGTGTGTATTACTTTTGAAAAAAATTATTGACACTAGTGTGCATTACTTATGGAATGAATTCTAGATACTAGTGTGCATTACTTTTGAAACCAATGGCTTCTGTCAGTGTGAATTACTTTTGAAATGAATCTCTTCTCTTAGTGTGCATTATTTTTGAAACTGATACTTAAGATGCATTATATATGAAACGGATACTTCGGGACTGTGCATTAGTTTTGAAATGAATCCATGAAGAAAAATGCATTGATTACAGCACTAACACCACAGATTTGTGCATGATTTCTGAAACGAAAGCTTCATAAGAGAGCTTTACAGCAAGTACGCCTTCTTCTCTCTCCTCACCACTTTCAAAGTTGGCGGTTTATTTATTGCTTAGCCGATGGTTAACTCAGTCCGACTTCCGGTTCCAACTGAATTACTGTAGGTGGAAGGATGTGTTTGACATAAAAGACCATCTTCCAGTCAAACGGTTATTTTGACTTCGAATTCTGTTCTTCGAAAGCTCGATGATAGAGAGGAAACCCTTTTGATCTAATTGTTGATTGTTTTGTTTGACTTCCGGTTTGTATGCTTTTCCGATTTGTCTTTCTTTGGTCACCCAAGAACTGGAAATCGTCTGAAAATGGCAAATCTCGTGACTCACGACAATCTTCCTTAGAAGCTCACCTACGGCAAATATTTCGAATCACGTGACTCAGGTGAAAGCGTTGAAACAGTGGGTGATTTGAACGTGTCTACTCACGTTCGACTTCCGGTTTATGAACTTCTCACATTTTTTATGATTCAGCCGGAAGTGTATTCTTCGGGAACTGTTATAAGTCACGTGACTTGTCATCCATCGAGAGAGTTGGTTGGTGTATTCGAATTCCGGGTCCGAGCTTTTGTGATAGCTGAAGGGGATGAACCACCCGTTCTGTCGTATCTGTAGTCGTTCGGTGATCATTCCAAAAGACAAAGGACTCGAAAGGATGAAGTTCGTCGTCCTCGTGAAAGCTGGTAAAATGTAAAAACAAAGCTTTTGTCACTCGGAACATCGACTACCGACACGCCCACAACGATTTTTCAACCCGAACGCCGCGTTTTTCTCTTTCTCCAGTGCAAACATTTCCCGAACGGGTTTTAATAACACCCGGAAAAAGGACAGCGTGCCGCCGGTTCAAAGGACCGATTCCTTTGATAGCGAGACCCCGGGCTCTCACAAAAAGTTTGAGCTTTTGACGTCATCACTTGCCTCCACGTTTGTTTTCCACGGTATTCCTTTCATACTGGCGACAGCAGGGGGAACGTTCTGAAAATTAAAATGGCGGCGGGTGGAACGGCGGAAGAGTTTGAAGAGAGGCGTCTTGGGGCGCGGGGGCCGGGGGCGGAGACGCAAAAAGTAGAATTGTTTAAGAAAAGTTTTTTAATTCAACGCTTATCTAACATCTGGTTTATAGAGAGAGAGAGGACTGGAGTTGAACATTCAGGACCGGATTAAGATTGATAGATTAATCGAAAACCAATTAACATGACTGAGACGCATTTGGCAAACGAATTAATCAGGAATTTTTTTTTTATCTTCTGCTTCCCCCCCCAAACCTTCCTTATCCAATTTGAAAATGTAAAATTGAGTTTTGTGGCGTGTCTTCCTTCGGTCTTTTTCTAATTTGGTCTTTTTTTCTCTCTCTAATTTCGAATTTACGAGCTTTTTCGAACATCAAAATTGTTTTATCCTCTTCTCTATAACTGGTTTCAATTTTTCCGCCATTTTGTATTTGTCTATACCTTATATTAGGCAGATCAGAAAATAGTTTCGATTCTTTGGGTCACACCTAAAAGTGATTAAATCAGTCGAATCCATATGATTCTCGGGGATTATTCATAATCGCCAAGTACTCTTGTTTAATGTGACGCTTAACTGAGTATTTATCACATTTACCGGGTAATCTGAGAAAAAATTTATTTACTTATAACTTATTGACTTACAAAATCCTTTCATCGGAAACACTAAGGGCACAAACTGCTTTTTGCCAAACAATTTTCGACACGTGATTTTTCTTTTTTGGGAAAATATTTCATAAATAATGCACACTGATATACATTCCTTGCCCGCCAAAAAAAAAATATTTTTCAGAGCATTCGCCCGATTTATCACTTTTACCGTAACCACACAGTTTTGTAATATCTTTGAAATGAAAGTGTCTTGGAAGTGTGCAATATTTATGAAATGAAAGTCCCTGGGATCTGTGCAATATTTATGAATAAACCGGAAGTCGAAGATGATCATAAACGTTTAGAACCAAAACTGGTTTCTAAGTGAGCTTTAGCTGTGAACTTAATTTAAAAGAATCAAAAAGAAGTTGAAGGAGAGGGGAAAAAATAATTATCTGATGGATAGATAATCTCTCGGATTAAAAAGAGCTGTCGAACTTTTTCCAGCCATTCTACTCTCTCTCCCCCTCACCCTTCCTGTTCCCGAAAAAGCCTTGAACTTGATTAACCCGAGGACCATCCAGAATCAAATTATCATCCAAAACACCTCGGGGAACGCTGGTTCAGCATAAATATTCTTTAATTGCTTTTTGTCGTTGAGAGCTTTTCTCGATGACGAGCTCCAAGAGCTTTTTCCTCTTTTTATCTACCCCCTCACTGCCTCCCTCTCCCTCATCCACCTCCATAACCTTTCCATTAAGCTTTGAACAGAAAAAATTTTTTTTTGCTTACTTCTGGGTCTTGAGTGAAAGCTAAAGCAAAGGCCCCCCAACTGACCGCTTGGGTGAAAGTGATGAAGGAATCAGAACCGGAAGTTAGGATTTGAGGATTGAGGATTTAAATGGTGTCTTTGATTTTCGGAAGTGATTTTTACGGTTTCTGTGACTTGTGTTTTGTTATTTCGGTGCTCGTAGTAGTAGTTGTTGTAGTACGACTTTTGTAGAGGTAGTAGTGTTTGAAGTGTTTTTAACGGTTGCTTTTAAAATTGTTTGAATTCAAACCCATTTCCGGTGTGTTTTGGTTTCTTTATATCTTTTAATAACCCCCAACAAAATGTGTAAATAGTTTGTGGGTCGATGGATTTGTTGTGACCCCGTTTGACGGTACTCGCCTAATACCTTTAGAGGAGCAAGGCGTTTAGAGGCCAATGATTTGATTGGGGTTTCCTAACGACTGCTAAGAGAAGGGGTTTGGCTTTGTTGCTGTGGTTTTAGTGGTAGTAGTTTGAGTTGTAGTGTTTTAAATAATTTTTTGAATTCAAGCTCATTTCCGGTGTGTTCTGGTTTTGTTTTTTACATAACCCAACAGAATGTGTAAGTGAATTCGCCCTGGTTTGTGGTTGAGTCGGGGAGGCTTTTCGACTACAGTTAGGGAAATGAGGATGGGATTTGTAATTATGGCTGTAGTGCTGGTGGTACCAGTTGTAGTGCTGATGGTGTTTTAAATATTTTTTTTAATGACCCAACAAAATTTGGATGTGGTTATTTAATGATTTGTGAGTGATGAATTTGTTGTAACCCTTTTTGTAGTGTAGCGTAGTAGTTTAGCGCCTTTAGAGGAAGAGTCTGGGTGGGGTATTTAAGGCCAGTTATTTAATTGACAAAAACTGAAAAACAGTTATGAAAAGGGGGTTGACTTTGTTTTTTGATTGTAGTGAGCACCAGTTGTAGTGCTGATAGTGCAGTGTAGTGCATTAAATAGAGATTTATTTAAATTCTAACTCATTTCAGTTTTGATTTTTAAACAACCAGTAAGGAATTGTAGAAGACTAAATTCTGTAGTTGAGGGATATGAATTTGTTGTAGCCCGTTTTACGGTAATACTACAGTGCCCTTAGGGTGTAGGTGTGAGGTATTTATGGTCCAGACAACTTTATGGATGAGTTAATCAAGATTTCCTATTTACAGTAAAAGGAGAATGAAATTTATTGATTTGGTTGTAGTGGTAGTAGTAGTACCAGACTTAGTGCTGATAGTGTTTTAAGACTTTCATTAAAAATTTAACCCATTTCCGGTTTGTTTTTATTATTTTTTAATTAAGAATCCAGAAAGGAATTGTTGAAATCTAAATTCTGTGGTTTTTGGGAGATGAATTTGTTGTAGCCCCGTTTGACGGTAGTCGTATAACACTTTTATGGGACGGGGGTGGATGGAGTATTTAAGGTCGATGATTTGCTTTAATATGACTTAATTATGGTCTTCAAAATATGGAAGGGGGTTGGTATTTGTTGTTTTGGTTGTAGTGGTAGTAGTACCAGTAGTAGTGCACTGATAGCGTTTCGAAAATACTTTCAAAATCATCTCCGCTTTGTTTTGATTTTCAAAATGAAGAACCAGGAAGGAAGTGTGAAGTTTAAATTTTGTAGTTTGTGGGAAATAAATTTGTTGTAACCCCGTTTGACGGTAAATCGGTAGCACCTTTAGGGAGGGAATGAGAGGTGGGATATTTAAGGCCGATGATTTACTTTTAGAGTTGATTTGATTGAGATTTTCTAATTACAGTAAAAGAAGGAGGAGATTTGTAGTTATAGTTGTAGTGGTAGTAGTACTGATAGTGTTGTCAAAAATACTTTATAATCAAACTCACTTCCGGTTTGTTTTGATTTATTAAAATTAATTAAGAACCCAGAATGGAAATGTTGAGTTATAAAGCACTCTGGTGTGTGGGGGTGATGGATTTGTTGTAACCCCGTTTGACGGTAGTCATCCTAATAATGACACCTCAGGGTATGCGAGACTGATGATTCGGTTTTATGAGTAACTTGATTAAAGTTTGAGAGTCGACAGTTTGGTGGAGAGCTTTCTAGAAAGTTTTTCTCGGCGCCATCTTTGTTTATACTTTCCCTTTTGATGTTGTGTTTGGTGTCTTACAGCAAAGGGATGAGCTATAAGACATTGTGGAGTTGCTTTCTCCTCCTTTCCTCCTTTCCTGTAGTGACTACTGTTTTGTCATCGCGTGTGAACATTTTTTTTCTGACTTTTCCGATTTTTATTTGTTTCTAGCATGTAGTGTTTTGCTGTCGCGTTTCCTCTTCCTCCTCCCCTGTTTCTGTACTTGGAATTTTTGTGTTTTTGAGTTTATCAAATAATGAATTCAGCGATTCCGTGGTTTTACTTTATCGCTTCGTTTTGTTTCATTTCTGCCTTTTTATTTGCTTTTGCTCCTTTTTTTTCTGTTTTGTTTGGTTTTAATTTGCAGTCCTTTTGTTTCTCTCCCCTTTTTCTAAAAAACAGGAAAAAATTGATTCGGGCGTTGGTTTCGTCTGTTTTTCCTTTTAATTTTTCTTTTTTCTCTTTCCTCCTCCTCCTCCTTTTTAATTTCATCGACGACGGTTTCCGTAATCAGATTCGTTGCTTTTATCCTTTTTTTTATCTTTTGCTCATTTTTTTGTAGTGCGTTGTAGTACTGAATTATTTTTATGTTTTGTTTTGTTTTATCTCTCTCCTTAAAAGACTGTGTGATTATTGTTATGACTTTATTGTCGTTGTCTGCTGCAGCTCCCAAATGATGTTGATTAAATTGGATTCACTCCGCTAAGAACGGTTCCCGCGTCCCAAAATTAAAACAGTTGGAATGGAAATGGTCACGTGATTTTTATAAGACGCTGGGAATGCTGGTACCTGACTCGAAAGTATGCAGGTTATTGTAGTAGTATTATGCAAACCGAAAAGTATATAACTTCCGGTGATTATCCATAATAATCATTTTTTGGCAAAGTTGTCATGTTATTGAGTAGGCTATTTATCACATTTACCGGCTAGTTTATAAAATCTCCAACTCCGTATGACTTCTTCTTCTCTCTTTTATGACGTAACAGGTCACACTCACAAAGTTTATTATCATCATGCCAGTTTGAACTTGTTTCTCAACCTCTCATAGTCTTAAAAGGTGGTTTATCTATAAATATAAATCAAAGAGAAGAACTAGATTGAAGGTAGATAATTTAATGCGAACCAGAAAGAATTTCTTTTATGGTAAAAGTGATAAATTGGACAATTAAGTATAACTTTTGGCTATTATACATAATCACCTAGTAAACTTGATACGAATTATTGGGTATTTATCAAACTTACCGGCTAGTTTGTAAAATCTCCCGACTTGAAATGGGGAGTTGGATAAAGTTTGCTGACTTCTGTTACTTTTTGGACAAATCGATCAATCCAAGCCGCTGTCCTCGTCAGTAACTGTGAATGAACGTCCCAACAAGAGGTGAAGTGAGAGAAGACAAATTTTGATAAAATTCCAGAGTCTGAGATTTTGCAAAATAGCCGGTAAATGTGATAAATACTAAGTAATTTGTCACCAAGATTTAGTTTTCAGATTTTAGTCATTTTACCAAGATTAATTGGTTATTTTGAATAATGCCCGGGAATCATATACATATTCGCCCGGTTTATCACTTTTACCGTGGCATATATATTTGGTGTAATTCTCAGAACCGCTCTAAGTTTGTCTTCAAGTGTGCAATATTTATGAAAAAAATTGTTTTCTAAGAGGGTCCAATGTTTACGGTTTGAATACTACAATACAAGATTCGTGCATTTCAATTAATTTTTGGAGGAAGTGTGCATTATTTTTGAGATGAGTTCTTTGATTGTGCATTATTTATGAAATGGAAAATCTACAAAAGCGTGAGTTATTTAATAAAAGTCGTAGAGAAAGTGTGCATAACTTTTGAAATAAACTGTTTTGAGTGTGCATTATTTATGAAGTGAGATATTTACGAGGGTGAGTTATTTACTAGAAAAAGTGTGCATTACTTTTGAAACGAGTTCTTCAATGTTTATTTTTCTAAAATGCTGCGAACAAGTCTTGAAATAAATTGTTCAAGAATTTGTATAACTTACGAAATTAAATTCCCCTGAAAGTGTGCATTATTTATGAAACTGATGCTACATAGAACTGTGCAATACTTATGAAAAAAAAATTTAACGAAAGTGTATATCATTTAAAAGTAGGATGATCGATCTTCTAAAAGGTTCATCTGTTACTACGTGACAAAGGGCAGTTGATTTGTGGTTTCTTAGTCAGGTCACTCATTCGACCAATCACAGGGCTGGGAATTGGAGTGACGGTACTGTGCGATTTGTGGAAGGTCGATTGCTGACTGTTAAGTCTGAGTTCTGGAACATTGTGGTTGACCAGTACGAAAATGTTAGGGCATGTGCCCTGAAACTGCTAATATTGCTTACCTCAACGCATTTTCGTGTGGCTATATACAGAAACAGACTGACAGATCTACATACAGATGATCCCCTGAGGGTTGACTGTATGCGTCGAAAGCCGGACTTGTAAAATCTTTTTGGTAAGTCCTATGGCCCAGTCCCAATTGTCACAATGGAAATTTGGTCCGAGGAAAAACCTGAAGTACCAAGACCTTAGATCCAAAAATTTAAGGTTCCTACCAAAAATTTCTGTCAGATGTACTGTATCTCCAGGAATTGACTATTTGTCTTGCCATAGTCTGACATCATGAACGTACTGTACTTTCCACTGTTGGGAGTTGACTTTCAACTACATTCAAACTTTGTTGTTGCTACTTGTCAACTTGTAACTTTATCATCGACGGTGGTTGATAAGTCACGTGACGGACCACCCCCACCAATCTTATTTAGAAAATTGCTACGCCTGAAGTCACGTGACTAGAATGAGAGTGTAGTCCGGACATGTTACACTTTCATGGTGGGAAGGAACACACAAAACAAAAATTGTGAGTAGGAGGACGAAGTTAGTAGTTAACCCAGAGGGTCGTTCTTGTTATCATAGTCATTAACAAAAGTTAGGGAGCCTAATCAAAAATTATAGAAACAAATTATAACAGAAGAGAGGAAAAGGCCCCCAAAAAAAAGTTCCGGAAAAGCTAACACAAACCTCGTACAGCTCATTTTTCAAACAACAAACTTTCCAACTTTTTAAAGTTTCAAATTAATGTTATTAACAATAATTAATAAAATATTATTAACCGCAAAACGAAAGTTATGTATGATGGCCCCCCTAACGGTTCTTCTCTTCTGCTATTGTCAAGGATCCTCGAGTTTTGGGGGTTTGTCCCGACGACCAACAATTCCTTTGATGTCATTTCCCATCCGCAACATCCTCAAACTTGACGATTTCCCAAGCGGGACATTTGACCGGAGTCACGACAAAATTTTTAATTTCAAAATGGCCGACCAACCCTTTTCCCTCACCCACCCCCAAAACACCCCGCCTCGCTCTCTCAAAATTTTTAATTAAACATTCAAAAGATCTTCTTAAAAGATACCGTGGGAACGAATTTCCATTTCGATTTACTTGCCACGACAGCAGTTGGCAATCCTGTAACAAACTTTTTGTTTTATTTATTTATTTATATATTTATAGCTTTGGACGTAATCAACAGTGATCACGGAAAGGGCCCGCCTTGGGAAAAATTTTTGTTTGGTTCTCTTTCACCGGGTCATTGATTAAATATTTTCTATTTTTAACCAGGGGCCCTTAAAAAAGAGAAAGTGGTGAAGCTTTTCTTGAACTGCCCCCCCCGCGCCCCCTGGCCTTCGCTTTTCCTTTCGGGGAAAACCTTGACCTTATGTTTCGTTTATCTTTGACTTTTAACAAAAGTCAAAGAAGGCAATGATTTATACTTTCAGTTTAACGAAATAAAAGGTTTTATTTTAAAATTATCACTTTAGTGGATCAAATTATTTTTTTAGGCGCGTTGGTGTTTTGAGTTTTACAGTGGTTAGAGCCTTGGTACTTAAGATTCTCCCTCCGGGCCAAATTTCCATTGTGACCATTGCGACTAGGCCATAGGACTTAAATTTATACTTTTAAATTTTATAACAAATTTATAATATGCTGTACAAAGTTTCTGGTTTCCGGTTCTACCGCGTAAAAAAAGCCTCGAGTTCAAAATGGTAACCCAACCAATCATATAAATTTAACAGTATACAGTATATATATAACTTTACAACAGAAAAGGTATTGTGAGACGAGGAGGATGAGAGGAACGACCTACAACCTGTGAGTTAAGAGCGATTATGGTATAGAATTGGGTTTGGGGGTGGCTTTCAAGGGGTTGAAACTTGGAACAGGGATTTTGAAACTTGGTAAAAATTTCGGGAGAGCGTGTAACTTGAAACTAATTAACAGTTTCGCTATAATTATGTAAGATCATCCGAAGAGTCGAGTTCTCTAAGACTATTTATTAGTTAGTCTCGAAACCTTAGTACCTATTCATTACTGTCTCAGTTCGTCTAATTATTGTCTAATTATAATAATCACATGTACTCGTACTTTCTCTCTTGGAATAATCGGAGTGACGTCATAAACAAAGTTTTAGTGCTGTTGGGTTACTGCATCCATTTGGTTTGAACACTATGACGTCCGTAAATCTCATGAAAATTTCCGTTTCGGTGCCGCTGGATCTGACTCTCGTGCTGCCTGAGCACCAATATTTTAAATTCACAACATATGAACTTCAGTGGTAATAGTCCACATGTGTAAATAAGCTGTGATCGCCAGCGAAAATAATTTCCGAATGTGACGTCACCGGCGCTCAGCCAATAGTGTTTGTGAATATGTGATTGTGGCACTACTGTGGGTTCGTCGGCGTTTTTATGGCCCCACAGTGAGGCCAGCGGACGGTATAGTGTTAATACCATTTTCAGACCTCATTTCCGGTCCCGTTTTTTACAAGTAGAATACTTGTGTTAGAGGTACAAAATACTGCACATTCTTGTAAGAACCCCATTTCAAAAGTACTGCACACTATTGTGAGGAATCCCATTTCAAAAATATTGCACACCCTTCTATAAGTCCCATTTCAAAAAATACTGCACACTCCTGAATACTGCATACTGAATTCCACTTCAAAAATATCGCACACTCTTGTAAGAATCTCGTTTCAAAAGTGCTGCACACTCTTGTATGAATTTTATTTCAAAAATATCGCACACTTTTGTAAGAAGAATCCCATTTCAAAAATACTGCACTTTGTCATCAAATATTCTCGAAGAGGTGGTCAAAACAACGGATACAACTCGATATTATTCAAAACTACTACCCACAGCTACCCGCCATGATCATCACCACCGCAATGACGTCACAGTGCTCACAATAACTTGGTCCGCCCATTTGTATATGCTAACGCTTCCATGAGAGACGCGTTCAAACTTGTACGAAAGAGTCTAGACGGAGGGTATAAATAGGACACGCGACCAAGTTACTGCAGTATAACGAATGGCTATCGGTCCGACCGCACTATTTAAAATATACAGTATACCCTATATTTATACTATAATCATTATCAGTATAAGAATATACCAAAAGAAATTCGAATTATATCGCCTTAAGGAAACACTTCGAATTCGTATACGAACCAAAGGGCGAGCGAGAGATTCCCACCTCTCCAGCCCACAATATTGTTATACAGTATATATTATATATGTTAAATACTGGATACGGTGTTACCACACCAAGACATCCACTATGCAATAATTAAGGATTGGCGTCCGTTGACTCCACCTGGTGGCAAGCAAAAACTATTTGCTGAGTGGTGGTTTCAAATTATTGCGCATGCGTCGATGACTGTATTCTGTATTCAAAGCTGTGGAACGAAACTTACTGTTGCGTGTTCTATTTAACCAACAGTAAATGACAAAGTAGAAACCGGACGCCATAATGTTAATATACTCACCAAAAAGTGCAAATGTATAAATATAAATATACAAAACGGTATAACAACCCCTCAGCTGACACGCACCCCCAGTAACCTTCCCTTATTGATGTCAATCACGATCGCAAACTTAAAAAAAAAAATTTCTCGAGGAATTCAATTTTCCTTCCACGGTATTCAAAATGGCCGCCGTTTTTGTATTTACATTTCGTTAAAGGAAAATTTGTGTGTGTTTAATAAGAACACCTGTTCAAATGAAAATTTTATAAAAATGGCGGAAAAGCTCGAACTTTTTTGAGCAGCTAATAAAACTTCAAAGTTTCACAAAGTAAAGAGACTTCAATAAATAAATAAATAAAAGACGAGGACACCCCCGCCCCGCCCCGCCCTCTCTCTCTCAAAAAAAAATTTTCACTCGAAAATAAATTACGAACGAAGAACCTGACTTTGAGAAGGGGTCATTGAGTGAGATTGATTGAGTGATTGATTGATTGGCTATTAAAAAAAAAGTCGGAAACCCGTAAAAAAAATTTGACGAGAAAGGGGAAAGACAGGTACAAGACGAGCATTTTTAAAATTCAGCACTCGACGAGGTTGCGGTCGTGAAAATCGTTTCGAAATTTTTTTTTTGCTGACTCCATTCCCCGGCCCCCGTTCCGAATTTTCCACCGTTAACGAACACGGGTCTTTTATGTTTGAACCGCCATTTTGTTTTTCATATTTATTTATGGGTTTCCGACCTTGTTGAGGATGATCCGAAAAAGGTGAGCTTTTCCCCGGTTTTTTTTGTTTTTTGATCTTCTTTGGAGGAAATTGAAAACCTCCCCTCCCCCGTGGGAAAGGGAGAGAGGAGATGGCCATCACGCAAACCTGGAGATTGGCGCCACGGGGAGGGACACTCATCACATTTAAATCCGACCGATGTTTAAACCTTGGCATCTGTGAGCGCTCACAGTCATTCCATCCCCCCCCCGATCCCCGGTCTCCCACTACCCCCGCCGCCGCCGCCGAAAATCGAGACTTTAAAAACAAATCCAAAAAGCTTTTGAAACGAGTTTCCCGATAAAATCAATTTTCCAATTTGCCATTTCTCCAAAATGGCTGCTTTTCTAGAAAACACCATTGAGCTTTTTGGATGAATTTTTGGGGGCGGGTGGTGGTGGTGGTGAGTGGATGGGTCCAGAGAGGGGGGAAAAGGAGGTAGGCGGCAGCTGAATCATCTCGAAAGAGAAATGATGATGGAGGTCGGAGTGAGTTATGAGCTTTTTAGCGGGTCAGCATCAGCTTTCGAAGGTTCCTCCCCGAATTTAATTGTTTTTTGAGAACTAATGGCCTTCAGGGGTGTGCATTACTTCTGAAATGAATATGCTGGTACCAGTGTGCATTATTTTGAAAACAATGCATTATTGAAACGAATCATGCATTATTTTTGAAATGAATGGTTGGTATTAGTGTGCATTACTTTTGGAATGGATCCTTTCCACTAATGTGCATTATTTTTAAAATGGATCTCGTCTCCTAGTGTGCGTTACTTTTGAAACTGTTACTTAAGATATGCGCAATATTTAGAAAATAGATACTCCGGGAGTGTGCATTACTTTTGAAACGAATCACTTCTGCCACTGTGCATTATTTTTGAAATGAATTGTTGGTACTAATGTACATTACTTTTGAGAGGAATCTCTTCTGTGAGTGTGCATGACTTTTGAAATGATTTACTCCTGCTGATGAGCATTATTTTTGAAAATGGTACTAAAGATGTGTGCATTATTTATGAAACAGATACTTTAAAAGTGTGCATTACTTTTGAAATGAATCCTTCCCACTAATGTGCATTATTTTTAAAATGGATCTTCCTCCTAGTGTGCATTACTTTTGAAACTGTTGCTTAAGATATGCAATATTTCTGATACTTGTGATTTTTGAAATGTATTCTTGATACTAGTGTGCATTACTTTTGAAAGAAATCTCTTCTGTGAATGTGCATTATTTTTGAAATGATTCACTCCTGCTGGTGAGCAAACTGGTACTTAAGATGTGTGTATTATTTATGAAACAGATGTTTCAGAGTGTGCATTACTTTTGAAACGAATCGACAAAGAAAAGCACATTATTTACAGCACTAACACCCACATCTGTGCATGATTAATGAAACGAATGCTTGTGAAACATGATTTTGCCCTTGGCACTCTCTCTACTCTAGTGCTCCAAAACAGGGTCGTGGCGAGAATTTAATAAATCGATTCTGGCCGTTTTAAAAATCGGCGATTTCCGGTTTCACACTTTTCATTTCAACAGGAAAATTTTTCTTTGTAATTTATTTAGATTTCAAAATTCTGTTTTTCAGAGCGACCTCCTGTTGAGTCTCAAATTTTTTTTACTCACGGCATTCTCAATCAAAGTCGGTTTCCCATGGTCATCATCCCTTAACCCAAGGAGGGAAGGGTTTGTGGTGGTGGGGGTTGAAATTTAACGTTTTCTTCCTTTTCATGTAAATAATTTCATAAATACTGCACGCTCACGTAACTCATTTCATAACTATTGCACACTTTTTAAAGATCCCATTTCAGATATACTGCACACTTTCTAACAAACCCAATTTCAAAAATACTGCACACTTTTTAACAGATACCACTTCAAAAATATTGCACACGTTTGTCAGCGAAATAATATAAAAATACTGACATTCTCACATGGCTTCATTTCATAAATTATTGCACACTTTCTGATAGACCCAACTTCAAAAATAATGCACACTTTAAAACAGATCTCATTTCAGAAATTTTGCACACTTTTGAGTATAATTCTGAAGAGATCGTTTGTCCACTGTTATACCGTTGAGTGCGATGTGAGTAGATTTTGGTTGCACTCTAGATTGGACGAAAAGTGTCCACAAGCACTCAAATTCTGAATACTAATCCTGTCAACTGACATGAGTCTACTAACTGCTAGTACTGCTCTGCTACTGCTACTATCATTGCTGCTTCTACCACTACTACGAGTCCTACTAATGCTGCTGCGTCTGCTACTCCTCCTCTTCCTCCTCCTACCACTACTACGAGTCCTACTAATATTGCTGCTACTCCTTCTCCTCCTACTACCAGGACTCCTACTACTTTGGAGCTGTGATGGTTTTCAGGAGTGTGCATTACTTGCACCACCAGCCAAGCCATTTTGAAATGAATTCCTCCTGCTAGTGTGCATTACTTTTGAAATGAATTACTTCAGCTGGTGTGCAGTACTTTTGAAATGAATTGCTCCTGCCTGCTATTGTGCATTAGTTTTGAGACTGGTACTAAAGATGTATGCATTATTTATGAAATAGATGCTTTAAAAGTGTGCATTACTTTTGAAATGAATCCTTCCCACTAATGTGCATCATTTTTATAATGGATCACTCCTCCTAGTGTGCATTACTTTTGAAACTATTGCTTAAGATATGCGCAATATTTAGAAAATAGATACTCCGGAGTGTGCATTACTTTTCAAACGAATCAGTTCTACCAGTGTGCATTATTTATGAAACAGATACTTCGGGAGTGTGTTAGTGCTATTATGTAGGTTTAATAATGCTGTTGCTGCTACTCCTCCTCCTCCGCCAACTACTACTCCTACTAATGATGCTGCTACTCCTTCTCCTCTTTCTACTCCTTCTATTGCTACATTTCCTACATCTACTAGTGGTGCTTCTATTATTACTAAACTGTTGACTTCTTCCGACGTGGGATTTCCCTGAATAGCGGATTTTCGTTACCCTTTCTGCTGGTTTAACTGTATCCGCTATTTCTGTTCTTCTGGTGGTGTGAACCGTGTTTGGATCTTCGTTTAAAAACCCAAATTTGGAACATTTGGGAATTCAGGGCGTGGGTGGTTCTGGGTACCACAAAATCAGAGATACAGGAAACTGACAACCCACAAAGGTTCTGGGAAGGGAGGACGGTCAGAGGGTATTGTAACATTTATCAAACGTCCACGGTGGGGAGATGAAGGTTAAAAGGTCGTCAAGATGTGCTCACGGAATTAATTTGACTTCTTATTAACCTCCGGCGTAGAGGAAGAAGGAATACAGAAAAAAAGGAAGAAAAAAAAAGAAAATGGAGGCCGAGGAAAAATTTAATAAAAAAGCCAACATAAAAGTCAACAAGGCAAACATGGCATCTGTCCTCGTTCTCAAACGAATTTAATTTCAACGTCAAAAGATAAATTTAATTTCGAGGATGAATCCCCGCGCCTTTTTTCCAATCCGGAAGAATTAATTTAACCTGTTGCGTCCTGAAAAATAAAATAATATTTGATGCCAAAAGCTTTTTCCCTGCAGGACTGGAGGGTTGGAGGGTGGACGGTGGTGGTGTGGACAGGTAGAAGGGTGGGAGAGTGGAAAAAAGGTTGGAAACTGGTAGAGGAAAGGAAAGTCTGACACTGAAAATCGTTCCAACCGTGGTGGTGGTATTTGCTGACGGTTTTGGACCTTCTAAGGTCTCTCCGTAAGGTTTCCGGTCACGTTTCTAGTTCTACAGACTTCTAGATGACCTTTTGACCTTGTTGTTCTGTCTCAGGTTCGTGTTGGTAAAGTTTTTTCTATTTAAATTGACGCATGCCTCGGGAGACTTTATTTCATAAATATTGCACACTGTCTCACAAAACGCATACTACACACTCTCATATGCCTCATTCCATAATTATTGCACACTTTCTCATCGGACCCATTCCATCAATATTGCATTCCCTCCCACAGAACTCTTTTCAAAATTATTGCTCACTTTCTAATAGACCCAATTTCAAAACTACTGCACACGTTTGTCAGTGAACTAATTTCATAAATCCTGCACATTCTCACGCTACTCATTTCATAACTATTGCACACTTTTTAACAGGTCTCATGTCGAAAATACTGCACACGTTCTCAATGAACTAATTTAATAAATACTACTCGATCTTACATGACTCATTTCAAAAATACTGCACAGACTCTCACAGAACTCATTTCATAAATAAAACATTTTCAACCCCCTACTTCATTTCATAAATATTGCACACTCTCATATATCTTATAACTATTCACACTTTTTACACATCCTATTTCAAAAATACTGCACACTCTCAAGTAACTCATTTCATAAATATTGCACATTTTCACTAAAAATTTCAAAAATAACACATCTCACAGAACTTATTTCATAAATACTGCACACTTTTTCACCAATTCAATTTCAAAAAAGTTACACACTTTTACTGATCCATTTCATAAATATTGCTGGTTCTTCATAATTCATTTCATAACATATAAACATCTTTCACACATTCATATTGCACATCATATATCTCATATACTTCCACACACTTTATACTCCACTTCAAAAATACTGCACACTCTCATAACTCATTTCAAAATATTGCACACGTTTCTCAATGAACTAATCTAACAAATACTATACGCTCTCACAGAACTCATTTCATAAATACTGCACACTTTTTCACAAATCAATTTCAAAATATTGCACTTTACTGATCCATTTCAAAATATTGCACAGTTCATGAACTATTTCATAAATATTCTACACCATACTTCATTTCATAAATATTGCACACTCATATATCTTATTTTATAACTATTCCACACTTTTTATACATCCTATTTCAAAAATACTGCACACATTTCTCAATGAACTATTCTAATAAATACTGTACCCTCTCACATGGCTCATTTCAAAATATTGCACATTGACCCACAGGCAAAATTTCAAAGTAATGACAGTCTCTCACAGAACTCATTTCATAAATATTGCACACTTTTTCACAAAATCACTTTCAAACATATAACACACTTTTACGGTGATCCATTTCAAAAATATTGCACAGGTTTGTTAGTGAACTCATTCCATAAACATTCTACACCATACTTCATTTCATAAATATTGCACTTGATAATCCAATCAAAAATTAATGTCAAAAATCAATGTAAAGTTAGGTTAACACCCTGTAACTTCAATATAAATAATAAATACAATATATCACATTTAACAGATCTCATTTCAAAAATTTTGCACACGTTTGTCAATGAACCCATCTAATAAATACCACTCACTCTCTCAAAACTCATTTCAAAAATACTGCACACTCACTCACAGGACACAATTCGTAAATCAAACACCTTTCTACGTCCTACATCATTTCATAAATATTACACACTCGTGATATTCATTTAATACAATTAAGCTACTTACCTACAACTCATGTAAAAATTATATATAAAATATTATATACTATTATTATATTATATATTTCATACTATTTTAATTATTATATAGATTTTAAAAATATTTTTGTTGGTTCTTATCTTTTTATAGAAAGGCGAAATGACAAAAAGGAAAACCGACCTCAAGGACAGGGGAATCACTACAATATACAGAGGAGCTGCTGTAGTGTGAGTAGAAAACCAAATTTTCTGTATTCAAAAACAAAGAAGAAACCTGAAACCCTATAAAATCGAACCCAAAGAAGAGGGAGGTGGATGAGGAAAAGTGAAAAAAGGAAAAATAAAATGCGAGAAAGGAAAATTTTGCTGTAGTCGTTACGTCATCGATGGTACGCGTCAGCAGGTAAATTTGTAGTGGAATCGATTTGATATAAATGGCGGGTTGATTAAACAAAAGAAGGAAAAATTCGCGCCGTCGATACGTAACAAGGAAGGATGTTGTTTAGTGGCAGTGTAGCCAACTTAAGACCGGGGGCCGGGGCCGGGGGTGAAATTTTGTTTTCCTTTTCCGGATTTTTATTTTAATTAAATTTTCGTAACGGCCCCCCAAATGAAGCAATTAAGATGTAAATATTTCTTGTTTGAAAAGTTTTCCCAAAGATTACGGGAAAAGGCCTAATTGCATTGTTTTTATGTTGACGTTTCTCTTCCGCGAAAAGAAAAAAGAAAAGCGGAAACGGAAATGGGGGCGGAGGAGGGGTTTTAGAAAAATGGAAATTTTCTCCCGGAAACGAGCGGTTCCGGAATCGTTTCCGTAACGTTAGAAGTCGGCGAGGAAATTTTTTGATGGACTTTTCCTTTTTTGTTCTTGGAAAAGTTGCTGCTGGAGTCGTTTTGTTACAGTGTTGCCATTTTTTTCCTTCTTTTCTTTTGTTAACGGATTTGGTTTTGTAAATTTCCTTCGTCTTTTTCCTGTTTGTGAGTGCTGTTGGGGGAGAGGAAGGGAAGAAGGTTTTCGTCTTGGTTGTGGGGATTCTGTCACTTTTTGTAGGGTTTTGAAGGGTTTCTGACCCTGTTTGGACCCCGCCATTTTGTTTTTCTTTTCCTAAAGTATATTTTCCGAGGAGTATGCTTGAAATGATTTTTGTGAGAAAGTGTGCAGTATTTATGAAATGAAATAGGAGGGAAAATGGTTGTGTTAATTTATGAAACGAGTTCATTAACAGACTTAGAGCTCTTTTCAAAAATAGTGCACAAATTTGTTGATGAATTATTTCATAAATACTGCACATTTTCTCACAGGGAACTCATTTCAAGAGTTTTGCACACGGTGGGTAATAAACTAATTTCATAAATATTGCACGTTTTCTCACTGAATCAAATTCAAAAATGATTCACGCGCTTGTTACTGTAATCATTTCATAAATATTGCACAAGTGAACACGTGCATTATTTTTGAAATGCGGTCTGTGTTCACGTGTGCAATGTTTATGAAATGATTACAGTAACAAGCGCGTGAATCATTTTTGAATTTGATTCAGTGAGAAAACGCGCAATATTTGAAATTAGCTCATCACCCACCTTGTGCAAAACTTTAGAAATGAGAAATTGTGCAGTATTTATGAAAAGCGTCCTGAGAGAAAATGCGCAATATTTATGGAATGAAATAGGATGGAAAACTGTGTTTTATTTATGAAATGACGTCATTAACAAATGTGTGCATTATTTTTGAAATAAGGTCTCCGTTTGGGTGTGCAATATTTATGAAATTTATTCATTAAGAATTAGTACAGAGAATATATGCTATCACAGCCTGATCCACTTCCTCAGTCTCGTCTCCTTGGCCGCAGGACTGGAGGCTAACCACCATAAAACCAGTCGTCACCTACGTCAGTGGAACCAAGAAAAGCGAGTCAGCACTAAACACCTGGGAGATGAAGATACTGCGACGGTCTCACCAGTGATAAAGAGGGCTGGAGAACCAGAACGAACACCGAGCTATCCCTACTCTACAGCAAATGAGTGAAATAAGGCGGACTCGGCTAATCTGGCTGAGAACGTCGCAAGACAGAGTGGCTAAAAAGGTCCTGCATCAAACACCGGAAGGCAGGAGGAAGGTTGAAAGGCCACCCAAGAGATGGTTATGGAGAGGAGACCTAAAGACGCTCAAGGGATATAAAGGTTTGGAGGGAAGTAGTAGATCAGGCTCATGTTCTACTACGACAGTAGAGCCAAGGGGGTGAGTTAAGGTATATTCTCCCTATGAAAGAAGAAGGAATCTGGTTCCACCAAAGTGCTGTTGTATTTATAGTCGCAGGTAGGAGCAGGATGTATGGATAACCAATAGGGAAGAAGAATTTCTGGGAAAGGACCAATGGGGTTTCAGCGAGTGGCTGGGAATGGGTACTGCATTAGAAGAAGACAAAGGAAGGAGACAGGCAACCACAACAGCGAAACGAACTCATTCACGAATGCTTCAAATCAGACCGAAAAAGGAGGCAAACTCAACTGATTCACATGTAACCTTGAAAGGAAACCTTTTCCGACCGATTCCAACCAAAACCCTCCACCTAACCGGAAACAGACGGAACGGGGAAAAGGTTTGGATAAACAGGAGCATGGATCAAAACCCCAAAAATGAATGTAATTTCAATAATTTTATTTTTAAACAGTCTGTTGTTTGGAGAGAACAAAGGAAACGGAAAAGGGAAAAGCTTTTGAAAACAAGCTTCGCTGAAGGGAAGTCTAAAAACCTCAAACTTAGAATTCACAAAGGAAGTTGAGGAAAACCCATTTTCGGTTTCTGATCGAGACTTTTGACGTGGACCAAAACATCCCCCACCCCACCCCACCCGCCATTGTCCTAAAGGAAATCCAGGTGGGATGTGTTGGAGGGATAGCCTTTCAACCCTCAGGATAGAAACCGAAGATGTGTGAAAGATTACCTTCGTGTTAATTAGCTGAGTTCGGGGAAAGTAGGTGTCAGGAGGTGGTAACCGAACATAACCAATCGCCTGTGGCCTGCTGGAACAACCAAAACTGTTCCTTTGTGAATTTTTAACTAACTTCTGCAGCGTTGCCATTTTTCCTCCCCCTTCCCCCTCACCATCATCAACGATATTGATATTATTATCATTATTATCGTGTTCTCAGCATCTCAGAGCTTGACGTCTATCTGTGTTGTATTCCGGTACACTGCTCGTTCGACGAAAGGCTCAAGATTAGAACGGAAAGATCCACCAACGAGCTCGTAATTGATACATCCTCTCATGAGGCGTTCATTTCATAAATAATGCACACTTTTATGTATAAATCATTTTATAATAATGCACAAAACGGAAGAACCAGTATTGATAAAAATTGAAAAGCATACTTTCTATTATATATTATTAATCTATTTATTATTAATCTATTTTATTATTATAAATTATTAATATACACTATATATACTATACTGACCTTCTCT
>JADMLL010000011.1:9395946-9427748 GCA_016920875.1 Columbicola columbae | reverse complement strand
CTCGTTTCTCTCACTTTATTTCTCATGTATTTATCTTCTCTTCCATCTCTCTGCCTTTTATTTTTCTTGTATCTACTTTCCCTTCTATATTTCTCCTCTTCCTGTCTCTTCGATTGGTTCCTCCCTTCTTTTTCAAATTCTCAATATTCTTTCCTTCTCTTTGTTTTTCGATTCTGAATATGGACTCTCTTCATTCTCGGTAGTCCTATTTTCTCTCTTTATCTTCTGGATATGCTCCAAAAAAAGAGGGTAAAGGAAAAGATGTGACGAAAGTTTGAAACGGTTTATAAATAGAACCTAGAAAGAATGACAAATGAGGAGAAGATAAAGTTGAAAATGTTAAAAAAGTTTTAGATAAAGTAAATGGAACATAATTAGCCGGAAACTAGAAAGGAAAAGTTTGAAGGAAGGTCTAATAATAGAAAGGAACTATAAGTATTAAATAGAAGGAGAACCGGGTCTGAAAGAGAAGAGAAGAGAAGAGAGAGAAGATGGAGAAGAGGGCAAAGCAGAAGAAGACGAAGAAGAAAAAAATTTCTCAAAAGGTGGAAGCGGAAATTAAATTTAGGAAGTGTGTACAGGGTAGGAGGAGCAACTGGAAGGGTTTTTCCAAGTGTTAATTGACGTCCCGCGATGAGTGTTCTGGAGGCGGACTGGAGGGAGGTAGGGAGGGAGGGAAGGAAAGAGGTGGGAACCCGGAGGGCGTGTCACCGTGTTTCCTAAATGGGTCTGAAACGTTTTTACGGGGCCAGACTGTGGTAAATGGTCGCTTGGAAGTAATTTCGGATGATTTCGGATTTGGAAAGGGTTTTGTGCAACCCCCCTCCACCCCCTCCCCGCCTTGCGACCTCTTCCTCTTCCTCTTCCTCTTCCTCTCCAGAAGTGTATAACTCTTGAGCGAGAATCTCAAATTGAAATAAAATTATTATGTATGCGAGTGACTTCTCGCTGTAGAGTTCTCCAGTCATCTCTTCTGGAGTCTTGTCTCTTCTCCCGTTTTTTCTTCCTGTTTCTTTGACTCCGCCATGTTTGTAGTCGTTTCTTCTGTCTTTTTCCTCAATATCTAGTTACTGTCTTCACCTCTGAGGTCGTTTTAATTATGTTTGACACTTCTCCAGTTATCGTTTGTGGGTTTTCTATTTTCAGCCATTTTCTTTGATCATCTTCTCTTTCAGTTATTATCTTTGTCTTTTATCTACATCTTTCTTTTATTTCTCTTTCCGTTTGTTTCCTTTTTTATTTGTCTGATTCTGTCTCTCTCTACTTCCTTTTTATAGTTACCTGTTTTTACCTTTGTTTCTTTCTGTACTGAAGTCTTTGTCTCTCTCTCTCTTCTCTTGTGTTCGTTTTATTTTTATTTTTTTATCTACTTCCTTCCTTCTACAACTTTTCACTATATTTAGGAGTTCTATTTTGTCGTCTTCTTTGCTTATCTTTTTTAATTTTTTCTCTCTTCTCAGTACTATTGAGTCGTTTTTGTTATCTATTGCTTGCTTTCTCTGGTTTTCGAAACGTCTTTAATGCTGAATTTGGAGAATTTTGAGTCTTTGAGCCTCCTTCCAGACCAAAATGGAGAAATACGGGATTAAGCTTAACAAAAATTTTTATTTTCATTTATCTGTTACTTTATCTAGTTACTTATACATTAAACACCCATCTTCTTAAATTAGTAGTGAGAAGTGTATTTTTTTAAAAAATGATTTTTACAGTAGATAATTTCAGGTCGGTTCTCTATTATCTTCTACCTTTGTTCTGCGTCTTCTTCTCATTTCATTGAGCCTACCTTCAGTCACATCCGTTATCCGATTCCCGGGACACTGGTCTGTTTCCTGGATACAAGGCCCGTTTGAAGCCAGACTGACTACTTTAGTGTCTAGCTTAGGAGCAGTTAAAAATTTAAATTTGTGATACCTCCAAGTACCAAACCTAAATCATACAACAGTCTGTGATTGGTTAACTCCTTGGTACTCAAGCTTCTTCCTTTCCGGGTCAAATTTCCATTGTGACAGGGCCATAGGACTTACCAAAAAAAGCTTTAGACTCGTACAGTCTACCCCCATTGCATCATCTGTATGCCTCTGTCAGTCTGTGTCTGTATGTTTAGGCAAACAATGTCAGCAGTTTCTGAGCACAGGCCCATTTTCGTACTGTCAGCACTATAGTTCAGACTTAACAATGAGCAATCGACCTTTCATAAGTTTTGACTGAATCGGTTTCCACTGGGCCACTCAGTAGAGCTGTTTTAGTACCGAAATTAGCTCCTCATTGGAGTCATTTAGACCCGACAGCATACCAACAGGATTTAAAGCTATGGGACTCAATATTTAAATTTATCTACTCATACCATACCTGTTGTTGTACAGTACTTACCAATTACAATGATGACTTCTTTATTTTATTTAGAAAACAGGGATGAGGGATGACATTAACCAGTTTCTAATGTCCTCCTTACTTCGACCCTGAACCTACACCACCCACAAAAAGACCCGAAAGAAAGACGAAAAATCCAATGACCTCTTTTTTTTAACGGTCTACTATCCCGTTTCTAGCAATTACAATTTTCCTCTTCCACCCTCCACCCCTAACCCCTTTTCACCCCTTGGCAAAGGTAATGTTCTATTGAAGACCCATCGGCAGTTCCATTGTGGAAAAGTCAATTGTTCCGCTCTGATTTCCTTCCTACCGCAATATCAGCTTTTCTCTCTTCTACTTCTTTCTGTTGTCCCACCCCCTTCACTTCCACCCTAGTGGCACAAAAATTTTTCTCTCTCTTAAATGGCAGCATAATAATCCCCTTCAGTATCTCCACCGAAAGTATATAATATTATAATAAATAAATAAAAACGGAATGCGTATATATAAATAAATGACATTTATAATTTTCTTATGTTTTCTTTTTTATTACAACAATAAACATAAATTTATTTATTTATTTTTATATATGTATATTTATATATATATATTTTTTCATTAGACAACAGTCGCACGATTACAATTTGAGGAAGATGGGATTTATCTGTGAGATGAGAGTTTCAACCCCCGACAGTAGATGTTTGTTGTTGTTGGCTACCAAAATCGCCATTTTTATTTATTTATTTATACTATACTGTATGGGAGGTTATCTGTATATTATTAGTGATTGTGGTGTCTAAATTTGTAATTTTGTAGTAGCTTATAAAGGTCTGAGCAGGGGGTGGTATATACAGTTTGGAGCGTTTTGATGTCGGCAGACGATATGGGAGTTGTCGGGAAATTTTTGGGGTATTGTTGCTCGGTTGCAGGAGGGGTGGATTGTGATGACCTTGGGTGTGACCTTGAACTGCAGTTCAAGGTCACGCACCATCATCTAACTCCCTCTCTACAAATTTGACAACTCCCCATCCTCCCAGCTACAATTCGCAGATTTATATTATTCACCCTTTATATTATTATATTATATTATATACTGTATCAACGGATGAATTGTCGGGTTTTGATACTCTCATACAAGGTATAGGGATGTGAGGAGGTTTGGGGGATGGAAACGGGGAAGAACATACCTCGCAAAATCACGGTACGTATTTTTCGAAAAGGACCCGGAGGCTTCTGGGGGTGAGTTTAGAAGGAAATGAAGGGGTTTGGGGGATGATTTTGAAAAAGGAAAATTTTTTTTTATTAGGGGCTAAGTAAATATATTTGATTTGAATTTTTTTTTCTTTTTCTACAAAAGTGGATTTTAAAAAGTGAGGAATGAATGGAGGTGCGGGTGGGGGTGGTTGAGAGTGTTTGAGAGGTGGTGGGAGGGGGTTTTACTTTAAAGAGAAAATTTTTGATTTTGGGTTCTGGAGAGAATGGTATGAAAGG
Organism: Columbicola columbae; assembly: GCA_016920875.1. Classification (NCBI taxonomy): domain Eukaryota; kingdom Metazoa; phylum Arthropoda; class Insecta; order Psocodea; family Philopteridae; genus Columbicola; species Columbicola columbae. The sequence continues at coordinate 9,423,905 of JADMLL010000011.1, read as the reverse complement.
TGATGGAAATTTTCGGGAGGGTAGGGTTTAAAATGATTTTTGGGGCTTTTGGGGGTGGGTGTTTGTACCTAAAAATAATTTTATCGTTTCCGGTTTATTTATTGTTGGATGGAATATTTAGTGCTGACGGATGTTTGTTTTTATTCCAACAGCTTCCTGGACCACTAATTAAACTCCGTTGGACTGCTTCACTATCAGTTTGCCTGGATTCGCAGTTTGCACTTCCCTAACCCATCACTCGACTCTATTCTAGAGGTAACCTACAATCGCTTGACAGATAGGAACGTTCAACAGGTTCCACAAACAGGTACTGACGTCCAGAAAGATGTCGAAGATGTCCGACAAGAACAATCACGTTTGAAGAAGGTAAAGACTTGATAACATTCATGGATCTAACCACTGAACTGATTGTTTCGGCACTGGCACTGTATGTCGTACCAAAGGGGCAGTCGACATCATTGCTGACACACTCTCCAGTATCGAACACCACCGGACGTGTGTGAAAGCCATCCTCGTCCCAACTAACCCAAATATGATCACAGCTAAGTTATACTGAAAAGCGGTGCTCTGGGCTCCTAGAATTCTTTAGACATAGTCCCAGGAGCAGATTAAGGATACACAGTAATTATGTTTGGATGAAATAACATTACAGTAGTCATATATACTCAAACAGCTTTGGGTTGTAGTTTTGTTTAGGTCGTTCCTAACTTTGTATATTCTGTAGTAGTTGCCTTATGACTCATTGTGCTGAACTGAACTGCAGAATTTTTGAAACTATGATTAGCTCAAATTTATTATTTAGCTTAGCTGGGAAAACCACACAAAATATGATGACACGTGAGTGAAGAGGTCACCGTTCAAGCTCTTGGGCCCTATAAAGCTCTAAAACATAACCCCAAACTTCCAAAATTCGTTTAATGAAAACAGTCGAATAAGTGTGGGGGATGATGACGGTTGAGGCTGTAGTGGGAAATCTCAGCTTCTGGAAAATATGGAAAAGTTAAGGATAAAACAAAGGGACTGGGAGGGCTGAGTCTGGGGATCATCAGGTCAGTACAGTTTTATGATCCAGAAGAAGATGGTGAGGGAAAGCGGAAACCTTGACAAAAGTGCCGCTGGAGTAATTTCCTTTCAACCTTTCTCTCTCTATAGATGTATATATGTATACGTGGTAGACATGAATTTTGTAAGCAGTGCTTTCCTCTCTCACTCACTTAACTTATTCTCGGATGGAAACGAGTCTCCTCCCCCTCCCCGGAATCCAATTCAAAATTCCATTTAAATCCTTAAGCAAACACTGTAGTTTTGAATGGAACTTTGGATGACCCACAGAATCGGTTTTCGAATCGAATCAAACCTCCTCCTCCTCCTTCTTCGGCGCTTCCCTTCAGGCGTCCTACAACTTGAGTCCTCCGTTTCGCGTAGCCTCTCTACCGCTCTTTCACCCCCGCACCCCCGCCCTCGTCCAATTCCCATCTCTGTTAAATTAATTGATTTATCAGGAGCAAACTTACTGATTTCACTTAGTCGACACGGGAAATGAAAACTTGTGTCGACATGATATGGGAAACCCTGCCTCCCCCGCCTCCTTCCAACCTTTCTCCTCTCCCAACCCCGATCGAATTTCTCTTTCCCATGGAAATGAACCTCCAGGAAAGAATCTATGCCAGCTTTTTTCCATTCTACCCTTAACTCAAGCCTCACCCCAAAGAACAACCACCGAAAGCTAATCAAAAAATCCTTGTGAAAGAAAAAATTATAAGTTGAACCCCTCAACAAATGATCACCGTAAGCAGACAGGTCATCTAAAAATTCCAACCTAAGATACAGGTATCAAACCCGATTCAAAGGTCATCGGTTCGAATCCCATCTGCGGACGTTTAATTTTCATTTTGTTTATAACCATTTCCGGTTTGCTCACTCGTTCGTTTTGTCGGTTTTTATTTATCTAGCCAATGGATAATCTCATGAAAAGTCCGCCATTTTGAATTTTCAACGATTCCAATCAATCCTAGCCTTCCCCAAGTTGGGAAATAGTTTTTAAAACCGCGAAAGCTTTCAGATTGAAATTCCACTTAAACAAAACAAAATTTCAAGATGGCCGAAAGCGAGGAAGTGGTTGGGAGTGAGCTAGATAATAATTGAAAGCTGAGAATAAGGTATAGATAATGTTAGTATTTCCTTTTGGAGGGGGTTCGTGTGTGGGAGCAAAGGTTTGAGGTTCTGTGTTGGTCCTTTCTCTCCCTCATCCACTTCCGTTTCCGTTTTCTTTAGTTTTTGTAGTTAACGTTGTAGTTAATTAGGTTTTGTGTCTCGGGGAAATGTTTTTGACTGAACCTGAATGTTTGTTGTAGGTGAGTTGGGAGTCGGCAGGTTGTCTGAAGGAGTTTTTGATTCTGCGAGGCGGACGACAGGAACAAAACTTATAAATATCACATTGTCTACAAGAAACACACACACACAAAAACCGGAAGTGGATTATCCAGGTACGTTCCATCTCCTCTTGTACCTGCACAGCAAAACTTTCTTGAACGCGTCCCTGAAAACCTTGTTAAAGATGGTGTAGAATATCGGGTTGACCATGGAACTCGCGTATCCCAGCCACGTGACAAAATCGAAGACGCCGTTCGGTATGTTCTGTTCGCATTCCTCGCATATAGTCGGCACTAGATTGAGCACGAAGAACGGAGCCCAGAGAATGACGAACGTGAAGAATACGACGCCGAGGACTTTGGTCGCCTTCTGTTCGAGTCGAATTATTCGACCGTGTCTCGAACTCGTTCGCGATATGACGCTCGAGTTTCTACTGTGGTGACTCCTGACCGCGGGCGTTCGGACGAGTCCTCCGTACTGGAGGAAGAGCCCTTGGTCGGTTAGTTTGGCGTTGGTTCCGTTCGCGTGTTTCATCGTCGTTCGGAATTTCGTTTTACCATCTTTGACTAAACTCGTTTGAACGGTTTCGATTTTCGAGCCTAAGTTCCAACGTTTTTTGTGTTTCACGTTCGAGTTCCACTTCACTACCATGTGGTTCCCCCGCGGTTTTGACCTCGGAACAATCGGAGACCGTTCGATACCCACAATCTCATCTTCCAAGTCTTTTAGATCCTTTTTCAGGTCGGTTTTATCAAAGAAATTGACACTGTTCACTTCCTTCGCGGGAACGTTCGCGAATGTTATCTCAATCCTAGGCTGAACAAAACCGGAAACCTCAGCACTCGTCCTTAAATCCCGTTCGGAGGAACTAGTTCTCACGTTCGACTCCGTTTCCTCGCCTTCCTTGATCTTCGGATCAGACGACGATTGTCTGACGGTAACTTGTTTAGGCACCACTAACGTCGTAACATCTTTCTTTAATATTTCACCGACTATCCGGGGTTTGTAACGGGTTTCCTCCGGTTTCTCATCCTCGAGTTTCACTTCCGGTCTACCGCACTCTATGTCCGTGTCGGAATCGTTTAAATAAATGTATCCGGGGACTGGGCTTCCTTTTTCCCTCACCGGATTCTCCGCTCCGTCACTGTCGGAATTTTCCTCGTCTTCTTCATCGTCCTCACCTTCCTCCTCCTCATTTCCTTCTTCTATCACTTCGGTTTCGGTTTCTCTCTCGGGTTTAGTCCGGTTTTCACTTTCTTCTGAAACTTTCCTGTCAATTTCGGTTTTGTTCAACTCGGTGTTTGAGTATTTCGTTTCCGTGTCGTGTGGTGGTGGTGGTGAGGTTGATTCCCTACTCTCCGACGCCCTGGAAATAGAATGAGAGACTGTTTTAAAAAACCGGAAGTGAGAGAGCTTTGAGCGCAACAGTTCTGTGGTGTAAGGGGTTGGGGACTGAAAGTCAGGAGTGAGAGCTTTTTCACTACCCTTCCCTCCTCATTCTCTCCTGTTGAATCACCCTGGAATCCAGCTAGGCGAGAAAGAGTAAAAAAGGTAATTTTCCTGTTCGAACTTGATAAAAGCTTAAAAAGTTAAAAGCTCAGGTGAAAGCTTTTCCGACTCCAAAGTATAAAACCTTCATCCAATCTCATTGATTTCAATCCGACGATAAAAATAATTAAACTTTGAATAAAAATGAAAGGAGAAAAGAATTTCCAGGAGAAGGAAAATGAGGCGGTGAGGAGGAGGAGGAGGGAGGAAGGGAAAACGGTCCTCCACCTCCTCCTCCTCATCTCCGTCCTCCTCCTTCTCCTCGTGGAAAGTCTTAAGTTTACAAAAGTAATTTATTTCGTTTCTAGTCTAAGAGGAGGAGGAGGAAAGGTCGGGAGGAGGAGGGAGGAGTGAAAAGCTTTCGGCGGAGACTCTTTGGGGTTCTGGGGAACAAAGCTCCGGTTCGAAGTAATCGAAATTGAGGAATCGCTAATGACGCGGAATTAAAAGAAGGACCAAATTAATAAATGGCGCTAATTATTAATTAATCAAAATGTTGATGAGGTGAAATGGGAGGTTTTCCTTCTGTTTCCTCTTCCTTCCTCCTCCCTCCCTCCCTCCTCTCCTCCTCCTTTTAAATTTGCTTTCCTTTTGTTTTAATTTTTCTTTTTGCCTTCGTTTGTACTTCGGTCGTCGTTTCCGATTTGTGAAATCTCTTTCCCAGTGGGAAATCTGTTTTCATTAATTTGTAACTGTTGCCGAATGTTTTTTTGCTGCGGTCAAGATTGACTGACTTAACTTTGCTGTTGCCATGATTTTTTTGGTTAGAAACTTTTTCTTGGTTGTTTGTGGGTGTAATTTTTCTGTCGTGTTGGGCTGGTTTGTCTGTGAAGTTTTGTGGGGTTTCAAATACAATGAAACCTCTCATAAATTCGTTCCGGAGTTTTACTCGTTATGCGAAACAATTTTTTCCATATGAACTAATGTAAAATGGGATAGTGCGCTCCGGGTCGCGGGTTTCCCAATGTACATTATGCCAAAAATTGCTCGTTATGCGAATTTCCCGCTATGAGAGGCACTCGTTAGGTTCCACTGTACTTTGCTGATGTCAAGATTTTTTGCTTAATAACTTTATGTATAGTTTTGCTGTTGTAAATGTTTACTCGAATGATTTTTTAAAATTGGCTGAGGTGCCGTTTTGGCTTCTAAAAAGACCGAGTTGTTCTTTTGCTGTCGTCGTGATTAAATGAGTTTGCTCCCAAGCTGGTCTTTATTTTGGGTTATGAAAATTTTTCCCTGTATTCTGGAGTTTTGCTGAACACTTTCCTGCTGTCAAGACTTTTTGTTTAAACATTTAGCTTTTTCTTTGTATTTGTCGATGTAGTTTCGCTGTCGAGTTTCATTTACCATTGTAAAGGTTTAGTGAGACGGTATTTTGACTGTCAGCAAAATTTAGTTGAGGTACCGTTTTGGTTTCTTCTAAATAGGCCTTCTTTTGCTGTCGTTGTGATTTAGTAAACTTTTCTGCCAAGCTGACTTGTATTTCGAGTTATTTATTAAGGTTCCCTGTTGATTTGTATTCCGATCACGATTTGCTGAATTTTTTTTGCTGTCGTCCGACTATTTTGGTCCATTTTAATACTTGCTGTTGTCAGTATTTAGTGCTGTATCATTTTCGTTTTGTCTGTATTAACCAAACTCTTCTTTTGCTGTCGTTGCCATTTATTGAGATGATATTTTGCTAAGAGCGAGAAATTTTACTGAGACAGCTTTACCCTATAGTCAAGACTACTGAGGTAGTAGTTTGGTTGTAGTGTTTGCTGAGGTTCCATCTTGTTTCCGTCTGAATCACCGTTTCATCAGATGTGAGGTATAATTTGATGACGTGTCTCTCTCGTCGAAATTGGTCCGGAAATTTTGCTGTTATTACTATTTCCTGATGTCTCTCCTTGGTCAAGATTTCTGTTTCTGGTTTATAAATTTTGCATCACCCTTGGACGTGATGGAGGATGTAAAAGTCCCAAGCTACGGTCGATTAGATCACGTGACTAGAAAAAGTAAAAGGGCCCCATAAAATTTACAATCGTGTTGTGACTAACTTTAGGTGGCGACAGAGGGTTGTGTGTCATGTCTTCTCCTGAGGAAGAATTCCCTGTCGTACCAAGGTCGTAAGAGGAGGGGGGGTGCTTGGCTTCTGTTTCGCCGTCACGTCGAGTTTTGCTGAGCTTCATCTTGCTTACCCAACAGAACAACGACATCTTCTTAGATTCATTCTCCTCTCCGCCGTCTTTTTTGAATAAATATTTTCATTTTATTTTCTAAAATGTTTTTTTTTATTTCACCCTCTCCTGCAGTTATTTCCATCCTTTCCTGTTGGGGTGTTTTCCTTTTCCTTCTGCCCTTCGAAGATTAGAAAAGAATGAGGTTTAAATTCAGGCGATGGGTTTTATCTTTCTCGAAAACCGCAATTTCTCTCTTCCCCCTTCCTCTCTGTCGTCTTCTCCTTTCTTCCTTCCACCTCTCCCGTCCTGCCTCTGTTCTCGAGCTTTAGGACGACAAGTCACGGCGCTAAACATAAAACAATTTTCCGGCTCACCGCTTCCCATTTGTTGTTTCGTTGTCTTTGACAATTTTCCGGGGTCCCTTGTACTTTTTAGCGGTCTTCCGAATCAAAGCCGGAAGGGAAAGAAGATGAAAGGAAAGATGAGAAGGAGAGACGGGGTGGGGTGAGGAGAAAAGAAAAAATTTTCTCGTCTTATCAGAGCTTTCGTCGAAACTTTTTTTTCTCCTCCGACGAAATCCATCTTTCCTTTGTCTCACTCTCTCTGTCGGAAAAGTCCGATTTTTCCGGAAGGAAGGAAATTCTCAAATGTCCTTTGTTGCCTTTAAAGGACTAATCTTTTCTTTTCTCTTTCGAATCCGATTCTAACCTAACCCGGATCGAATCCGAACGTCGGGGGTGGGTGGATGATCGGACTGATAATGTCCGAACCCGTTCTTCCGTGAACTGGACCCGGTGAGGAAGGAAAAGACGGATGTCGAGGTGATCGCCTTCCCGGCCATTTTTCAAAACGTGGGAAAGTCATGGATTCCGGTTTCGGAAAAGTGTCACTTCCGGTTTCCGAAGGACTAACTAGAAGGGAGAGACAGACAGAGGTCGAGGAATCGGGGTGAGGGAGCTGTCGTTTCGAAACTCATTAAAATCCGAAGGTTTTTGGTTCCGTCGAAACAGCGAGGACGAATTCATCCCTCCGTCATCCTTAAGGGGGTGGGTTTGAAAGTAGACGGGAGTGAGGAGGAAGAAACAAGAAGATGGATGATGGCGAAGGAAAGATAATCACGATCCCCGGATAATAAAATAAAAGCAGACGACACGGAATTTATTTCATTAATTAAATTTCTTTTTCTTCTTTTTTTAATTTAATTTAATTTTAATTTTAATTTATTTTTTAGTTGGGAAATGGCCGGAAACGGAAATTGGAAAAACGGAAATAGGAGGGAGCGAGGAAAGGAGCAAACGAATCAGGTGAGTGGTCACAGTTATGTGATCTTTTCATTCCTCTCCCGTTTGGTCCTTCATCTCCCCACCTACCCTTCTACCACCCCCACTCCCATCTCACCCCCTGTACCTCCTGAAGACCTAACAAACTGTAACCAACTCCATGAGAGTAAGAAAGGCTTTAGTGAAAGCTCGAGAGAAATGGGAGAGTCGCGAGAATTTTTAATTTTCATCGACTTCCGGTTGAAGAACTTTGACCCCAGGACTGCGAGTCTTGAGTCTTACCTGTTTCCGGTATTTTTGTTTCCTGTTTATTGTTACTTCCTTGTCTTAACTCACACCCCCCTCTTTTCCTGTTGTTGCTGTCGTCTTTTTGAATTTTTCCGTTTTCTCGATTGAGTTGTCAGTTTTGTTTTACTGTCTTCTTCCCTTTTTTGTCTTTTATCCTTCTGACGTCATCTTTTTTAATTAATCCCCTTTCGGGGTTTTGCTGTTGTTTCTTTCGTTGTCTCTTGTTCTCTCTCTCTGTATTGTTGAGCTGTCATTTAGGTTTTTCTTCTTCTTTTCTTGATTGGTTTTGTGTGTCCTTGGCTCCGGTTATTAATTTTATTTGGTTTTCAGGAAATTTGATGAACAAACTAACCGGAAATGAGGTCATTGAGTCTACGAAATGGGCGTGGATGAAGTTGAAGATGTGCTAGACGTTGGTGTGATCTCCGAAGGTGTACTGTAAGTGTTTTGGCTTCCTTTGTTACTGGTGATAGGTTAGGTTGATTCTGCTGGCAGACACCCCACTTCCCCTAAGTTTAGACGACGGTTATGCTTCTACAGATTCTTCCTTCTGTTGGTTAGCTATCTACTGCCACCCTTAGTTTTCCTTTTTGTCTTCTATATTCTCTGGTGTCTCTTTGCTGTTTGTACTTTTCCACTCTTTTCTCTTCTGTTCTTCTTCCAATCTCTTCTGTTTCCCTTTCTGTCTTTTTTTCTTAACTATCTACTTCCTCTCTTATTCCACTTTCACTGTTAAACGTGATTCAACGTCTACCATCATCATCCTTAGTTCATCTGAAGTTGTTTTGGTTGGGTTTGGTTTACAGAGACGCCATTTGAGTGTCCCAACTTAAATTATTTCGAATCTCCGGTGTCTTTGTCGTTCAGTCGTCTGGAAACATTTCTCGGGTCCGTTTCCATCTACTTCGTCATTTTTGACTTCTCCGAAACTCTGCTGTCTAAGTCCTTTTGATTGGGAAAGTCATACAGCAGCATTATTACAGAGAAGAGATGGTAGATGGAAGGGGAGAGGCTTGATTCTAGGTAGTAAGCAGTTATTCAAAGGAAAACCTTTTTATTGTGCTCCTATCTTCTTTTATCTACCTTCTTTCATCTATTACATCCACTTCCCGTCTCTCTCTGCACCTGTTGAGAGTACCTGATGTTTCCATCACTTTGAGTCTTTTATTTATTTATTTTTCTTCCTTCCTTCCTTCCTTTCTTCGCTCTTTTGTGAATGCTTCCTTCCCTCATTCCCTCTCTCATTCCTCCGTTTTCTTCTTTTCTATTCAATTATTTACATCTCTAAGGAATTTTGTTTGGTTTGTTGGGGAAAATTTTCAAAAGAGCTTTTTTTTTATATACTCCGTCAGGAAAGCTCTTAATAAAATTCGAAAAGTTCGCCTGTGGAAGAGAGGATGGGAGCCTTTTGGGAAGGATAAACTCCCCGAAATATTTGTACGGAGCGAGATTTCCTTATTTTGGGGGTTAAATATCCGGTTTCCGGTTTGGGAGTAACAGTCATTTTGGAGAGAAGACAATAAAAAGAGACAAAGAATTGTTTATCAGAGAAATTTTCTTTCTGTTGTGGAAAAACCGGGAAATACGGTTCTCCAAAAATCGGTCTTCGATATTTGATGGAGGTGAGTGGGTGTGGGAGTGTTTGGAGAATGGCAGTTTCATTTCGTTGAGCTTTTCCTCCTTTTTCCTTTCTGATCTCAGATCGTAGTCCCTAGATCGGAATCGGATGTGTTAGAAAGGTTGGGTGGGAGGAAAATCAAAATGGCGTCTAGATTTTGTTTTATTTTCTTTTTATTTCCAACAGGAGAATCGTAAATAATTTTTAAGTTGGGTTCAAGGATGTCGTCGAGGTTTCCTTGTACATGACAGGTTTTCCTTTTTAGAGCCTTTTTATTATTTATCTGAACCTCCTCCCGGTGTTTGTGATTAATTTCTACCAATTCCTCCTCCTCTTGCTACTTCCCTCCACTCCCATACACCCTCTTCCATCTTCCTCATCTTCATTACCTCTAACACACTCGTATACGACTCAATTACTTCCGGTTTATTTTTTTTGTGGCCCCACTTCCGGTTTTAAAACCTTCCGCGTTAGAATTAAACAGCACTCAGGAATAATGTTCTTCCTCTCTCTCTTAAATTACTCTCCACTTCCCTCCTTCTACTTCGTATGAACTAGTGGGAGGCTGTACAAATCTCGTCTACTCATCTGGAATGTCCGGGGAGTTGTAATTCGGAGAGAAACGTAAAAAGTTTTTACGATCCACTTAAAAACGTTTAACTCTCATTCCTAAAAGCAGATGGATGGCCAGAGTCGGAGTCGGGGGAGGAGGATTCATCTAGAAATGTATAAAAGATATAAAATCTGTTTTATTATTTATATAATTCGGTGGGATAGTTAGAGCGGGTTTCAAAACGTTCCCGGAAGAGAATGGAGTGAGAGGTAGGAATAGAAAAGCAAGGAGGGGAAGAAAGTCAAGGAATACTAGAAAGAAAATGATAGTATAGAAAGATAGGAAAAGGAGGAGAAATAAAAAGGAAGAAGAAGGACAAAGGATCAAATAGAAAGAACAATAAAATTAGGAGGAAAAGGAAGAGCGAGAAAGCATCAATTACAAGATGGAAATGTACGTAAAAGACAAGAAAGAGTGAAGCTAATGGAAAGAACAAACACAAATAGAAAATAGAAGACAAATAAAGTGAGAGAAAAAACTTTAAGACAAGAGAGTGAAAGAAAGGAAAGACAGAAAAAAGCAAAAGTGGGGCAAAACTCAAATCAACAAGAGACATCTAATAGAAGAAGAAAAGGAAAGAAAAAAATTCAGAAATGTCAAAATGAAAGAAAAAGAAGAAGAAGGGAGTCTAAAAATAGAAAAATAAAAATATCATCGAAAAATTCTGATAATAGAAAAGATAGAAAGAGAAGAGGAAGAAGAGAAGAAGAAAAATAAAGGAGATGAAGAAGAAATAGGAAACTAAAAATTAAAAAAAAAGTAGGAAAAGAAGAAAAAGTCAGAAGAAAGATCAAAAAAGAAAGAAAAATGAAAGAAAAAGATAAGAGAAGAGAGAGAGAGAGAAAGGTTCACAAAAAGTGAGAGACGCTTGGAAATCTGGAAGAAGCAGACGAAGTAGAAGATTATACACAACCACCCAAAAGAGGGGGGGCTGTTGGGAGGTGCAGTTTCCTCCTCATATAGACCCCAAAACCTAAGCAATCACAACAAAGAAGGATAAGAAACCCAAGAAACACAAACCCAAAAAAATAAACCAAAACCATATCCACACAACAGAAATCTATTCGGAAAACTGCTAACTGCTTCGTAAAACTTGATACGGCTCCCCCCAAAAAACGAGGCTCCTACCCCGCAAACCCCATTCACCCCTCCTTCAACCCCACCATCCCCCCCAAAAAAAACATCGGGAAATAAAGTCGACCGTTTCGTTTTTCAAAATCCAATTTTTTTAATACAACAGAAAAGGTTTTTAAAAACTACAGCAGAAAGGTTGAAAGCGAAATCCGGGGGTGGGTCGTAGAGGTTGGGGGTAACGAGGAAGTGAAAAAGGTTCGACAAATTGCGACATGAAAAATTTTTCCTCGGGAAACTTTTTCAGAGAGAAAATAAATTTCCGCGGGAAAAGTTTCTCGCCTTCCGTTCATTCCCCCCCAACCTCCGCCACATTTATGATTTATTTATTTATTAGGAAAAGGTTTTTTCTTCTGCTAATGAACGAATTAAATGATTGATTGATTGATTGATTGAATATCTGCTAAGAAGATTTAAAGAGGATGAAAGGAAGTGGTGGCGGCGGTGATGGCGGTTACAGGGTAGAAAGGTGACATTGCCCCGCTTCGTTTCCAATGTCTTTGATTAAGACTTTCCCGGGAGGAGGGGGGTTTGGGAGAGAGGGGAACCGGAAACCGGAAACAAAAATTCTTCGATTTTTAATATATAATTTCCCGGGAAATTCAAAAACAGGGAAAACGGGGGTATTTAAACCTGCCAAACTTTGTGGATGACTACAGATTCGAACTCTCTCAGTGAGGGAGGGTAAGAGGGGGTTATCGCGAAATTTTCCACGGGGAGAGGGGGGGGGGGGACTCATTTTAAAGTCAAATATTAAGTTTTATTAAAATCCCAAATCTTTGGGAAAAGCTCGCGTATAAAAGTTCCGGGAGAACGGTTTTTCCGGTTTGATGAACGCCACGACAATCAAGTGGTTGAATCGAATGAATTGGGCGGGGTTGAGGTGTGGGGAGGTAGACTTTGGAGGAGGTTTGGGCGTTTTGGGTTCCTCTTCCTCTACGACTCTGAATCTACTGAACCTCCGATCATGTCCCCCGCGATCGGTCAGTTGACCTCTCCTTGCCATTCCTTCGCTATATGTGATGTATGTAGAAGGGGATTCAATTCAAAAGTAATGCACACTTTTGTGTTTATGAAGAGAATTTCAAAAACTACCCCTCAATTTAGAAATTCGTTTCAAAAATAGTGCACACTTTTAGATGTTAATTTAATGGATTCTGCACGCTTTTGCAAAAGGCCTACTTTCAAAATTGATGCACACTTGTTATAAATAATTCATTTCGAAAGGTTTTCTCATAATTATTGCACACATTTCACAACCGCCCATTTTATAAGTGATGCACACTCTTAAAATATCATCTTTCAAAAGTACTGCACACTTTTATGGAAGCTTTAAGCCACCAAAAAGTAGGCACCTATTCTCGCTCATTTTCGCCTTTGACATTCACTTATTTAAGTAATAAACACTTTCAGCATAAATTCATTTCATAAATTCTGCACACTTTAGTAGAGACCTCATTTCAAAAGTAATGCACACTTTTGTTTTTCAAGAGAATTCAAAAACACAGCTCAATTTTGGCTGGACACTCGTTTCAAAAATAGTGCACACTTTTAGATATTAGTTTTATGAATACCGTCACACTTGCAAGGGACCTAGTTTCAAAAGTAATGCACACTTTTTGTCAGTAACTCATTTCAAAAGGCTTTTTTGTTTTAATGAAATTTTTTCAGCCAAAATTAAAATTTGTTTTTATTTCATAATTATTGCACACATTTCAAAACCACCCATTTTATAAGTGATGCACACTAAAATATTATCTTTCAAAAATACTGCACACTTTTATGGAAGATTTCTCACACCAAAAATAGGCACCTTGTCCGGAAAATTCATTTTCACCTTTGCCTTTCATTTATTTAAGTAAGAATCACTTTCAGCATAAACTCATTTCATAAATTTTGCACGTAGAGTTATGACGTCATTTCAAAAGTAATGCACACTTTTTATGAAGTGAAGAATTCATTTCGAAAGAGTCCTGATCATTTTTATAATCCAAAAATGGCAATTTTCAAATTTATGAATACTGAAGGTTTTGATGCAGGTCATTTTTCATAAATATTGCACACTAAGATGGCGGGTTCATAGTTAATTAATAACGAAAGAGAAAGTAGAAAGTGAGGAAAGGAAAGTAGAAATATGGGAGGGAGTAATTGAGAAGGTAGAAGAGAAGCAGTGAAAAGATGAGGCAGAATGAAACAAGTGGATGCTGATCGAGGATGAACGGTATCATTACACAGATCCTTGAATAAGACGTTTCATAAATAATGCACACTTACAACGAATTCTTTTCTCATAGTGAATGGTAGTTGGGTTGGGTTATAACCAAAACCGTAAATTGGAGAGTCAGTAGCGGACCAAAATGAGCTCACAACCTCTTCAGAAGAAAATTATTTCGTTGTGCAACTTTATAAACGCGCCTACGTAAATAAAAATTTTCCGGGATGGGGGTGATAAAAATATGGCAAAATTTCGGAAAAGAAGAAGAGGAAACAGCCCAAGTCGATTCGACGATTTTTCTAAAAATTAATATTTCGCGGCTTCATCATCGGGAAATGGGTTCCGTTTCCGGTTTCTATGGGAAATTAATAGAAACAAATTTTCGGGAAATGGAAACCCTCCCCTTTCATCTTCATCCCCTTGGCGGATTCCAGTGAACGCAATTTTAACACTGTTAATTAAAACCGGAAGCGTCGTCGTTTTGTAACGGCCGTCAAGATTGATGACCCGGGGTGGATGGGTGGGGTGGGGGGGTGGAAACGGGAGCGTGGTTTCCTTTAAGGTTCGCTCACGAAAATCTCCGGAGGATTTTTCCGTTTTCCTTGTTAAAATAAAAAGAGGAAGATGGGAAATTCGTTCCGAAGGTTTCCATCCGTCTTTACATTTTCCTTCCGAATGTTTTGGTTTCATTATTTGGGGGTGGGTGGGAGGAGCGAGGGTTTTGGTTATGACGTCATTACAAATTTTTTTTTGTTGTCCTGTTGGACTATCGTCTTGGGAAATGGGAGAAAGGGAAAGTTATGAGGTTGTCTCTTCTTTCTTTCCTTCTCATTGCCTCATGTTTCTTTTCTGGACCACGTGACCAAAAGAATGAAATTTCGTTTGTGGGTTCCCTTGCCCCGGAATTTGATGACCGTCTTCTTTTCATATTTCTTCATTTTTATCTCTTTTCTTCTTCTCCTTTTTTTTTTATTTCATTCGCCGTCATGTGTATGTACAAACGTCATGTTATTACCGTTGTTGATGTCCTCCTTCTTTTCCATTTCCGGTTTTATGTTTTCTATTGTGACTCGAGCTGCTTTTTTTATTTTTCCTTATTTTACAATTTTGTGTCTAAACTCAACCGAAATTTAGCTTCCTCGAGAAAATTTTAAATTTCCTCAGCAAATCGAGCCAGTTTTAGATGAAAGGTAGACGACTGACAGGAACATAACTATGGGAGACCTTAAAATGACAGAGGAGTGTAGAAAATGAGCGAAGTTAGTAGAATCCCTTCTACTCTTCGACATAGTTGAGGATGTAAGGGAGGAAGAAGGAAATGAATTATGTACAAATAGAAAGTAATGAAAATGCAAAAACTGAAAAGAACTGTGAGAATGACGAATAATTGAAGAACTCGAAAGAAATGTATAAGCAGAAATAGAAATAAAAGAAAAGGAAGAAGCGAAATAGTAGAAGAAGAAGGAAGAAATAAAGGAAAATGAGTGGAACTAATGAAGAAGAAGAAGATAAAGCTCAAGGAAGAAAGAAGAAAATGAGAAAAACTATAAAAGGAAGGAACAGAAAATAGAAAAATACAGAAAAGTCGAAGTGGATCATAGAACAAAGAAGAAAGAACAAATAAGTATATATGGAAAAGATAGAAGAAAGAAAATATCAAAACAAAATGATACGGACGGTAACAGTTGAAGTTAAACAAATTCAGAAGGAAAAAGGAAATCATGAAAAATAGACAGAAAAAGAACAAGAAAAGAAAAATGATACAAAAATTCAAATAGAATATAATATACAGAAATGTCTGAGATAAAGCTCAAAAACAGAAATGTCAAAAATGAAGAAGGAGAAAAAGAAACGCAATATAGTAGAAAAGAATGAGTAAAATAAATAGAAAAGAAAAAGAATAAGAAAAATATAAAGATAAAAACAGAAATAGGAGAAAAATTGAACAGAAGAATAAAGCATCGATTCGACTAAAAAAGTCTAGAAATATCAATAAATAAAATAGAAAAATAAAATAAATAGTGGGAAAACAGGAAATAAAAGAAGGTGGGACAAAAAATAAAAGAAAAGAAAAATGAAAACCAAATAGTAAACAGGAAGATAAAGAAGAAGGAGAAGTAGGAGAATAAGACGATTCAAATAAATAAAATTGTAGAAAACAGAAGATCAAAAACAGAAAAGAAGAGAAAGAAAGAAAAAGAAAAGAATAAAATGGACAAGGAGAACAGAACAATGGGAACAGAAAAGCAAAGTCCGAAACCGGAAATGGACAAATATAAAAAAAATCGAAGAAAAGAAAATAAAAAGGAAGAAGGAGAAAAGAAAACCTAAAAAAGAAGAAGACAAGACAAATAAATAAAAACCGGAAGAAGAATAAAAGAAAGAATCAGTTCAGAGGAAAAGTCAACAGAAAGCAATGGACAAAAATGTCAAGGAAAATAGAAGAAGAGGAGGACAAAAAGACAAAATAGTAGAAAAAGTGGGAAATAAAACAAACAGAAGAAAAGAAAAGAAGAGGAGATAAAAAGCTAAAACAAAAGAGAAATAGAATAAAGAAAAATTTGAACAGGAGAGAATAAGAAAAATAGGTGGCACAAAACACTAAGAACATATCTCAATAAACAAAAAGTAGAAAAGAAAAAGCTCAAATAGTAGAAAACGGGAAATCAAAGCTCGAAACAAGTGGGACAAAAAGAAAAGAAAATAGAAAAATAAAACTCATCAAAACTCAGTGAAATAGATAAAATAAAAGAAAAGAAGGAGAAGTGGAACAATAATACATGATAAAGAAAAATTATAAAATGGAAAACAAAAAGAAAATGGAACAAGGAGAAGAGAGAACAGAACAATAGGAACAGAAAAAACAAGAAGGTCGAAAAATGGACAAAAATAACAAAAACCAGAAGAGAGAAATAAAAGGTGGAAGAAGGAGAAGGAGGAGGAAGGAAAATAGCAAGCAAAAGAGAAAACCTAAGAAAAGAGAGAAGACAAGAACAAATAAACCAAAAAACCGGAAGAAGAAAGTATAAAAGAGGAAACAGTCGAGAGGAAAAAGAAGGTCAGCGAGAGAAGCAATAAAAGAAGCAGAGGACTCCAACAGCGCCTTAAAAATGAGAGCTAGGCAAACGGAATGCATCGGAAAAACGCGAAACCAAAAACGACTCAAAGGAGAACCAGAACCATTAGTGGACTCATGCGATAATGAGAAAGGAAACTCACAAACCGGAAACGGATTCATTTCCCTCACTACTTCAACTCTTAGGAGGAAAGGAAAAAAATTCAAAATGGCGGCAGCTCTTTTAAGTACTCTTATCATCATCATCATCATAATCATTTTTCCTATTTTCCTTTCACTTTTCTAAACAAACTTTCTTCTTCTCCTTATTCCCTTTCCGTCCGTCTTTCTCCTTGTCAAAACAAAAGAAGGAAATGATAAGCGATGGCGATAATTCCTTCGGAAAATTTTCTTTTTTCTTTCTAACGGCTGCCGCGACGAAGAGTATAAAAAGTTAATTTAGCAGAAGGCGTTTCCGGTTTTTCGCGGTTTAATTTATTAACCATTAGCGTTTCCGGTTGGACGACTAACCGACGGAGGGAAATTATTATTATTATTCGCGTGTGTGTGAAGAATTTAAACAAATTTTCACGGATTTTGAAAAATATTATTACGGGGAGGAGGAGGAGGAGGAAGCGCGGAGGTGGAGAGAGGAGGAGTTAAGGGAGGACAGGAAGAAAGAAGAAATTGAATTCAGAAACTTGTTGCGAGGAAAACCTTTTTTTGTGATTTGAATTTTAAATTTTCCTCTTCTTTTATTTTTCCGGGAAAACTTGGGGTCGTCTCTCTCTCTCTCTGTTGCTGTCTCTGTCTTCTGTTTTGTTTCTATTTTGGTTACCTTTTCCTCGTGTACTGTTTTTTGTTTATTTTGTTTTCACTCTCTCTCTCTCTCTGTTTCCTCCCTCCTTCTCTTTGTTGTTGTTTTTCCTCTTCTGCTACTCTCCCAGTCTACTCGGATCTTTGCCTTTCTACTACCTTCTGGATTTTAGGTTTCTCTTCCTATTCACTTATGGTTTATCTCTCTCTCCTGTTTCTTTTGCTTCCGTTCCCTCTCTCTCTCTCTCTACTCTGTTTTTGATGTCTACACTTCTCTTTGTCTTTCTTGCTGTCTCTTCTCTTTGTCTTCTTCTTTTTTTCTGTCTTTCTTGCTTTCTTTCATTCTCACCCTCTATTACTTTTAGTTGGGTTTGGTTTCTGTATAGCTTCTCTTTTCTTGGTTTACTGTTTTTGTTATTCAACTCTCTCTCTGCCTGTCTTTTTCTTTCTCTTCCGTTTTCTTTTCTCTCTCTCTCTCTCTAGCATTTGCTGTGTATTCTGTTTTATACTTTCCATTTCTCTCTTTTATGTTTTTGATGTTCTCTTCTCTTTGTTTTTCCCCATTTCTACTGTTTTGTATCTTTTTGACTTTCTTTCTTTCTTTTTTGTCTCTCTCTCGTTTGGTGCTTTCTTCTTCTTCTGGTCAACTGTTTTATTATTTTGATGTCTCTCTCTTTCTCTGTCTCCCCTTCCCCATTTCGGTTGTTCACTACTATTTTGTCTCTTTTTTACTTTCTTTCTTGCTTTCTTTCATTCTCACTCTCTATTACCTTTAGTTGGGTTTGGTTTGGTTTTCTTATTACTTTTCTTGGTTTGCTGTTCTTGTTATTCAACTCTTTCTGTGCCTGTCCTTCTCTCTTTCTTTCTCTTCCGTTTTCCTTTTCTCTCTCTCAGACATTTGCTGTGTATTCTGTTTTATACTTTCCATTTCTCTTTTTCATGTTTTGATCTTTTTCTTCATCTTTTCTCCATTCTATCTGTTTTGTATCTTCTTTGCTTTTTCTTTTTGTCCCTTCCGTTTTCATCTCCTTCTTCTCGTTTTGTTGTTTTATTCTGTTTTGTCCTTTTTTCATTTCTCTTTTATGGTTACCTGTGTAATTATTTGATCTTTCTCTTTCTCTGTCCCCCTTCGCCGTTTTCCGGTTTTTCACATCTACTGTCGTGTCTCTTTTTTACTTTCTTCCTTTCTTTTATTCTCTTTCTATCACCTTTAGTTGGGTTTGGTGTCTGCTTTACTTTTCTTGGTTTACTGTTCTCTTTATTCAACTCTCTCTGTGCCTGTCCTTCTCTTTTTCTTTCTCTTCTGTTTTCTTCCTCTTTCTCTCTCTCTCATTTGCTGTCTATTCTGTTTTGTAATTTCCATTTCTCTCTTTTATGTTTTTGTTGTCTCCTCTTCTCTTTGTTTTTCTTCACTTCTACTGTTTTGTATCTTTTTCTCTTCGTTTCATTTCCTCTCTCTCATTTGTTACTTATTCTGCTTTGTACTTTTTCGTATTTCCCTTTTCTGACCAACTATTTTATTATTCTGATGTCTCCTCTTCTCCGGTTTCTCACTTCTACGGTCTTGTCTCTTTTTTACTTTCTTCCTTTCTTTTATTCTACCCTCTATTACCTTTAGTTGGGTTTGGTGTCTGCATCGCTTCACTTTTCTTGGTTTACTGTTTTTGTTATTAAACTCTCTCTCTGTGTCTGTCTTTCCCTTTTTCACTTCATTTTTCTTATTCTGTTCTTTTGGTACTTTTATCTCTCTCTCTCGAGTTATCAGGAACTCGTCGTGCGTTGTATGTGTTGTGGTTTTTGCTTGTCACTTGCGATACTTATATGACCTAGTTGGGGTTGAAATGAGATTTTACACGCGAAAATGAATTTTTGAGGGGTTGCTACCCCTTTCCTACTTGGTGGGTTTATGTGAGATTGTTTTTTGTGGTCAAGGTGGTTGTGCGTGTGTTTGTCTTCCTGAATTCTTGTCAGCGAATTGATTCTATCTAAGGTGCTGTTGAGTTTGGTTCTACTTAACTGAACTCTACAAAAATGGTTCTGGTAAGGATTAGAAGGAAAGAAAGACCTAACTACGTCACTGACTAAGCTAATACACTCACCTTCCTTTCTCCGCTTCTCTTTTGGCATTCTCTTCGCTCTCGACGGCAAAACTTTCCAAACCTCTCGACAATTTCAACATCTCCGTTCCAAAGACATGAAGAGCGGTCATGGTCGCGCTCGTCGGCTCAGGTACGCTGCTGTCGGGCAACCACAACTCGTGATTCTCGAGAGTCGTCAGATCCGTGTCCGTCGACGTGCTGGAATGCTGCTGATGGATCAAGTGTTGTGGTGTCGCACACGCGGAAGTCTTTTCCTTTGACTCGAGGAATTTTTTCCAAGTGCATCTCCTGTCGATGCCTGAAACAAAGACCAAAAGACACCCCCAACCCCGGGGGTGTACACCCCTAAAATAAGTTTTCCATTAAAACTCCAGCAGGACTTTTATCTAAATTAAGAAGTTTAAGAGTGTTTCTCTGTTTGAACAAATTCGGTTCCTCTTTCTCTCTTTTTGGACTGGCAGAGAGGAGACCTAAGTGGGGTAGGGGGTGGATGCGAAGTGGGTCTGGGGGTGAAGGGCTTCTCTCTTTTTGCTGACTCCCTCGCTGATTTTTTCATTTAATCAATCAAAAGTTCCTTTCATGTATAGAGAGTAACCACTCTCAAGTGTTTATTTCTCTAACGAACCGTCGACCAGTGCCGGAACTAGGATATTGTAAACTCTATAAAAGTGTGCATTACTTATGAAATGAATTTTTTAAAACTAAAATGTACAGTTTCCATAAAACAGACCTCAGAATTTTATTTTATTTTATTCTTTACTTCTTAAAATTTCAAGTACATCTTTCATAAATATTGCACACTTCTGTTAATCAGTTATTTCAAAAGTAATGCACACTCTCGACGAAAATTCCATTTCACATGTACTGCACGTTTTAGAAAATTCCAAATCACGGTTTGACGCAAAAATTTATTCCATAAATACTGCACACATTCATCAACCATCCATTTTATGTAGAGTACTCACTCTATTTCAAAAATACTGCACACTTTTATGGAGGTTTTATTTCATAAACGAGACCAATTTTGACGAGAAATTAATTTCAGAAGTACTCCAGTCACACTCTCGGTATTTGTTTGTTTCATAAGTAATGCACAACTAGGTGAACCTTTTTGTAAGTTTCTATGTCATGTATTCTGCATCCTTTCGACAGGGATTTATTTCAAAAATAATGCACACTCTTGACGAAAATTCAATTTCACATATACTACACGTTTTGGATGAATCTCCCTTTCACGTTTTGATGCAAAAATCTATTTCATAAATACTGCACACATTCATCAACCGTCCATTGTATACCTAGTACTCTAAAATTTTTCTTCAAAATACTGCACACTTTTGTGGAGATTTTATTTATCCTTACGAATCCTTTTCGTAAGTGTCAGTGTCATACATTTTGCAGCCTTTCGACAGGGATCTATTTCAAAAATATTGCACACTTCTGTTAATCATTTATTTCAAAAGTAGTGCACACTCTCGACGAAAATTCAATTTCACATATACTGCACGTTTTGGATGAATCTCCCTTTCACGTTTTGATGCAAAATCTATTCCATAAATACTGCACACATTCATCAACCGTCTATTGTCTATCTAGTACTCACTCTATTTCAAAAATACTGCACACTTTTATGGAGGTTTTATTCCATAAACGAGATCAATTTGGACGAGACATTAATTTCACAAGTAGGCCTACTCCAGTCACTTTTGGTGTTCGTTCATTTCATAAATAATGCACACACAGGTATCCTTTCCGTAAATGTCCAAGTCGTACATTCTGCATCCTTTCGAGAGGGTTCTATTTCAAAAATAATGCACACTTTATACGAATAATTTTTCATAATATTTCCTTGATGCCCCAGTTAATTTGAAGTAGATAAACATAAAACAGATAATGAGAGGAAGAAGATAAACAAAAATTAAATCAGTCATAGCCGTAAAAAAATCTCAGGACCGTAATCAGGGATTGGGACACAACGCAAAAGATGGAAGAAGAGAAGATTGATCAGTTTAAAGTACAACGCCATCTGGATCAAAGTCTGCTACAGCGAATAAAAAGCAGAAACCGGAAATGGTAAACCGGAAACACAAAACCTTAGAGAAAAGAGGTGAAACTAGAAGATGTAAGAATGAGGAGACCAACTCTTCCGTCTTTTTATTTACATAAACGGAAGTGAGGACGGCAGGGAAGGAAGGAAGGAAAGAAGGAAACTGGGATGAGGGAGAAAGCTTGAAAACATTTTCCGCAACTTCCGGTTCCAAAAACAACAACAAAAAAAGTTTTCAAATTTTATACAAAATATATTTCGAGAGAGGAAAGTTGGCGGAAGAAGATGATGATGATGATGATGAAGAGAGAGGAGATGTAATCATGAGTACGATAAACTCAAGATGAGAGAGGCGGAGGAGGAGATGGAGACGGAGCTAATCTTTCAAAGATGACATCACACGCGAATAAATTAAAATTCGGGTTACATTTCCCGCCATTTTGTTTTCTTCTTTTTTTGTTTTTTCCCTTCCAGATCGTTCCGGGAGGAAAGTCGTTACGGAGGAGGAGGAGGAGGAAACTGATGTCACGTTCTAACGATGTCAGGTTGAAAGAACTTTTCCCCGAGTCGTGATTGCTGTCGTTACACCTCAAATTATAATCCTGTCGTTCTTTTTGTTTCATCTATCTTCCTCTTCTCTTGATTACTTTTATTTACTTGTCTCTTTGGTTTCCTCCTGTATACCTCCTCGATTTCCTCCTCCTCTACCATCTCCTCCTCTCTTTCGAAATCCATCTTTTGGATGATTCTTTTGATGTTGTTAGGCGTCTTGTGCGAGCTCACCTTCTCCACGACCTCCCACCTTCCTCTCTCTTTCATCCTCTCACCTCTATTTTCGGTTTCCCCTTTGACCTTTTCCTTTCCGTTTATTTTCGGATTCGAAAACTTTTTCTCGAGGATTTCTAGAATTATCGCCACGAGTAGGATGGTTTTTGGGGGTTTTGCGTTGGCGTTGAGAGAATCCTTTTTCGGGACTTGACCTTCTGTAGGTAGTCCTTGAAAATGAATCGCTTCTCTCTGACCCCCTCCTTCAATTCTTCTGGCAGAGAAAACTGTTGGAAGGTGACGTTAACGGCGGGCGCTCTAATTAATAAAACGAATTCATAGGAGACCACGTGACATCGCTGTCGTCTTGTGGGAATATTTTTTGGGAAAATCAAAACTTTCCCATTTTCCGTGCTCCCTTTCTTCTTCTTACCTCTCGTCTCTACGGTCTTTTTGTCGCCATTTATCTTCTCATTGTTTCTCGTCTCTCTTTTGTTTCTTCAGCATCTTGTTCTCGGTCTTTTCTCATTACAACCTCCTGTAGGACGTTTTA
Source organism: Columbicola columbae (assembly GCA_016920875.1). Taxonomy (NCBI): domain Eukaryota; kingdom Metazoa; phylum Arthropoda; class Insecta; order Psocodea; family Philopteridae; genus Columbicola; species Columbicola columbae. Next base: position 9,401,342 of record JADMLL010000011.1, on the reverse strand, counting down.
TTACTCGACAGATTTTCCCTGTCTTCCTTAATTTTACCCTCACGTTACCTTCACTCTTATTCACTTCCGGTATCGAAAACCCAAAAGAAACCTCAAAATCGATTTAGGCTGTCGTAGTTATAACTGATTCTCAAGAAATAGCCGGAATAGCTTGACCGATAGTCTAGTTGCAATCAAGCTAGAATCTTGTCAAACAGCACATTCAACTACTTCCGGAATAGGGAATCAATGGTGCTGTCCATCCCCACCAAAACCCCCGAAAGATTACTACCACCCGTAAACAAAGAAAAGTGAACAATCAGTGTGCATTACTTATGAAAGACCCTCCCACTTTTCCACTCTCAGGATTCCCTGAGGCAGTCAATATTTCTCTCGCTGAAAGGGTTGTTGGCCGGCCATCTTTAAAACTTTCTCTTCCAATTAAAAAATCCAACTTTCTAATTAAAAAAAAAGAATTTTCAAATTAATTCTTCATAAAAAATTCAATTTCTCCTCCCCCGTCCCCGGCTCACCCTACTTCTCTCTTTTGTTTTATTTTTAATCACTTCCTTCCGTTTTTCCTCTAAAATCCAACTTCCGGTTATTCTCTGTTCGAAGAAAGACGTCTATAAGCACTTCAACACAAAACGGAAGGAGAGCACTACAGAGAAGTCTTTTCATGGATACTCGTTTCATAAATACTGCACACTTTTATGATATGTGATCCATGATATCGTTGTAGATTCCATGCCTTAAGTTCTGGACTATACGAAGATTTTTTTTGTTTCATAAATATTGCACACTTGTTTACAGTTCTAAATCAGGCAGATTATTCATAATCACCAACTCAAGTTTGGGTGAATTTGATGAAATTTTGAGTATTTATCATATTTACCGGCTAGTTTATATAATCTTCAACTTGAATGAAGAACTTTTACCAAAGTCGGCTCGGATTGCTGACTTCTGACACTTTTCAGACAAAAGGTCAGCAGTCTAAGCAGATGTGATCGTACTGATGGTGAGCGAACCTCCCAACAAGAAGCGGCTGATACACGAGAAGTGACTGAAGACAAGCATCTGAGCAAACTGATGAAATCTCATCACTTTCAAGATGGATTCTTTACGGAAATTGTGTGCAATACTTTTGAAATAAAATTTTTAAAATGAAGACTGTGGAACACATTTGCAATAAATTTCTTCATGACGGGTGTGCAATACTTTTGAAATGAAATTTTTAATGAAGAGTGTGCAATACTTTTGAAATGAATTTTTGATGAAGAGTGTGCAATACTTTTGAAATGAATTTTGTGAGAATACTGCAATACTTTTGAAAAATGAAATTTGTGTTATGAAGAGTGTACAATAATGAATTTTGTGATGAAAAGTGTGCAATACTTTTGAAATGAATTTCTTCATGACGTGTGTGCAATACTTTTGAAATGAAATTTTTTTTAATGAAGACTGTGCAATATTTTTGAAATGAATTTCGTTTTATGAAGATCGTAAAAAATTTCATTTCAAAATTATTGCACAAACGGTAGCAGTGTGTGCAACATTTTATAAATGAATTTTCAATGAATTGTGTGCAACACTTTTGAAATGAATCCCTCACAAAGTGATCACATTATTTTGTGAATTATTCGTTCACAAACCCGTAAAGTATTTATGAGACTAGTCCACTGTAGATATTTGGATGAACCATAAAAGGGGAGACTCTTACGTGAAATCAATAGAAAAGCCGGAAGTTATTTATGACTCGACGAATTTATTAATTTTGAAAAAGACGACGATTTAAAATTTAAAAAAATAAAAACTGGAAGTCAACAACCTCTTCTGCTTGCCAAAAATGTGAGAAAGAGATGAGGCTTCATCTAGCCCACCCCATCTTCTCTCTGTCATCCCTCCCTCTCCCACACCTCCTTCGCCTTCCATCTTCCTTTTCGAAAATTATTTTTCCTTCTCTCGAAAATTGAGAGACTCATTCTAATTTGTCTACAGTTGTGTAGTTTTTCGTCTTCGAGCACAATATTAAAAAGAAGACGGGAATAAGGTGTTTGTTAGGGAAAAGCAAACAGCAGAAGAAGGGAGAGAGAGGGAGGGGGGCAATTGTCCTCCAAAATTCTCATTTAAACGCGACAGAGATGGAAGAAGGCTTATTGAGACTCGAGATTCAAATGAAACTCGAAAATTTTAATATTCCTCCGCCTCCCTCTTCACCCCCTCAGCCTCAACTCCCGTCGTCCTCCGCCATCTTTTCTTCTACCCTCGTATAGTCCGCATCATTTTTGAAATGGAGTGCGTGCAGCATTTATGGAATTAATTTCTGGTGTAAGTGTGCATTATTTTTGAGAAGATGGTTTTGGATGAATCGGAAAATGATGTCTACCACCCCACCCACCCTCCCTTCTCCTCTTTCCAGCTTTTTCCTGGAGGAAAATTTTTTTGTCCTCCATCTTCTCCTTAGGAGTTCTGAAGAGAAAGGTTCGACTTGTTACTTTTTGTTTTTTAATTTACGAAAAAAAAATCCAGAAAATAGATTATCTACTCTCCTCCATCTTCTCTTTTCTCCTTCTTACCCCTCTCTCCTCCTCTCTCTCTCTTGTTTCTCTCTTCTAATTTCAGCCTTGGAGGAAATTATTTCGAAAACTTGACAATACTCTCGTTAAGATTTTTATAAATTTAATAAGCAACCCCCTCTTACCCCCGTCTTTCTTCCACCTGCCCCACTCACCCCTTCCTCATCCTCCATCTTTCTTTTTTCGAAAAATTTTTCCCTAACGAACCTAAGGTTCGGCCTCTCCATCCAACGGAAGGAAGTTTTGTATACAAAAAAAAAGGGAAACTCAACTTAGTTGGATTAATGACGGTTCCCGAGTTGCCCCGCTTTCCCCTATCAAACCAATTGAGTGATCAAATGATCATCTTTCCGAAGCTTTTTAGCTGTATTTTGTGGGGTGGGGAGTTCGTCTTTGGTTTCTGGTCTGATTTTGTCTTGGAGAAACGTCTCATCTTTCTTTTGTGAGAGGAGGAGGAAGACAAAAGAACAAAAAGTTTTTATGTTGCTGTTGCTGTTGTTCTTTTCCTTTTTAACTTCCCAGAGGATAAGATGTCTCGGATGTACAAACTGTCTCCTCCTCCTTCTTCTTCTTGTTCAGCTGTTAGGGTTTCCTTTCCGAGTGGAGTTCTAGACAAACACACCACAGCAAACCGATTCACGGTTATCTACATAACGTCAACTGTGGGTAAATGAATTTCGTCCACTACAATCCGACCGACAGGAGAGTTGATTTCCATCTCTGCTGTAGTCTCCAATTTCAAAATGGCGGTGGCGTATACTAATATTTATTTTTATTAAAATGAAAATAATGTTATTGGTGTCGATAAATGAAATAGGCAGATGGTAAAGGGGAGCAGGGGCGTAGGAAGGAGGGGAAGCAGGAAACAGATTTTGACTGAGAAAGAGAAATCGAAACCCGGAATTGATACTTTTTTAAGATAAATTGTGTCGAGTTTTTTTCATTTTGGAGGTGATGGCGCGGGGGAGTTGCGGGGATGGTGCTAAGGCTCCCCATCCTCTCAACCAAGCAGAAACATTTGAATTTCATTAAACCTTAAAACGCGGAGGAGAACACGAACGCGTTAAAAGCTCCGGTGCACGATTCCAGAGCTTTTCCCCACCCAACCGTTCCTCCTCCTCCTCCTCTGCCGCCCTTCAATCGAGTAATTCAATAAAATCTGACAACCGATTGACGTAGAGTGTTGAAAGGATCAAAAAAAAAGCGCGGTTGGAAACGGAGATTGCTTTTCCTTCCTATAAATTATTTATTTATTTGTTTTAAATTGAAAAATCGGGTACGGCTACGTCCCTGACTGGAGATCGAACATCGAACAACGTGTATGTAGAGGATGTAATGCGAGTGAGCGAGTCCGAAGAGAATGCGGTGGATGGACGGGTGTGGGAAGGGGGAGGGAGGGAGAGAGGATGTAAAGGTCACCAAATCTGATGTTGGATTTCGGTTTCGGAACTAACTTCTGGTTCTGATTTGAACGAATTGCTGTCGTTGGGTTTGAATACGAACAAGGTCGACAACTTTTGGCGAGCTTAGGTTTGAAAATAGTTTTGGTTGGATGTTTGGTCTCCTCCCTGATCTCCTGTCGTATTTTCTCCTCCTCTTTCCCTCCTTCCTTCTTCTCTTTTCCCTTCTCTCTCTTCCTTTTCAATGTTCCTGCTCGGTCGATGACTAGATCCAACCGATTTTTCTGCGTCAGAGGAGAAAACGCGTCGTAATCACCTGATAGCTCGTACTGACAGGTAGTGTTGAGTCACTCTGGATGGGACAATTGGAGAGAACAGTGGAAATAGGGAAAGAAGGGAAGAGAAAAAGAGAGAGAAGAGGAAGAAAGAAAAGCAGAAGACAGAGAGACAAGAAGACGAGAAAAGTGTTTAGATGAAGAGGAAAAAGATAACAAGACAGGAAAGAGACAAAGGAGAAGAAGAGGAGAAGAAAGAAACGATGGTAAGAGGTCATCAGGATCATCAAACCTGACTAAAACTAACTCATCAAGGTCACATGACAACATTTAAAACTATACGTCGTGGTCTCAGGACCGTGATAAGGCATATTAAGGCTCTTAAATTAGGTTAAATGAGGCCTAGGAATAGAGCAATGGGATAACACACAGCTTCCATCAAAATTCATTTCATAAATGCACACTTTTAGTATAGAATTAGTTTCATAATTAACACACAGTGAACAAGTCAAGTCGTCCAAGAACCCAGGACCGTATAAAAGACAAATTGTAAACTCATCCGATAGAACAGACCGTGATGGAGGTGAAACTCATTCCAAAAGTAATGCACACTTCCTCCCAGGATCAAATCACTTTCTATCCTCCCTCGTTCATCAGGGAAATTGATGGGGCTCAATCCTAACTTCCGGTTCGTTTTCCCGCCATTTTGAAAGTTTGAGTTTATCGTAGTACTCCGTACTTCAGATGAAGCTTCATTCTTTCAATTCATACACGTCTTCCACTTGGGATGCTGGGGGTTGGGGGGTTGGGGGGTGGTAGACAAAAAATCGTTTCACTCTTCTCGTTTCCGTTATTTCGTTTTGAATTTTCTGCATTGTTTCCCCCGCGATATTTTACCTCCTCCTCTTCCTCCTCCTTCCGGACTTCCTCCTCTCCCTTTTTTCCTTAACTTTTGTTTTCGCCTCGTTAAATCCGGAATTTTAATTTCCGGTTTAATTTTCATTAAATTCGACTTTTCCCTCCGCCTACGTCTGCGAGTTCTCACACCGGCTTTTCCATTTTCTCTTTTTCTATTTTTATATTCCTACTTTCCTTTATTTATTTTAACGGCAAAAATAAATAAATAAATAATTTTTATTTTCCAAATGTAACGAGAGAAAATAAAT
>JADMLL010000011.1:9345236-9395846 GCA_016920875.1 Columbicola columbae | reverse complement strand
AGAAAATGGAGAGAAGAGAAAAGATAACAATAGTAGAAAGAGAGGAAAGGCGAAGAATGCGAGAGTAAAAGGAAGATTAGACTTAGAGAGGTAGAGAGAAGGGACAAAACAAAAAGAGAAAGAAAAGATGAAAAAAAGAACTGAGACCTACAAAGACAGGTGAAAACAGGAACTAGGAGGTACCACAAAGAAAGAGATCAAGAAGGAAAAAGACGTTAGAAGAGGAGGATACATAATAAAACAGAGAGAAAGCAATCTCAAAGGAAGATGAAGACACAGTAAGCAGATCAAGGACCAAAAAGTCTGAAATACAGAAAGAAAAAAGAGACATAAGAGTAAACTGAAAAGCAAAAGACGATGAAATGTATGAAAGAATAAAGAGAGAGAATGAAAAAGAACGACAGAGGTAAACCAAAAATAGACAGATTGACACAGAAGATAGATACCGAAGAAACATAAATAGACAGAAAAGATAGAATTATAGAAAGAGAGAATGAAAAACTAAAAGAAAGAGACAAGGAAAAAGGCGAGAATGAAAAACGCTACAAGAAGATACACAAGGACAAAGAGAGACAGGGAATCTCGAAGGAAGATGAACATTCAATAAGCAGATCAAGGACCCAAGGAAGTTGGAAGTACAGAAGGACAAAAAGAAACAAAAAAGTAAAACAGAGAGAGAAAAGAAAGAAAGACAGAAATAAACCGGAGATAGAAAGACTCAGAAGAAACCTAAATAGACAGGAAAGATGGGGTTATAGTAAAAATGGAAAAATATGAACGAAAGAGAGAATGAAAGACTAAAAGAGAGAGAGAGAGATAGAAAAGGAGACCAAACGATCAAGAGAAAGTGAAAGTAATGAAGAGGATACAAGAGAGAGAGGAGTCAGAGAGCATGTGAGCAACAGAAGACGATTCCACAGGAGTGAAAACTTTTCGGATTCTAATTTCCTTTCCAAAAAAATTTTTTCCATAACGATAATCAATCAACCAATCAATCAATCGTGTAATCAATCATTCATCTAATCGATTGTTCAATAAATCAATCAGTTCAATCCCGCAACAGTCTTTTCACTTCCACTCTTCTGAAATTTTTTTGTCTTCATTCACGGGTCACCCGACTTCGGGTAAACCACCAACCTCCCCCCTCCCCTAATTCGAAACTTTCGAAAACTCGAACTGTTCCCACGAGAACGACTTCGAAATCCTTCGTAGAATCCAGGTAGATTTGGTTAGTTCCCGGATCCACAGATGGATTATGAGGTCGGGGGTCTTAGCTCAGAAGATGGCGCGTTAATCCTTGATGAGCCCAGTCCGGAAGAAGTGGGACTTTAGGAGACCGGTCATTAACAAGGGATCTGAAGGGGTTGAATGGATTTCAAAAGACAGCTTTATTATCTAGGAAATTATCTGGGAAAGATGAGAAACGACATCCGAGTCATAATTTATAGTTAAAATTCAAGGAAGACGAGGAGAGGAAGGGAGGAAGAGGAAGAGATAGAGGCCCTTTGGGAGGGATTTCCGATTCACCGTTTCCGGGAGTCAAAGTCAAAGAGACGCGGACATAATGGAAAGCCTCGGAGGAAGGTGACCAAAAACTGAAGATGCTGAATAATGGGACTTTAATTACCATAACGTGGAAAAGTTTATTAGGAGAGCTTTTGCCGGGTGCCAGGAGGTACGGCCGACCGTGGACGGGGGTAGAAAGCTTTCGGAAGGTAATGAACAGCCCGACATCGGCCAACAGAGGATTACTCTCCAAGTTTGTTGTCGGCTTTCAACTCTATGAATAATTCATTTTTTTTACGGGAGAATGGAGCTCTGTTCTTCGGCCATTCGAGCCCCGAGTGTCCCGCTCCACCCTCCTCCTACCTCTCCCTTCCCATTTACTCACGTGGAACCGTAATTGAAGGACTTTACCTCTACACCGAGAGATTCTGCGTCCTTTTTGTGGACTTCCTCCGTATCACTTCCGGTTTTTTTCCTACTACTTCCGGAATTAGAGTTCTACTCTACCTACTAATTTTTAACTTGGGATATTTACCACCCAGCCCCACTTCCTCCTACTCAATTAGTCTGCTGACATATTTCGGTGGTGAAAGACTCCAAAAACTTACCCATGGCTTGACCGGCGGCGCTGCTCAGCCACATCCCCGTCCAACCAGGTCCCGGTCCAAGGCTCTGCTGTTGAGCTTCCAATAGTCTGACGGTCAGAGCGTAGGTGATCATCATAACTATGAGAGGAACGTAGAAGCAGATGATGGAACCGATGAGTTTGAAGAGTGGATCCGGAATCTGGCAGGTGCCTCTGACTAGAACTGAGTCGTAGTCCTGCGAAAGACAGGGTGGATGGTTTGAACATGGTTCAAGGGTGGTGACTACCTCAGAGGAGGGTAGCTAGCCTCTCTCTTACCTGAGAATACATGAGACTCAATGGAAGACTCATTGCTATGGAGAGCAACCAGACGAACATGATCTTGAGAACGACCCTCCGCCTCGTTTTGTTCCTTCCGAATTTCATCGGGTAGCGAAGACTAAGATATCGATCCACGCTGATCGTACACAGGTGCATGATCGAAGCTGTGCAGAATAGTACATCCAGACACATCCAAATGAGGCAGTAGACAGGATCGAACGGGAAGAAACCTGAAATCAGATAAAAACGGAAACTGATGAGTAGGGTAGATGGAAAACTAAAAAATTTGATTGACTGCTTGTCTCTTTCCTCCTTCCTCTTCTCTCCAAAAAATCATCCACAGCACACACTTCCGATGAGTACTTCCGCTTCCGGCTTCTTTTGGAACCATGATAAAGCTTCTACGAAACTAAAACCGGAAGTAGTAAACTGCCCAGCACCCTTTTCTAATTTTTTCTTTTTGATTCTAAACTCTGCGAGTGAAGAATGTTGTTGAGATTTTGTGTGTACGTATACAGTGCACCGGAAGTGGAAAACAAACCGGATATGAAAGGAAAAATTTTTTAAAGTCGTGGAAAGAAAATCTTTCCGTGGAATCATTCTGTGAGAATGTTTTTCTTTTTAATGAAAACTCCTCTTTGACGGATAGCACTTCCGCTTCCGGTCCTTTTTGAAAATTATTCTCTTAAACTAAAACCGGAAGTATAAACTCCCCAGTCCTCAGTTTTAATTTTTAGTTTTAGGATTTTGTGTGACCGTGTGCGGTGCAACAGAAGCGGGAACAGTCAACCGGGTATGAAGGAAAAAATTCTTAGAAACCGTGAAAGTGGAACTTCCGCTTCCAATCCCTTTCGGATCTCAATATTCTCAGAAACTAAAAACCGGAAATGGTGAACTCCCAGCCTTCTTTCTTAATTTTTTGTTTTGACTCTAAATCCCGCTGCCAAAGAATGATGTTAGGATTCTTTGTGAATTTGCAGCACACCGGAAGTGGGTCACACAAACCGGATGTAAAAAAAAAATTCGTGGAATCATACCGTGAAAGTGTCTTTGTCTTTCATGGGTAGTATTTCCGCTTCCAGCGCCTTTTGTTTCCGATATTAATAAAGTTTCTCCAAAGCTAAAACCGGAAGTAGTAAACTCCCAGCCCTCCTTCCTTAATTTTTGGTTTTGGTTGAACTCTGCAAGACTTCTAAAAGGGTGAAGAATGTTGTTGGGAGTCTGTGTACCGGTGTGAAATGCACCGGAAGTGGGAAACACAAACCGGATGTGAGATGGAAAATTCTTAGAAGTCGTGAAAAGAAAATGAGTTCGTGGAACCACGCTGTGCGGATTTTTTTTCTCTTCACGTAAACAGTCTCTCTTTCACGGGTAATTTGCCGGGAGTGGGTGGGTGAGCGCTTTGTAACGCGCCTAAAAAACACGAAAGCTCCTTTTAGAAAAGTCTTTTTGAGGAGTTTTTGCACGAATCTCGAATGCAAATTAAACATCATCAGAACACATTCAAAAAATAAATAAAAAAAAAAAGTTCAGAGTCTCCTTTTAGGAAAAAAGTTTCGGTTCGGACTGTTGGCGGGGAGAGGAGAGAAAACAAGATGGCGTATCGACCCTTTTCCTCTCCTCACCTACAGCTTTTTTGTTTCCCTATCCGAAAGGACGTTTTTTTTTTCTGTCGGAGTGACATAAAGAAACAAACAAGGACGAAGATTGGAGAGATTATCATCATCGTCATCACAACAGCAACTCAAAAAAAAGACAAAATGGAAATGAAAGCGTGACATTAAAGGCTTTTGCTCCTCTTTGCTGTTGCCTCTCTTGCCCCCCTATCCTCATCCTCATCCTCTCCTTCATCTCCTCATCGGGAGACGGGTAATTATACAACCGTTGAATTAATGAAGTGTCGTGTTCACGCAGTGTTTCACCTTAAAAATTATTCAACGCATTTCATTTAAATTTTTTTAATTTACAGCGCCGTGTTAAGGATGACAGGAAACCAATCGAAGGATGGGGGGGTCATTTTTGAATCGGACATGACACGTGAACTCAATCGGGAAATAAAAACGTTAAAACTGGAAGTCGATGAGCATTTTCATTGATACCACGATTTGTCCTGAAACCTGGACCCTTCCTCTCCTCCCTCTTAGAAGCCACAAATTTTAACCGGAAGTACCCCTGCTGTGGTGTGCGCTAGACATATTTGCTGTTGGGAAATATTTTTTTCCTTTGGTGATTTGGATGCAGTTGGAAGTGTGAGAATTTTTTTCATTCCTCTTGATTCTTCCTGATTTGTTTGAGTCATCCTCCCCAAATTCCAACCCCGAAACTCAAAATATTAACCGGAAGTAGGTGGGTGGTGATTGTGTGTCAGTCATCTAGTTGTCAGGGAAAAATATTATGGAAGTTTATGAAACGTAGAACCGGAAGTGAATGAAAATTGTCAATCCTACTTGGATGTTTCTCAAATCTCTTTGAGTTCATCTCCTTCCCCTAGCTAACCCTTAGGCCTAAAATCTCAAATTTTAACCGGAAGTACCCCTGTTGTGTTGTGTGTTTAGGCGTATTTGCTGTTGGGAAATATTTTTCCATTGGTGATTTGGATGCAGTTAGAGATATACAACCGGAAGTGTGAGAATTTTTTCGTTTCTCTTTTGATTCTTCTTGGTTTCTTTGAGTCAACCTCCCCTACCCCCAACTCCGAAGCTCAAAATACTAACCGGAAGTACTAGCGGATACGTGGTGATTGTGTGTGTCAATCATCTGAAAATATTTCGAATTGATTTGGTTGAAGTTAATGAAACATAGAACCGGAAGTGAATGAAAATTGTCAATCCTACTTGGATGCTTCTCAAATTTCTTCGAGTTCTTCCCCCCATGAACAACCCCGGCAAAAAGCCTAAAATCTCAACTTTTAACCGGAAGTACTGAGGTTGCTTTTGTGTGTGAGACCTATTGCTGTTGGGAAAGACTTTTTCTGCTGCCTAGGATGTAATTTCTAATTCACAACCGGAAGTGGGAGAATTTTTTCGTTCTTCTTTCGATTCTTCCTGATGTCTTTAAGTTAGTCTTCTCTACCCTTCCCCCCCGCCATAGTCAAAATTTTTACCGGAAGTGAGGAATTTTTATTCAATTATATGTCGATGCTTCTTTGGTTTCTTTGAGTTCTTCCTCCTTACGCAGCCCCCAAAAATCCTAAATTTAACGGGAAGTACCTGCGTTGTGGCGTTTTTCAGAAATGTTGCTGTCGGGAAATACTCTTCTCTGTTAGCTAGGATACGGTTAGAAATACCTAACCGGAAGTGAGAGAATTTTTCGCCTCGCTTTTCATTTTTATAATTTGTTTGAGCCACCTTCCTCTACTTCCACCCCTAAAAGTCAAAATTTTGACCGGAAGTACTAGGTAGATGGGTGGGTGTGTGTCGCAGACATCTTGTTGTCGGGGGATATTTCGAGACGATTTAGTATAAGTTGGAAACATACAACCGGAAGTGAATGAAAATTGTCGCTCCTACTTCAATTTCTTTAAGTAATATCCCAAATTTAACCGGAAGTGCTGAGTTGTGTGGTGTGTTAGACATATTGCTGTCGGAAACACATCTTTCTCGTGCCTCGAATCCAGTTAGAATTAGACAACCGGAAGTGAGAACATTTTTTCAATATTGGCGATGCTCCCTTAACTTCTTTGAGTTCTCCTTTCCTTACACAACCTCTAAAAAGCTTAGATTTTAACCGGAAGTACTGAGAGTCAGACCGCTGCTTTGAGCAACAACCATTTCTCTGTGACACAGTTCCAGACGAAAATTTAGCTTCGTACAATCAATTCGTAAATCAAATGAAAATTTCCAGTTTGTACTTCGATTCTGTCAAATTTGTTTGAGCCGCCGCCATCCCCTCTCTTCCTCCTACAAGCTCACCAATTGTAACTGAAAGCTCTGGAGCAATATCGACTACCTCAAAAATTTGATTTCCAGAGGAAAATCGAAACACGTTTAAGGGAAACCCGTTTGGAGGAGTCTTGAGGGGATTCTAAGGTCAGACATGTTAATTAGGCAACAAACGGATGAGAAACTAACCGGAAGTAGTAATAACCGGAAACGAGGGCTTTGTTAAAACGAATTAAGGAAGACAGAAAAATAATTAAAAGCTCTCGACACGATTAACAGATTAAAAGCGGGGATCGAGGGTAGGACGGGAAAGGGAGTCGGAAGTTGATAAATCAAAACCGGAAGTAATCGAGTGGGTAAACGTGTCAAACGACAAGTCGAATAAGAGGAAATGAAGGAGGAAAAGGGATGAAGTTGAATATTTAATGGTGGTAAAAGGAAATAAATTTTCAAGGGCGGGAAAAGAAACATGAAAGCATGAAGGTTGAGTCGTGGAACGGAAGTAGATGGGAAAAGATTAGGAAAAGAAAAGGAATTAAGGAGGAAGATGGATGGAGGGTGGTCCGGGGGGTGGTTTTTGAAAGAGACGGGGGAGGGGAAAGGGTTGAGAAAATTTCCCAGCACAAGAACTAATTGGTCGTTAATAATTCAAAATATTTGTTCTCCAGTTTTGGAAAGGAACAGTTCTGTACGTTCTGCTTGCAGTCTTTACGTCTTGTCTTGTCTTTCTGTCTAACTGCCTGTCTGTCTGTCTGTCTTTCTTTTTGTGCCTTGGATTGGATTCTGTGCTGTACTGCTGTTTCTAATCCTTCTTTTAGTGCTCACTTTTGGGTTTTGCTTGTTTCTTCTTGTCTGTATAGTTTTCCCTTTGCTTCGTTCTCTGCTTTGGGTTCTGTTTCTGACCTCCCATCTTCCCACCCGATTTACCTAAATTGCTGTCTGCTCCTTGTTTCCTCTTTTCTTCTTCTTAGCTCTTGGCCTTCTTGTTTTTTGTTTCCATTGCTCCTTTCTTTAATCTTTCTTTGGTTCTGTCTTTTCTGTATCGTTTTCACAGTTTCAGACTCTTTTAACTTTTCTTTCTTGTTTGTATTGCTTTTTCTTGGTCTGTTTTGTTCCTTTTGTTTATTGCTTTGTTTGGCGCCCTGGTTTGGTTCTGTTTCTTTGTTTCTGGTCTTCTTTTTGATCTCATTCTTCTTCCCCTGTAAATGTATTTTAGGTACCGCCTACTCTTTGTTTCTATTCCTACTCCATCTTTTTCTTATATTTCGGTCTTTTTATTCTACTTCTTTCTTGTTTGTTTTTCTTTCTATATTCTACTCTTTTGTTTCGTTCTCTACTTTGGAGCTTCTTTTTCTGTCCTACTTATTTCCTTAAGATGCTGTTTGTCCTTTGTTGTATCCTTCTTCACTCTCTTTAATACTCTTTGTCCTAATTTTATACTTTTTGTTTAAATCGTTTCCATTCTTTGACTTTTCTGTGGCTCTGTGGTCTTATCTACATTTTTTTCTGTAGTTTCAACGACTCTTTTACTTCTTCTTTCTTGTTTCTATCGTTTTTTCTTTGTTTGTTTTTCTATTACTTACTTCTACTACTGTTTTGTTCCTGGTTAGATTCTTTCTCTGTTATTCCTGATGTTGTTTTTGAGATTCTTGTTCTTCTCAATTTTGTACCTAATTTACATTTGATGCTTTTAGTTTCTTTTCTATTCTTCGACATTCTGTCTTCTTATCGTCTTTTTCCTTTGTTTGATTCTTGTTTCTTTTGTTTATTGTTTTGTTTTGCATCCTGGTTTGAATTTTCTTTCTGTATTTTTGGACTGTTGTCTGTTTTCTAGTTCTATCTACTGTCACACTTTCAGTTATTTTTCTTGTTTGTGTTAGTGATACGATATGCGAAACTGGCAAGTTACCGGTGGTGGTTTAAGACTTGAAAAATCGACGCTTAGCAGGAAATACCGGAATGAATTTTACTGTATGCGGGTTGAACAGCAACGACTACGAAAAAATTGACAAAAAATGCAGAAGGCTTGTGCAAAAAATCAGAGACAAAGAAAATGACACAAAAAGAATGTAGGCGGCAAGCTTTGAGCAAAAATGGAACTTAGAACTCAGCTAAGCTAAACACTCAACTCCTGCTTGGGTGGCCTTCGTCTGAGGCTTTATGTCTCGCCGCCTGCGTTCCTGGAACCGGAGCAAACGGTTTGAACCTCTTTGTTGTAGTTATCTAGTGTGCTGTTGCTCTTTTCTCGAGCATACGGCCTCTAAGAGACTTAGACCCTATTTTGAGCGAGGGATTTTCGCTTGTCTCCTGTTCCACAGACTATACCACAGGTCTGCCCATGTGAGCGCTTGTTTTTCTGCCGCCGTTTGTTCCTTCCTTAGCGTGTGCCCGATTCATTTCCGCTTTCGCTTCCGGATATGAATGTCTAAGACAGTGATTTAAGAAGGTCTGTAGACTTTTCGTGATGTCTGGGATTGTGTTCCACGTCTCGCAGCCATAGCCGAGGGCTGACTTAATGTTTGTTCCAAAAATTCTGAATTTGGCTGTAGCTATTGCTAATATTCCCACATTTTTGAGCACAAAAACATTTGTACAAGTCAGTCAAACAGAACGACTACAACTATTCCCGACAGCGATAAACAAATAAACAACCACCACCGGGCAACTCTCGAAAAGGCTAAATTTCCCCAACTCAGGCCGGTTGTTAGTCAAATCAAAACCCCCAACAAAAATGACCAAAAAAAACACAAACCGGAAATGATTTTATTAAAACGACTTGAAATAACGAAACAATAAAACAAACGAACAAAGGGAAAAGAGGAAATAAATGTCGGACAATGAAAACTACCAATCAGCGTGGCGAAATTTTGAATCATGTCCTCCTGGGGCAGCAGTTTCTCTCGAGGGAATGTCCTCGCTCACATTTCCTTCCCGGCTCATCCCCGTCTCCTGTAATTTCCACTCGCTGACCCCATTTCCGGTTCTGACCTGATTCTTCCAATTTTTTCCCTTAGACTGGGTGTGTGACACTCTGGACTTGTAAACCGGAAGTGTTTCAGTGAGTTTGGGCTGATTTCAGTTTTTAAAAATAATTTTTGTGGATGTATGAAAGCAATTTGCTGACGTCAGAACCAGTTCGGTCAAATAAAAAAGAAGGAAACCTGCTCTTCCTCCCACTCTCTCCACCACTTTCTTTCCCTTTCTCTGGAGAAGGAAACCAATTTCATTTCCGCTTTCTCTGATTCCTACCTCTTTCTTTGTGTTTCTACCTCACTTCACCCGTAAAAAGTTTCGACAAACGACAACTTTGGGTGATTCTCGAGTAAAAGAAATGAAAGTTTGGTCTTTAAGGGATGACAAAACTGCAGGGTAAAGGAGTTTGGAAGAGAGTGACGTCACTAGAAAATGGGTTTGGTGGTAAAAACGTGGATAAAATACTCGAGAAACAGGAGAAAGACGCCCCGACAGCACTGCAGAGGGTTAATACAAGTCGGCAGGTAGTTTGTGATGCTGATGTGACAGAAAAGGTTGTTAGTGACCCATCTCGTGATCAGATGGGTTTGAAAGTATTTTTGGAGATAGTGAACAGGATGTAGTGTAGATCCCAGTTGGAGGAGAGGCATGGACCCTCAGTCAAGAGGAGTGACTGTCTGTATCCCTTCCTGATTAGCCACGTGACCCGTTCAATGACCGTTTGAAGAGAGAGAGTGACGTCACTTCTCCTAGAAAATGGGTTTGGGCAAAATTGGGTCTCGTGACGAGAGAGAGGAGGAGTAAGACGGCCCGACAGCACCGCAGAGGGTTAAAACAGGTAGTTTGTAATGAGGGCGTGGCTAGGGTAAAGGAGTTTGAAGAGTGACATCACCACTCGTTCTAGGAAATGGGTTTGGTGGTAAAAACGTGAGCGAAATACTCGATAAACAGGAGAAAGACGCCTCGACAGCACTGCAGAGGGTTAATACAGGTCGTAGGCAGGTAGTTTGTGATGATGACGTGACAGAAAGGGTTGTTAGTGACCCATCGTCGTGATCAGATGGGTTTGAAAGTATTTTTCGTGTATCCGATTGGAGGATAGAATGGTATGGACCCTCAGTCATGTTACTAGGGACTTAGTCTACAGTCTACACCCGTTCGTTACTGTCTGTACTCCTTCCTGACTACTTACTACTAGTCA
This sequence comes from Columbicola columbae, assembly GCA_016920875.1. Classification (NCBI taxonomy): domain Eukaryota; kingdom Metazoa; phylum Arthropoda; class Insecta; order Psocodea; family Philopteridae; genus Columbicola; species Columbicola columbae. Next base: position 9,385,378 of record JADMLL010000011.1, on the reverse strand, counting down.
TGTGACTTGTTCCAATGACCGTTTGGAGAGAGAGAGCTGGAACCTCAAAATTAAATTTACCGGAAACTAAAATATCGAATATTTTGATGGCAGATGATGGACGGGAGGAGGAGGGAGGAGGAGAGAGAGGAGAATGAAAAGGACTTTGACAGCGTTTATTAAATAATTAAACTTCTCCGAGTCTCCTTTGTTCCCATCTCTCTCACTTTCTCTAGGCTGGAAAAGGGGATGAAAGGAAAAGAGCAACAGCGACAAAAAAAACTTTCAACTCATCAGCCGAATTCAACTTTCAAAAATATTTCCTGCAGCAACAGAAACACCCCCTCCCCCAACGAAAAATCCCCATCGGGGACGTAAAAATCCCCGAAATCTCCTGTCAAATCTAAATCCTTTCCACCCCCAGCCTCCCAACCTATCCCGACCTTTCACTCCCATGAGCGCATTACCAGATTCGTTTTCGAATTTTTGCTGTCTTTTCCTTTTTCATTCTCTTCCTTCTGCCCCTCCCCCTCACCCCCCAAAAAATCCTCTAGATAATTAATTATCTCTCGATCAATTTTATTTACGTTTATAAATGAAATCGGTCATCCGCTAAAATTGCACACACGCACAAAAAGATTTCGAAGGAAAAATTTTGGTGCTCTCCGATCACCGCCTGCTCGGATTCGTCGGGGAAATGGTCGTTTTCATTCCATCGCTGGACGGTTTTAAATGTTTTGCATTTGGGGGTTGGAGGGGGGGGATGATGGAGATTAGGACCGTCAATTCGAGAACTTCGATATGAAAATGATTTTTTTGTTCCACGTCATCGAATAAATTGTGTTTAGCAGTTTTTGTTGCTGTCGTCGCTGTTGTCAGAGAGGAAGGGGGAGGTGTTTTCACACGTGTGAAGAAATATGACGTGTGTAGGAGAATAACGAGAATGAGAGAAGAGGTCGAAAAGAAATCGTGGAAATTGAATGCTTTCATTTTTCTTCTGGGGGTGGGGTTTTCCTTTATCTGGGCTTGAAAGAATTCGAGTTGGTCTTTCACCCCCTCGAAGTGGTGGTGGTGGTGGTCACATTTCCCGGGACAAGGTCAAATTCGAATTTTCGTCCTTGTGATTGATGACAAACCGATTTTGGTGACAGCGGAATTGTTGGAGAAAATGTCTTGTTTCCCTCGTCAGGATTCCACTGCCTTCCCGAAACGAAAGCAAAACGTGAAAACCTTTTTATGCTGTCACCGTTTTTAAGGTTTTGGAAGGTTTTCCTCCTTTCTTCTCTCTCCACCTCTCCAAATAAGTTTGTTTAGCTGTGGAAGACTTCAGTCGGGAGGAACCGTCATTAAACCGTCAGACTAGATCACGTGACTAGATATAAAGCGCCTAAATTAATCCATCGCAAAGTCAAACAGACAGGATTCCTTCCCCATCAGTGAGGGAATAATAAAGGCGATCACTCAACCATTTCCGGTTTTGTAGTCGTGACAGAGTCTTAAAGAATCTCGTGCGGTGTTTACCAAGAACAAACAGGAACTATCAACTGACAATCGAAATGGATTCAAAGTGTTTGTGTTGTGTGTGTGCTGTCGAACAGTTTCAAAAGCGAACGGTGAGGTAGAGGGGGAGAAACGGGGGGAAGGAGAAGAGGAAGATTGTTGATGAAGAGGGGGTGAAGAATTTAATCTCGCGTCAAAAGAGATAGAAAGAAAAAAAAATTAAAGAAGATGAAAGATGTTTATTACAAGACACAAAGGTATCCTAACATATTGCTTCTCATACTTCAACAGATTTCGAAAAATTTTCTTCCTTCTCTCCTCTCTTCCTCCTCCTCCCGAAACTACAGCATATGCTTCATCCCGCCTCTCTCTCTGACACGGTTTTTAATTAAAAAAAAAAGAAAGAAAATTTCATTCCCTTCATCTTCTCCCTCTCATCTTTTGTCATGTCTTATCTACTCTCTAACATCAGATGTTTTGAAATTTAAAAAGGGAAGCGAGGATGTTGGGATGAGGATGTAAAGGTCGAAGAGCAAAAGATACGACGGAGGAGATAAGACAAGAAGACCATGTTGGGAGGAGTCTGGGAAGGGAGATGGAAGGGAGATGAGGGAGATGTCAAGTCTTTTACGCGAAAACGCAACCGGAAAAAGACACTTTTCGTATTCCTCGAGGAGGAAAAGTTCAATTTGTTCAGGTGTAGGGATGAGATGGGAGGGAGAGGAGGAGGAGGAGGAGGAGATGGGAGGTGAAACAACTGACGAGTAGACAAAAGAGATAAAATTTTATTTTTCCAAAAGTTTCTTAAAACAACATCTCAACCGGTAAGAAAGCAAAATTAAAATGAAGAAGAAGAAAAATTTTTCCTCTTCCGTTCATCTTTTCTTCTTCTCTCTCTCTCTCCTTCCTCCATCTTGAGAATTTAATATCTCCCTCATTTTCCCGTAATTATTTTAGAATTTTCCAAACCGGAAATAAAAAATCAAATCAATCGAACTGCTGTAAACATAAATCGGACCTCCTTCCGGAAACCCACTTCCGCGCCTCCCCCAGCTTCCGGTTTGGAATTTTTTCTTTCCCACCTGAATCACTCAATATTTTTCTCCTGTCGGGAAGGTTTGTCTTCTGACGGTTTTGTCAATATCACCACCCCACGACCCCCGTCTCTAGTTATGTGTTTCGTGTCCTTCGGGACTCGTTTACCCCAGTCTCTCAGGGGTGACTTTGAGCCGGTTTCAACCAATTTGGGCGAGTTTATTACTTTCCAACAGCTTAGAGGGGGTGACCGCCACACCCGGGGATATAATAACGACCGCTAACAATCCCTAATAAAGTCATAAACTATTTACTTCCGGCCTTTTTCAGTTTTATAACGTTCTTGTGTGTTCGTTTAATGTCGGAATGAGTTAATGTCCGGATAATTCAAAATCGTTTTTAACGTTTTCCGCCACGTCACATCCCTTTTTCGGGGGGGTGGAGGAGTGTTGACCACGGAACGTGTTCAGAATCCTCGACGGAGAACTCAAAATGGAAGCGGCTAAATCTCGAGCTTGTAAATCAACAGAAAACGGCCGTTTCCCAGTCCACACTCATCCGTCTAATGGCGGCTGAGAAAAGGAATTTTATTCCGGAAACGGAAACGATTAATGAGTTTTCCAGGGAGAGAGTGGAAAATGGGCTATGGAGAAGGAGAGACAGGGGGTATATGAGTCAATTTAAAAACAAAAAATGTCAGTTAGTAGCTGTTATGACGTGATTGATCCATGACTCAGTATAAAAGTATATAACCGCTTAGCACTTAGTATATTAGTCCTTCCGGCTTTTACAGGGAGCTACTACAAATCGCAAGTTAACAATTCACAATTTATACACCACAATCACTAACAACAATAGCCATTATAACAATATAGGTAAACTTATACACAATACATACTCGTCTATACACAAAGCCAAAACTACAGCCAATCATCATTCAAACAACAGAAAACCAATTTTCACGCTACTCACTACAAAGTATTCGTTATCGAGATCATAGTATAAAAGTATATTTACACCCCTCCTCCTCCTATACATACTCATATTTATAGCATTTATATGGTGATTCTCTTAAAGGCTACAGAAGGAGTGGATGAAGAGGAAATCCGCTTAACCCATCACCATTCAGAAGGAAGGGGCCCAAAGGGGTAGTGGTGGTGATGGCGGTATTGGGGGAAAGGGGGTGAGACGCAATTTTCATTTTTCGGTCAAATGACGGTTCAGCAAAAATCCGAAAATATTTTTCTAAGGTAATAATGGCGGGATTCTGACCCTGTGACCTTTAGGGTTGAGGTCGTTTTATTTGAATTTTTTTGGGATTCGGGGTGTTATCGTAACTTAACAGGGGTTTAAGGGAAGGAATCGCGGAAGGGTAACAATGGCTAACACCCCCTCCCTCCCGAAATTTCATATTCAAAAGGTAATTCAATTTAACGGAAATTTAATTTTAATTGAATTAGCGTTGAGTGGCTTTTTTTAATGCGGATTTTATTTACGCGGTTATGTTGTTTGTTGTTTGTTGCGCTCTTAATGGAATCATGGCGTTCGTTCGTTCCTTCATGTCTAGTTACCTATGATGTGTTCAGATTGAGTCCTAAACTTGTGTTTGGTTTGGGTTTGATGACCTTTATAGTGAGTTGGTCGTTTAGTACAAATTCTGTTGGTGGGGCCGTGTTTTTGGAAGGTTGTCTGGCTCTGGGTTTCCTCTTTTTGTGCGTTCTGCTCTTCCTTTATCTCTCACTCTGATTTTCTTGTCTTCCTCTTTATCATTTGGTTTTCCTTCCTTTTTGCTTACTCGTCGTTTATCTACTCACATTTTCTCTTTTCTGATTCTTATTCACCAATTCGAGTCCGTCTTTCTATTCTTCACATCTTCCCTATGACGTCATCCTTCCTGATCTCCTCGCTTACCATCACTCAATTTAAAATAAAACTTTTCCAGCAACAAATGAGAGACCCAAAAATCCATCCAGTATCACGGGGACTGTCCCAAAAGTTGCCGGAATGATTTTTGCAGCTGGTAACGCTACAGAGAAACTTATAGAAAACCTAAGACTCCCAAACAGGGCCAGGAGAGACAGAACACTTCCGGAAGAGTTGTGTAAAGGTTTTAAACGGAATAAAAGCGAATCATTCCGGGAACTTTTGGGACAGTCCCTGTGCTGCTGTTACAGTAAAAAAAAAGTACGAAGCTTTGGATGGAGGAATTTTGATTGTCTTTTGAGACAGGTCCTGTATATATAATCAGAGGAGTGTTAAATCTGACTTGCCACTCGACGTCATATTGGGAGATCTTCAGTACTCGACTGCTACTCGACAACCATTCTCGACTAAACTGTCAACCGAGATCGTTTCATAAGTATTGCACACTTCCTAGAGGGATCCAGTTTGTAATTTATCATTTCTACTTCCATTCCGCCATTTTCTTACTTCCCTGGTCATTTTTTACGTGTTTTCTCAAACTGAATCCCACATAAATAAAACAACCCTTTGGTAGATTCTTAGAAGACGTGTCACTTCATTTCCATAACATAACGAAAACCGACTTCTAAGAATTTCTATGATTCCGTGTAATCGATATATTATTGTATTAATAATGTTTCTGGTGACTAGGGGCGAGGAAGAGAGGGTGGTAGATGGGTGGAAGGAAATTGTGTTTCAGTCTAATACCAATCAATAAAAATTGAACCCAAAATTTGGGAATTAGCCGCCAAAAGACGATTCAAATTCTTCATTAAGACAAAAAAATCTTTGTTGAGTAAATGAAATCGTACCAAAATCCAAAATGGCGGTCGCAGACATTATTATTTCTTTCTCCTTCCCCCCCGGGGGGTGGAAGATGGTGGTGAGGGACGTGGGGGGGATGTAATGACCACATTCGAACAACGAATTTTAAGGTTGGACCTTTCCTGTCGGACACAAAAAAAAATTCCTCCCGGTTATTTCCTTAACCTCTAATTTAATTTCTCCACCACCCCCCTCTGGTACCTACCCCTCGATTTATTTAATTAATCGGCCATACGAATCGATAAAACAGTTTTTTGGGGGTTGGTGGACCGGGGGTAGGCCAGCGGAGGAGGAGGAGGACGTTGTTTGCTGTTGTTATTAGCGTCCATGTTTTTATTTTATTTATTTATTATGGCGATGAGCTATCGCGTGATGTTTTTGTTTTGTTGATGACGGGGTGGGGGTGGATTGGTGGTGGTGGTGGTGGCGAGCAAGGCGAAAGGTAATCGATCTCCCCGAATGTGTCGAAATGAATTATGGGACCCGAAGGAAAGAAGGATTTTCATTTCGAATGAGGAACGGAATGTTTTATATAAGTTTCGTGCTTAGGAAATTTCGCTTTTCCCCGACCTCCTTCCACCCCCCTACCCCCTCTCCTCCACTCCTTTCGGTCCGATCTCTGTTTCCTCTGGAAAATTTTCCCCGTTTTGCGGATTTTAAACGGAAACGATTCAGTCTCTCCCCATCCTCCTTCTCTTCATCTGTTTTGTCAGATGATTTTTCATTTAAACTTTGGGATGTAGACATAAGTTTTTTAAGGGTTGAAAACGGGGCGGGGGGATGGAAAAGGGTTGAAATCCCTTAATCAGTTTGAAAGATTAGATGAATTAGAGAGGAAAGATGAAATGAATTTAAAAGGGAAACTGGTACTCGAAACATTTTAAAATGACAGCGGTAACAAAACCCTCATTGTCTTCTCCTCCTTTCTTCTTTCATTCGGAACAGTGGATGTAGCGAACAACGCGAACAAAAGATAGGACGAGGAGGGGAGGGGGATGGGAAAGAGTTTGTAAAGAATGAAGAAATCCCATCAGAAAGCTAAATATTGAAATGACAAGGAAAGAAGATTAGGTAACAGATACAACAACGGAGACGAGGAGAATGACGAACGACGACGACAGGAACAGGAGAAAAGAAATTCCGATTAAGAAAGAAATCCGAACAAAGACGGAAAGACGATCCTGGGTAAGGATTTAACAATAGATGGAACGTTGATATAAAAAAAGAAGGAAAGAAAATAAAGCTGACAGAAGACGAAGTCGTAAGGGAAATGGAGGACGGAGGTCACGTGGACAAGAAAATTTTTGTGCGAGATTTCTGTGACGTCATGAATCTCTGTCACTTCCTTCGAGAACCTCCATTTTGGTGTCATCTACTTTCTGTCTACTCTCCGGCATACTTCTCAACAGTAGTTGAAGAGGAATAGAGAAACAGATTAAAAGAGAGACGAAAGGAGGAAAAGAGAGGAAGACACAGACACAAAGAAGCTAGGAAGATGGAGAGAGAGGATTCAGAAATCGGGAATAAGTAAAAGAAAAGGCAGAAAGACAAAGAAAGAAACAGTGAGGAAAGACAAGAAGAGAGGGACAAAGATAGACCCAGAAGGGTGAGAGGGAGATAGAGGCAAAAGTAGATAAAAGAGAAAGAAGACCAAAGAGAGGGAGACAACAGCAGAGATAGAAGGAAGGAAGAAGGAACAAAGAAAGAACCAGAAGATGAGGGATATATTAAAGAAGAGAAAGGAAGGACGAAGAAATGAGAGAGAGACAAAGAAAGTGGCTTAGAGAAAGAAGCAAAGAAGAAGAAGAGAGGAAAAGACAAAAACAGTGACCGAGAGGCAAAACAGAGCCGAAGAAAATGAAACAGCAAAACAAAGACAGCAAATGTGTCTAGGAAATCAGGTCTCAAAACCCAAAAACCGGAAGTAGGACCATATTTCCAAACCTAATTTCCGCTTTCTCTCAATTTTTCACGTCAAACCAAAATCCCTGAAAGAGAAATTGAAACTACGCGAATAAATTACCCCCTTCAGCCCCACCCCCAAAATAAATAAATAGATCCGTAAACCAACCACCCCGAACTGAATAAAACCGGAAACACGAATAACAATTAAAACGTTTATAGAAGAATAGAGAGAGAGAGAGAGAAAGTGAAAGTTTGAATTTATCGACTCAAGTGAAAGATAATAAAACAAACCCAAAGCGAGAAAAATCAGAACGGAAACCGGAAGAAAAATCGTTTCTTGCAGACGTTGCTGGGAAATTTCCCGCAGTTCAACTTCCCTTTCCGCCTCCCCCTCACCCCAACAGCAGAAAAAAAAAGTCATTAATGGCCCGGCATTAAAGAGTTTAATTGTTTCAACGCTGCATATAAAATAAATTTATGAAACCGTTTTAAAAATGAAAAAGGCGAGAGCAGAAGCGGAAGAAGGAAGAGGTGAGGGTGGGGGGAAAAGGTTACACCGGAAATTAGTCTCTGCTGACGTTTTTTTTCTTCCTTTTTTTTATTGTGTGTGTTAAATAATTATTCAGAAAAGAAAGAAAAGGATAATTTGGATTTATATCGTCGGAGGAAGGACCGAAACGGATCCGAACCTGTGGGAGAGGAGGAGAGGGTGGGTGGGAGGCTGGATGAGAGAGGCTGGTGGAAAACGGCTGCGTCAGGAAGAATGAGTCATCACGATCTCTTGTCCACTGGGGGAGGGGTGGATTTGAACCGATTTCTTTTCCTATTTAATTGGAAAACCTGGTCGTGAAAGTTTGAGTCCCCGGGGAGTTTTTCCCACCCCCCCCCATCCCCTCTTCCTTCCCATCCCGGATTCGAACCGTTTCGATTTCGATTAGTCTCCCCGGTCGTGATCGTCACATTAAAATCATTTTCACCGGGTGTCACTATCAGGTAGATAATTTCCAGAAGAGAAGACCACGGGAATGTTGTCAACGGATCTTCTGTTATAGACAATACCGAGGATTTGACCAACTAACCTCCCCCTCTCCCCCCCAAACCCCAATGGGAATTGGTAACACTTAACGAAAACTCGAAAACCCCGCAGGACACTCAGAATCCAAACTTTCGACCTACAGTCTCAGACAATTTTCAGAACTCAAGTACACAAAGGAAAACTTCAACAAACCTCAAAACCACTACTAAACAAACCGGAACCGGAAGTGAAGGGTTACTCGAATAAGCAGAATCGTACAAACTAAAAACAAGGCACCAACCCCTCGCAACAATTAAAAACACCCGTCAAATCGGAAAACCGGAAACGGAAATAACCAAAAAAATGTTAAACCGGAAAATAATGTCGTTTCTATGTGTCACTCCTGATATATACGTCACGGTAAAAGTGATAAATCAGACAATATATGAATAAATGCTATTCCCGGCATCCCCAATTAACCTTGGTAAAAGTGACAAATTACTGAATATTACTCACATTTACCGGCTAGTTTATATAATCTCCATCTTGTGACGTGGAATTTAATAAAATTTAGGTCAGAAGAGCTGGAGATTTTATAAACTAACCAGTAAATATGATAAATATTCAGTAGCTCATCAAAACTAATTTATTTCATAAATACTGCACACTTTTACAGAGTAATCGTTCCAAAACTAACGCACTTCCGCGATGATTTATTCCATAATTAGCGCACTTTTAGCCTCAAATTAATTTATCACTTTTACCAAGTTTAGTTGGTGATTACAAATATTCGAGGGCAATCATATAAATATATATTCGGTCGACTTTCACCGATACATAGATCCGATGCATATAATTGAATTAAACCTAAACCTACACGAATGTTATAAATTGTTTGTGGATTTGGAAATGAAATCGTCGTGGGAGTGTGCAATACTTTTGAAACGACTACTCTGTGTTTATAAAACTAATCCTCGTGTGAAATTTAAATCACTGATCAGTTATATCACTCTTAAATTGTGCATTATTTATGAAATGGATTCGTTTTGATAAGGCACCGTATATTACTCACATTTACCGGTTGTTTTATAAAATTTCCAAATCATAATATGAAATTTGATAAATGTTTGCCGGCAATCATATATATGTATTTGGCCGATTTATCACTTTTACCGGGAACAAGAATCCGATGTTTCTTACACGAATGTTATCGATTGTTTGTAAATTTTTAAATAATTAAAGTGTGCAATATTTATGAAATTAACACACCTATAAAGTATGTGTGAAATCTCACACAAAGTGTGCAATATTTATGAAATGAATCCTTCCTAGAAGCGTGCCTCGGACTGTACAAAATGCTGTAGTATTCATAGCACAGAATTTACATCAAAATCGGTGGAGTATATATAGGAAATATTGATTATAAAAGTGTGCAGTATTTTTGAAACGAGTTATCCATAGAAATTTTTCTTTCTCGTTAACAAAATTGATGAAAAGATATTTCTTCCTACCCCCCACTTCCGTTTTATAAATACTGAACTCTTTGGTGGTGTAATCGTTTCAAAAGTAATGCACACATCCACGTCGATTCCATTTCACAATTAGTGCACACTTAAGTTCACATACATTTCTGACAATTTTAGAGAGGAGCTTTAGGCTTCTCTTCCTTTCCAACAGAGAAATTGCTCGAAGAATAACCGGAAGTTGGTATTATGGCGAAAACGGAAAAGCAACTTAAGTACCTGAGTAAACGTTTATCAAATTCCTATCATGAGTCGGTGATTTTACAAAACAACCGGTAAATGTGAGTAATATTCGGTGCCTTATCAAAACGAATCCATTTCATAAATAATGCACAATTTAAAGAAATGATATAATTGGCGAGTCATTTAAATTTCAAACCAGGATTAGTTTCATAAATACTGCACACTTTACAGAGTAATCGTTTCAAAAGTAATGCACACATCCACGTCGATTCCATTTCTCAACCAGTGCACACTTAAGCTCACATTAATTTATCACTTCTCCCATGTTTCGCTGGTGATTATAAATATTTGCGGGGAATCGTATATATATTCGGCCGATTTATCACTTTTACCGGTCCACATGACAGCGTATCTCTCAAAAGGACGTTTTAAGACGTTAGCTCAGGTTTCTGAGAGAAAAATAAATTTTTAAGCAAGCTTACACGGGGGAGGGCGGGGCGGTGGGGTTACAAAAACCAACAGCCAGAAACAGACTTGATGATAGAACGATTTGGGTGTCAGACAGGGAGGGGGTTGGAGGGAGGAAAACAAAAATTACAAGAAAACAAAGAGAAGGAAAGATGAAAAGCTGGATTTTCTCTCTACTCTGTTATCTATCATTGTTTCTTGCCTCTTCTGGAAAAGTCGACAAGAAGAAGGAGGAAAAGAAATTCCTTTCGTGGAAAATTTTTTTTTCCTTCCAGTTTTTTCCTCCTGTAGTCATTTTACAGGCCGGAAAATCCGATTCTGTGAATTTTCCGCTTTAACGAGAATCGCGGAGTCAATATTACGAATTAATTGGGAACTTTTATTTGACTCGCTGTTTCGATTGTTACAGTCCTTTCCGAGCTTCTTGTTTCTTTTCGTTAATTATTTTGTTTTTTGATTTTTGTGCTGTCGTGAAAGGAATTCTGTTGCTTCGTTTCTGATTAACGAGTTTTGAAGAGTTTCCCTTTCGAGGAGGTGGGTTGGTTTGAGTTGACTCGGATTTCTCTCGCATCTCAAATTTCGTTTGAATGGTTAGAAAAAGTCCTGGAGGACTCTAGAATATGAAAATCCTGTTGGAAGAGTTTTTTAACACACGGGGTTGAGGGAGGAGTGGAAGGAGACGCAATGATGAGAGGAGACTTTGGAATAATTTTCCGAAAGTTTGGCTAATCTCATTCATCCCCCACCCCCAACTCTCTTTTGACTTTGGCTTGAAAGTTAGCGATCGACTCGGTTTCTGGGACGGTAGACAAGAACTTCGTTCCAACAACTCTCGAAGAGCTTTCGAGATGAAAGTCTTCTCCAGCAATAAAAGAAAGGACAACAGGACACAAAGAAAGATACTCCGCGACGGGTTTTAATGAGAGCACTCGTGTGAGGCTTAGAAACACGTGGAGGACACCACTCCAATAGCAGGAAAGGATGAGGGGGTAGGTAGGAGGAGGAGGAGGAGGAAGCTTCGGTTAAATAATAACAAAGGTTCGCCTTTGGGGAACCTCTAAAACTTTCGAAAATTTTTCCTTCGAAAAAAAAAAGTTGCAAACTTTAATGACACTAGAAAAGAGAAATTACGATGAGAGAAGGCGGTGATGGTGGCGGGGGAGGAGACGAGAGGAGAGGAGGGGTGGGAAGTTTGGTGGTTTTTTTCTCTTCTCCTCTTCCCTCCTCGAGCATCCCTCCGGCACCGGGGGTGAAAAGCGATCCGTTAACTTGCGTAAGAGACTTGATGACTCAATTGAAGTTTATTAAGTACAAGTTTTGACATGTACAAAAGGATGATTTATATTCTTCGCTTTTCGGAGAGGATGAGAATGAAAGAGAGGAGAGAAGATGATGAAGGAGGAAGAGGAGGAGAGGAGGGAGGGAGGAGAAACAAGCCCAATAATATCGGGAAAAAGCTGTATCTCGGGAATCCTTCATTTTGGTTGACTTCCCTTCACTTCCATTCCTCTCTCACACACACTCTCTCTTTAACATCTGCAGAAGATACCTTGCCGTCTACCTCTCTCTTACAAGCTTCTTCTCATCCCCACTACCTCCTCCACCATTCCAGTAGAAGTAAAGGTGAAAGGAAGTCAAGACTTTTCCTTAAACTCACCCATGGTATCAACTTCCGGTTTATCTTTTCAGTGGTCATCGACTTCCATTTCTTTACCTACTTCCGGTTTGTAAACTACTTTCGGTTCGTTTAATACTTCCGGTTTGTGAACTACTTTCAGTTGGATGAGTACTTCCTGTTTGTTTTCTACTTTGGTTGGATATCGACTTCCGGTTGTTTATGTACCTCTGGTTTGCTATCTAATTCCAGTTGTTTACCTACTTCCGGTTTGTTACTATTATACTTCCGGTTTGTTATCTACTTTCGGTTGGATATCGATTTCCGGTTTATTATCTCTTTCAGCAGGTCATTGAATCCCAGTTGTTTACCTACTTCCGGTTTGTAAACTACTTTCGGTTGGTTTAGTACTTCCGGTTTGTGAACTATGTTCAGTTGGTTGAGTACTTCGTGTTGTTATACACTTTTGGTTGGATATCGACTTCCGGTTTATTATCTCTTTTCAGCTGGTGATCGAATCCCAGTTGTTTACCTACTTCCGGTTTGCTATCTATTGATAATTCCAGTTCGGTATTTACTTCAGGTTTTTATCTACTTCCGGTTTGTTGACTACTTTCAGTGACTGATGTACTTCCTGTTTGTTATCTACTTCCGGTTTATTATCTTTTTCCAGCTGGTCATCGACTTCCGTTTGGTTATCTACATCCGGTTTGCTATTGCTTCCTTTTTCGGTTTCACTTCCGGTTCTTAAATGTAGTCTCATCTTTTCTTTTCCATTCCTTCCGGTGTCCGCATCGTATTTTTGTCTCCCATTTTGGTAACTTTATCGACTCTTTCTGGTCTCTTCCGCCAGATAGGAAATGAATCACGTGATTCATGAAAGACGGGAAAATTTATTGTTTCATGTTCGGAAAAGCGGGTGAGTCTTAGTCATTCTCGAAATCAATGACTTTTGACGCGTAGGAAGAATTTTCCGGGACTACTTTCTTTTCCTCGAATTTCTGTCGTCTAATTAATTGAATCACTAATGATCGAGTAGCAACAAGTCTATTTTGTTCGTTTGAATTTTTAACTGTTGTCGTTAGTGTGTCAGAAGGGGGTGGGTTAAGGGGGTGGAAGGGTGTGGTCGTGTGTGTTACGGATTCTTGGTTATGTTTTGTTGGGAAAGCGAACGGATTTTCCACTTTGGGAGAAAAATAAAAAATGGTTGGGTGAAATATGAGTTTTTGGTTTTTCATTCCTGCGGTGGGATCGTTTCCACATGTTCTCACCCAGTTTCCGGTTTGTTTTATTAAATGGATTTTCTGATTTTAGTCTCGCTGTTGCACTTCACATATTTGCTCACCCAACAGACACTCTCATAGCTTTCGAGCAGATGTCAGTTTGAATTTTTCCGTTCTGTGTCCCCGTATTCCGTTATTTACGCTTTTGTTTCTGGAACATGGTCACCGGAAGTTAGGTAGAAACACAAATTGAATGCAAGGAAGATTAGAAGTACCAACAAATGACGGTGAGGGAAGTTGAGAAAATACAACCCCTCATCTCCCTGCTGAGTAAAACGGAGGAATAGAGGAGAGAAGACTAAGGAAGACAAATAGACAAAAACAACTAGAAGTAGAAAGAAAGAAAAGAAAAAGTGAACACAAAGAAAGAGGAGAAGAAAAGTAGAAATAGAACCCAAGAAAAGGTTGGAAAAGAAAATTAAAGCAAAGAGGAGAACCAAAGAGGATGGGAGTAGCAAGAACAAGAAAAAGAGAAGAAAGAAAAGGATTAAAAGGAGGACAAAAACTAGAAAGTGATAGACAAGAGACAAAATAAAGAAGAAGAATGAAAGAAAGTAGAGAGGTGAAGTGAAAGAATAGTAAAAAGACTAAAGATGAGGGGAAGAGAAGAAGAAGAAAAATTAGGAATAAAAGATGAGAATAGGAGGTAGTAAAAGAAAGAAAGAGGAAGGTAGTCAAAATGGAAGAAGAAAAAGAAGACTAAGAAAGAAAAGAAGGAAGATTACGAATAAAAAAAGGGAGAGGAGACAGAAGATAAGTACAGTAGTAGAAGAGAATAGATGATAAGAGAGAGGAGGAACAAGGTAGACAGAATAGAAGGAAGAAGAAGATGGGTAAAGAGAACAAAGAAGACAGTATGGATAGAGCAAGCAAGAACCTACAAAGAGAAACTCGAACCTAATCCTGTTGGCTTTCAATCGGAGAAACATTTTCCCACAAACTTCTATTTCCGGTTTGGCGATTTTCCCTCCTTTTCGAAATTGAATAAATAAAAGCGGGGACTTGCGATATTTTTCGAAAACAATCAAATCACCAATGACGCGGCTTCTCGTTAATCACATCAACACTTCTGCCAACTTCGATCATTTCATTCATTTTCCATTTTCCTCCCTCCCTCCCTCTTCTCTCTCTCCACACACACCTTCAGCATGTCCACCTCCTCCGTTTGCCTCCGCCATTTTAACGAGAGGATTTGTTTCGATAAATCGCAATTTGGTATTGCGAAATGGTCTTCGTTAAAAGCCAAATTTAAATTTAAATTTTTGTCTAAAACCACGTCACATCCGGTAGGTCTGCGCCTCCGTCCGTCAGTTTGTCTCGGTATTTTAATTGACTGACGTAAATATTTTTATTTGTCTGGTTGAGGATGAATATCGCCTCCGCGCGGCTGTCCGAAGGAGTGTAAATTTTGGTTAAATTGCTGTAAACAAAGTTTTCTGGCTGATGGGAGTTCCTGTTGTTAGGCTGTTGTGATTTGGATTTGTAGGGTTCCTGCCGGAACATTAACCTGGAAGTCTTAGTGGTCGTCTGATTCACTTCTAACTATACTGTACATCAGCAGTTTCCCACGATAGAGGAGGTTGTCCTCAAATATTCTTTCAGATGGGGAGTCTATCTTGATTCTGTTGCTGTTGGCTTGAGGAACGTCACGACCAAACAGGACTAAAAGGACATAAATGACTGGATTCGATGTTCTTCTTGGTCATCTCTGGACTCATCTACTCTTCTCTTTATTCTTCATCTTCTGCTTTTCTTTTTATCTTCTCTCTCTCATGCCACTTCTTCTATTCTTTCTTGTTTCTCTCATTCCTTATTATTTTCCTTCCTTTCGTCCTCCCCTTTCTCCTTTCTTTCATCTTTCTCTGTCTTTCGTTTTCTTCATTGCCTTCTATCTTTATTTTCTCTTTTTTCTTCTCCTTCTTCCTTCTCTTCTCTCTTTCCTTCATCTTCTTTCTTCTTCTATTCTTCCTTTTTCTCTTATTCTTCTATTATCTTATCTTTCCTTCCTTCTTCCCTTCTTTTTCTTCTCTTTCATTACCTTCTGTCCTGTTTCTCACCTTTTTTTCTTTGTATTCTCTTCTCTTATTCATTCCACTTCCTCTTTATTCGTTTCTTCTTTTTTTATCTTTTCTTCTTTATCTCTCTTTCACTTCCTTCTAGCCCTTTTTTTGTCTTCCTATCCCCTTCTTATCTCTCTCCGCTTTCAGTTCTCTTACCCGGTTTCTTCTTCTTTGTTATTTCCCCTGCACTTCTTCCTCATGAATCTCATGCAAAACCCTTTCAATTTCACATGAACCTCACTTGGTACCTATATTTGGGGGTTGCTGGTAGTCATGTTTGAATTCAAATCCTCCCTCTTCTCATTGCTGTCGTTTTCCAGCCGAAGAACTCATTCTCGTGACTTGGGAAGAAGGTTGATTGATATAACCGGCTCGAGAGGATTCCGTCTCATCTCCTCTTTCATTTCCGTTTCCATAATATCGGAACACCTTCGGGAGGGTGTAGAGGGGTTAAGGGATGAAAAATTCCAGTTTATGAATTCAAAATAACGACGGCGGAGTATTTGGAAAATGTCGTACGCGGTTTCATAAAGCGGTCGTGGCAGAAGAAAGAAAAATTTTTCCCCTGTTTTTTATTAATTCATCTCGAATCAAGATGAGCTTAGTTCCTTACATTTGGTATTCACTCTCATTCATCTCTTCTTCCACTCTCCTCCTCCTCTCTTTGTCTTCTCTTCTGTTATTAAGAAAAATAAGAGAAATGTCGGAGGATGTTGGAATGGAAAGGAGGGGAGGTCGGGAGAGTTTTAAAAATTTAAATTTCTCGAAACGTTCGAAACGATATCCCCTCTCTCCTCACTCCTTCCTCTTCCTCTTCCTCTCTCTCTTCTCCATCTTTCAGGTTTTTCCTTTTCATTTCCTTTTTCCTCTCTAACAAATTTGAAATTATTAATCCCGACGGATTTTCATTCTTGTCCAAAGTCTAATAACTTTTCGTTTATGACCTCCCACCACCCCAGTTTCCGCCCTCCGCCCCCCGCCCCCCGCAGGTTCTCACTTCCTCTCTTAAAGAATTTTCCTCTAAATTACTTCCGTTTTCTCTAGCGTGAATAATTTAAATCAGGTTTCTCTCTTTCTCTATCTCTATATATATAATGTGAACTCGCGGGAGCTCCATTTTTCCGGGTCTTTAAATTTTCGTCGACGGAAATGTTTTTCTTCTTATTTTCAATTTCCTCTGCCCCCCCTTACCTCCGCCATCTCCACTTCCTCTTCGCTTCGGATCCGAAACTCCAATTTCGGAATGAATGATACCAAGACTTGTGACGGGGGGAGTAGTTATAAATAGATAAATGAATCAAACCGGAAGTGGATAATTAAATCTGAGATTTTAATTTTTATCTATTTCCGGTTTCACACAAAAGGAAGTCGTTCAGTTTGATCTTTTCGATTTTCCTGATGGGGGTGTTGGTTTTTCCGGGAGGGAAATCGAAAGGAAGTAATCGTGTGTTACTGATTTAAACATTTTCCCGCGTTTTTCTTTTCATTTTCCCTCTAATTTCCCCACGTGATTCGTTTTCTCACTTTTCTGTTGTTTGTGTTTGACGGGGTAGGTTAGTTGAGAAAGGAATTCGGAGAAGGAAGCAGGTATCGAATCAATCAAACTATGGAATCAATCGATTTGAAGGGAGGAAGAATTTTGCTGTTGGCATAGTGTTGTTGCGGTTGTTTCGGTTTTCTGTCGGAAAAGCTTTGAGGGAATGTAAATATCGGCACCGTAAATGAACTGTGTTTGGGAGAAGATGAATATGTGTGCAGTATTTTTGAAACCTTTGTTGTCTTGATACTGTGCCATATTTATGGGGTGGGTGTCGTTTCAATGGTGTGCAATATTTATGAAACTCCGTCTCTTGATACTGCAACATTTTTTAATTCCCTGTCATCTCAACGATGTGCAATATTTATGAAATGAATGTTCTCTCTAATGTCTTCCAGTATTTATGAAATTTCTGTCGTCTCGACAGACTGCAGTACTTTCGAAATTCCTATCTTCTAAATGGCGTGAAATATTTTTGAAAACCTGTCGTCTCAATAGTGTGCAATATTAATGAAATGAATATCTTACTTATGGAATGGAAGCCTTCTCGAAAGCATGAAGCATTTATAAAATTTCTGTCGTCTCGACAGTGCGCAGTAGTTTTGAAATTCCTATCGACTAAATGGCGTCACAAAATTTTTTAAATCCCTGTTGTCTCGATAGTGTGCAGTATTTACGAAATGACTATCAGTATCAGGCAATATTTATAAAATAAGTATCGTCTTGATAGTGTGCAATATTTTTGAAATATCTGTTGTGATAGGATTTATGAAATCCTATCATCTAAATGGTGTGCAATATTTTTAATTTCCTGTCGCCTCGACAATGTGCAGTACTTTTGAATTTCCTACCGTCGTGTAAATGGTGAGCAAAATTTCAAAATTTCCTGTCGTCTCAACGATGTGCAATATTTATGAAATGAATGTTGTCTCGCTAATGTTCTCCCAGTATTTATGAAATTTCTGTCGTCTCGACAGACTGTCGTACTTTCGAAATTCCTATCGTCTAAATGGCGTGCAAAATTTTTGAAATCCCTGTTGTCTCGATACTGTGCAATATTTATGAAATGACTGTCAACATCAGGCAATATTTGTGTAAGTCCTCTTTTGCATTTTAAATGCTAGAAAGCGTTTACTGAAGTCAGCCCCCCAAAATCTAACCCCAATAGACCTGTAGCAATTCGCCTATCTTGATTCAAACACGAACCGGCGACAGGAACGGAGCACACGTCAGGGGACAAAAAAGGGCGAAGTGCACTCTTAATGGAACATAATTCATAGGTTCAATACACGCAAGCACGTGAAACACATGTTTAACCACCCCCACCCCCCCCAAAAAAATAGCGTTTACATAAGATTTATAGTCATCTTTAGCTAAAGAGAAAACTAAACAGGATGGAGGCGGGGAAATCTGTCGGAAAACTCGGAAAAGTTATAAATAAAAAAAAAATTTCCGGTTTTAGATAGATTTATTGAAATTATATTGCGATTTGTTTGAGAGAAATAAGTTTTATAAATTATTTTCATTTTTTCCGAGACTTTTCCAATCATTATTTCCGGTTTTGAAAAGTTTTGATTGATTTCACCCATTTTTTATGGCTTCCATATCCGCTTTTTTAAAATTTCGTATCCGGGTTTTAAGGATTTTCACGAATTTTGAATACTTAAGTGATTAATGTCTTCGAAAGAGCGTGCAAAAATTTTGAGATAAACGTATGCTTGAGAATGTGCAATACTTTTGAAATGACATCTGTAAAAAGTGTGCGATATTTTTGAAATGAACATCTAGTAACGAGTGTGCGATATTTTTGAAACGAATGTCTGCTAATGAGTGTGCAGTATTTTTGAAATGCACGATAACGAGTGTGCACTACTTTTGAAATGGATATCTGCTTATAAGTGTGCAATGATTTTGAAATGGATGTATGATAACGAGTGTGCAATGTTTTTGAAATGAAGATCTGATAATGACTACGCAGTACTTTTGAAATGAACATCTACTAACGTGTGTGGAAAACATTTGAATTGAATGCGCGATAACGAGTGTGCAGTACTTTTGAAATGGACGTCTACTGAACAGTGTGCAATACTTTTGAAATGAATATCTGCTAAAAAGTTTGCAATATTTTTGAAACGAATGTGTAATAATGACTGTGCCATACTTTT
This sequence comes from Columbicola columbae, assembly GCA_016920875.1. NCBI lineage: Eukaryota > Metazoa > Arthropoda > Insecta > Psocodea > Philopteridae > Columbicola > Columbicola columbae. The sequence continues at coordinate 9,366,323 of JADMLL010000011.1, read as the reverse complement.
GAAATGAACGTCTGATGAAGAGTGTGCAGTACTTTTGAAATCAACATCTCCTATTGTCTGTGCAGTATTTTTGAAATGTATGTCTGATAATAATTGTGTAATACTTTTGATTATGATGCACGATAACGAGTGTGCAGTACTTTTGAAATAGACGTCTGCTGAACAGTGTGCAAAATTTTTGAAATGAATCTATGATAATGACTGTACAGTACTTTTGAAATGAGTGTCGGCTCACAAGTGTGCAATATTTTTGAAATACATGTAGGATAACCAGTGTGCAGTACTTGTGTAATGAATATCTGCTGACGTGTGTACAATATTTTAGAAATGGACGTCTTGTGAAGAGCGTGCAACACTTTTGAAATGGATGTCTGATAATGACTGTGCAGTACTTTTGAAATGAGTTTATTTGCAAGCGTGTACATCCCATAAAGAATGAGAATCTTCACGGAAAGTGTTGGCGAAGAATGTGAGCCGTCGTTCTCATTTTAATTTCCCGCGTTTTCCCGTCACATTAACGGACGTCCTCCTTGCACCCTCTCCTCCCAACTCATTTTTCCTACCCCCCAAAAAAACGTAAATTTTGGGGGCGTCAAAATCCGATTTCAAGTTATTGACTCGCACCACCCGAACACATTTCACAGATGGTTCCACCCGAAAATGAGATTCCGAAACGAGATTAAAATGTTTTCCCGGGTGAAATTTTCCGAGGACCCGAGGGTGAGGGGGTGGGAAACGCAGGAGATGACGCAAACCAGGTGAATTTCCGGTGACGAAATGATTTCTCTCAGCTCGTACGTCAGGACTGTCCGAAAGAATGAATGAACCAGAGAGAGAGTGGGGGCCTTCCCGGGTGTGATTTTGGGTTTTTGAACTGACTTCCGGTATTTCGATTCGGGTTAACTTTTGGTGTCTTTGGTGAGCTCATGTGAGGGCACCAGTCTGATGGTCATTCTGTCGGTGATGATCAGCTAATTACGAGTCACAGATGTCAGTTTTGAAGGTTAGATTGTCTACTCCGGTTAGAGTTAGCTTCTAGGTTCTTCTGCTGATTTGTTTGGGTTTCTTTTTGCCTCCAAGTTAGTTGCTGCTGTCTTATTGGTTGACAAGTTTGGTTCTGTTGGGTTCACACCACATAAGGAGGATCGGTAACAGGACAGTGTGCCTTCGGTGCTGCTTTCTACCCAGACCTTCCACGTCCCGCATCAACAGACTGAAACCAAATCCCAACAGACGGAAGAAGAAAAGCCGGGGAAAGATTATCAAAATTCAAATCCGACGCCGAAGCGAGACTTGGAGGAAAACTTGGGGAAACGCCCCCCTCCCGCACCCCCATCCTCCCCGCCCTCCGTCCTCCTCCGCTTTGAAAATTTAGGTTCGCCAGTTTTCGGTTTTAAACTCTGTCAACATTTCGCGTTTTCAACAACGACAACTAATCAAATTTTGAAAAACCGCCGCCTTGTTTGACTTCCCCTCTCTCCATCCTTGATCCTCGTTTGTCTCCCATGCAAACCCTTTCCCACCCCACCTTCCACCCCGGAAAAATTAACATATTCAGAGAAAGCGAAGATTTAATTCCATAATTGAAGTAATTACGTTCGTTTGACTTAATTTCCGGTTGAATTCGCGGGAATTCAATTTCCTTTTCCCGAAAATGCATTTCCCGACATGACTTCAAAATGAAAACTGAATTCTTTTCCTCTTCCATTTTTTATTTATTTATTTATTTACTTCGCTTATTTATTGTTTTTCAAAGCGGTGCGCTCCGTTCCCAAAACAAAACTTCAAAATCTGTTCCGTTTGCTAAACTGTTTACCACACACACGCTGGGTTCCTTCCCCGAACGGTGCAACATATGTCAGAATCTAAACAAGTTGAAAAGCGTTCATCAGTGCTAATGCATTAAGTCCTTGCCTTCGCCCCCTCCTCCCTCCTCCCGCTCCTCCTCCGTTTTCGTCCTTCTCCCGCTTTTAAGCGATGGTACTTGTGCCAGAAATAAAATTTTAACTCCGCGTAACTTTAACTATAAAATAAAATTAATTTTATTTTTGAGGAGGAGGTGGTGGAGGGGGTGTGAAGGGTTGTAAAAGAAAAAAACGGAATTGGCGGTTTGACGGACTCGAGAAGGCGTTCGCTGTAGGTTTAAGAGGTGGGGAAGATAGCGAACGGGACATGAGGTAGTTAGGATGCGATAAACCGACATGAAGTCTGAGGGGTTCGGTGGAGGATGAAGAAGAATGGTGAGGGGATGAAAGTCCTTGGCCATGGGGTGTAAAGTTGACAGTAATCACGAGGAATGGGAGGAAGACGAGGAAGAACCAATAACAACTAGACCACTGAAAAGTCCTCAAACTGAAAACGAAGAAGAAAATGTCAACAGTGATAGTGCTTCGTAAAATCAAAAACTTATTTCAAAAGTAATGCACACTCCCATGCAGAATCAATCTCATAAATATTACCACCGACTCTTGGGAAGCTTAACTTCACATAGAATCTATTTCAAAAATAATGCACAATTACAACTAGAAGATATATCTTGGATAGAGCATCTTAAGAGAAAATTATTTTTCAAAAGTATTGCACACTGTCATTAAAATTAATTTTAAAATTATTTCACACATCAGTAACTACATATTCCAAAAATAATGCACACACTTGTTGAAAAGCCGTTTCCAATATTACTCTCTTTAGAGAGGATTTGTTTTTTCAAAAGTAATGCACAGTCGTAGTCAGAATATATATTATAGATAGTTCACGCTTAGTAGAGAATTATTTTTCAAAATTAATGCACACTACTGTCATGAGAAATTAATTTGATAAATATTGCACACATACAAAACTACATATTTCAAAAATAATGCACACTCTTATAGAAGCCGTTTTAAATATTACTATCTTTAGAGAGGATTTGTTTTTCAAAAGTAATGCACATCTTCACGTAGAAATTATTTCAAAAGTAATGCACACTCCTAGCCAGAATATATATATCACAGATAGTTCACGCTAGTAAAGAATTATTTTTCGAAAGTACTGCACACTGCCACGAAGAAAATTAATTTCATAAATATTGCACACATCTGAGATTACACATTTCAAAAATATTGCACACTCTTATTGAAAAGCCCGTTTCAAATAGTACTCTTTTAGAAATTTTTCGAAAGTAATACACACTAATTAAGAAATATTTTCCAAAAGTATTGCACACTGTCATGAGGAAGTAATTTCAAAAATATTGCACACTCTTGTTAAAAATTCGGTTCCTAAATGTGACCTGCTTTAAAGTGAATTCGTTTTTCAAATTTAACACCCATCTTTATCAACAACTTATTTCAAAAGTAATGCACAATCACAGCCAGGATGTATTTCATAAATAATGCACACTGAGGTTTGAATTATATTTCAAAAATAATGCACGCTCTTGTTAAAAATCCGTTTCATAAATATCACCCGCCTTTGGGAGAATTATTTTTCAAAAGTAATGCACACCTATACATATAGTTTCTTTCAAAAATAATGCACACTTAAGAGAGAATTTTTTAAAAATGTGTTGCTCTCTCTGTTGAGGATTTACTTTCATAAATATTGCACACGTCAGGTTACATATTTTTCATAAATAATGCACAGTCGTAAGCCGAATTCAGTTCATAAATATTGCACATCTTTGACGATTGTATTTCTGTAACATTTCGATCTCCTCCTCCTCCTCTTCTTTGGTCTCCTTCTTCCTGGTCCAATAATGCGGCCATCCTTTGATCGATCTTTCCACCGCGACCTTGTGTGGTCTTCCAGCGGTTTCCTTAGAATGAAGAGCTTTTCCGAATTCATCATTTCCACTTCGGATTTAGGTTCTATTAAGAAAGGCTGACGGATTTCCTTCCTCTTTGCTCGCTCTTAATCTCTTGATTGAAACGTGAGACCTCGGAGGGAAATCTTTTCCTAAGCCCGAGATTTTTCCTCCCTTTTTTGAATAATTTTCCATCTTTTCCGCAGGAAAGCCTTTTCCCATCGCCTAAGATTTTCTTCTTTAATGGCTTCCACAATTAGTGAATCAGTTTCCGCGCTGAGTAAACAATCGTTGGCAGGCAGATGCGCAGCTCATATATTAATCCTCCTCCTTTTCGCACACACACGCTCCTGCTTACCTATCTGTAGCTCTGTTGCTTCTTTCCGTATCCTCCTGCCGCTCCTCCTCTTCCCGGCGAAACAGAATTCGTGGTTCGAATATAATGGCGCGGTGAATATGCGGAGTTAAGTATGTGCATTAATTACGAGAGAATTGTTTTAATGAGCTTTGTTTTGGCCGAGCTTTCGAGCTTTTCCCCGTTCGGATTTCATAAATGCTTGGAAATCTAAAGTTTCCATTTAATGAATTGACCAAGAATTTAATTAATTGGGGGTTGGTAAAAGGGAAGGTAGATGACTTTTCCGGGTTTTGATTTCATCTCCGGCACCGACCTCCCCCCGCAGCTCTTCCTCCTCTCTCATGTGGATATTTATGGTTGTGGGTCACCCCCCCTCCACCCGATGATATTTATATGTAGGTGTGGCCCGCTGTTGGGGGAGTGTTTCCTCGTATTTTTCGCTGTTGTGGCTTTTTGTCCTCCTGAAATTTGTTTCTGGTGAACGATTTCCGTCCCCGGGATTGCTTCTGTCTCTTCCTCGCTCCGGAAACAACTTTCTCGCTTCGGCCATCTTTTAGCCCGTAGTAGTTATGACTGCCATAACTGCTGCTGGGTTTCTATCCCCCGCCTCTCTCTCGGCATTGCTGTTGGGACTCGTTTAACCTTTTTCCTTTGGCTTATATTCTCACCTTGAACATCTTCCTTCTTCCGCACTAGTTATTCCTTTTTACAACTTTAAAAAAGATCTCATTTCATAAATAATGCACACTGTATAAAAATTACAACGTTATGAATCCATTTCATAAGTTATGCACACTTTTGTCGAACATTTATTTCACAGCTATTTTAAGGAAAAAATTTTTTTCATAAATAATGCACACTCTAGAGAGTGTTAAAAGAAGATGAAAATAGTAAACATTTTAGCTGAAATTTATTTCAAAAGTACTGCACAATCAACAAAAGTCATTTCATAAGTTCTGCACAAATTCAAAGGAACTTTGTGTTGTATACACAGATATTCATTTCAAAATAATTGCACGCATTTGTCAAACGTTCTTTTTATAAAAGTAACGCAAATTTTTAACCGTCTCGTTTCATAAGTTCTGCACAAATTTAAAAGAAATCCATTTCATAAATTATGCACACTTTGGTAGGAATTCATGTCAAACAGAGCGTACACTTTGCTCAGTTCGTAGGGAATCCCAATTTTAAGAAGAAACATTTTTCATAAATAATGCACAGTTTAACACAGATTCAATTTCAAAAATAATGCACACTCTAGATAAAAAGTAAAAATTTTAGCTGAAATTTATTTCAAAAATCCTGCACAATCTTAGTCAGAACTCATTTCATGGGTTGTGCACAAATCTGTAAAGACTTTGGTTAGTGAATATTGCAAACTTTGACGAGATATTCATTTCAAAATAATTGCACACACTCGTTAAACGTTCGTTTCATAAGTCCTGCACAGTTTTGTAATTTTTCATATTTGTTCCAACGGATCCAATTCAAACATGGCGCACGTTTTTGCCGAACATTCATTTCGTAGGTACTTCACAATTTCAGGAAGACATTTTTTCATAAATAATGCACACTTTAACACAGATTCAATTTCAAAAATAATGCACACTCTAGAGTAAAAAAGAAAGAATGGAAATGAAAATTTTAGCTGAAGTTTATTTCAAAACTCCTGCACAACCTGAGTCATAATTCATTTCATAAGTCCTGCACAATTTATAAAAGAATTCGTTTCATAAATCATGCACAGTTTTGTAATTTTTCCAAACGGATTCAATTCAAACATGGCGCACGTTTTTGTCGAACATTCATTTCGTAGGAAAGCCCAATTTTAAGGAGAGACATTTTTCATAAATAATGCACACTCTGTAAATTTATTAAAAAGAAAGACTAGGAATGAAAATTTTTGGGTGGGATTTATTTCAAAAGTCTTGCACAATTCTAGGAAGAATTGTTTTCATGAGTTATGATAAAGAATCTTGGGAAGAGGCAATTTCAAAAGTAATGCACACTTGACAGCATCCATTCGTACATCCATAACGAAGTCTGACGTCTTTGTCTGTTTCCCTCCGGTTAGGTTTAGTTAACTTCCGGTTTCTCGGAAGGTTCGAATCAACAATGACAGTCTTGAAAAAGGTCCGTGTAGCTAGCTGCCATTTTGGAATTTGAAAAAAAATTTGCAGAGATTTGAGAGAAACGATTTCTTAGACATACTCTTCTGTCTTCTCTCTCTCTCTCTCTTCTTCTTCTTCTTCTTCTTCTTCTTCTTCTTCTCTCCTTTGTTTAAAAATCTCGTTCAATGAATGAAACCGAAAATTAATTTTTATCTCGTTTTCTAATTTAAACATTTTAAGATTCTCGACTAATTAACAAATCCTTGTGATGCAAATGTCACAACATTCGAATCCTGCCAATTACCGGGTGTCATTTTGTTTTAAATTATTTTACCCTCAGGGTCGGAATCAGGATCGTAATTAAACTTACAAAATCTGAATCGGGGATTGAATTTTCGTTCCTCGTCCTTCAATCTCGGAAGGAAGTGAGTGGAGGCATTTAATCGTAAGCTAAGTATGGGCGTACGATTCTTTAAAAATTGACGTTTGAAATGTATATTTGACTGTGCATTACTTTTGAAATGGGGCCTTGTTAAAAGTTTGTGTTACGTGGACATTGAAGTGAGTATTTAACACGAAACCTACTCCTGTGAAATGAACGTCTTATAATGACTGTGCAATGCTTTTGAAATAGATGTCTGCTAACCAGCGTGCAGTACTTTTGAAACGAACATCTGATTACGAGTGTGCAATACTTTTGAAATGAGTGTTTGCTAACCAGTGGGAAATTTTTTTGAAATGAACGTCTGCTAATTAGTGTGCAGTATTTTCGAAATGAATGCCTGCTGAAGAAGAGTGTGCAGTACTTTTGAAATCAACATCTTCTATTGAGTGTGCAATACTTTTGAAATGAACATCTGCCAACGAGTGTGCAGCATTTTTGAAATAGACGTCTGATAATAACGGTGCAATAATGTCTGATAAGGAGTGTGCATTACTTTTGAAATGAGCGTCTACTGATGAGTGTGCAATACTTTTGAAATGAACGTCTGATAATAACTGTGAAATACTTTTGAATATGATGCACGACAACGAGTGTGCAATATTTTTGAAATGGACGTCTAGCGAAGAGCGTGCAACACTCTTGAAATGGATGTCTGCTGAGTGTGCAGTATTTTTGAAATGAACGTCTACTGATAGTGCAATACTTTTGAAATGCATGTAGGATAACTAGTGTGCAATACTTTTGAAAAAAAAAGTTTTATCCGGCCAAACACAGTCTCTGTTGAGGACAAAGACCTAATCGAACACACAAAACTGTTGAGTCATCAAGAATGGTGTGACGTCATTCGATTGTTTTAACCAACAGCGTGACGGTTTTCTGATCGAACGGCGATTGGGAAACGGTTAATAGGACCTCGACTTCCGGTTGTTTACATCTTCTTCTTCTTATTTCCTTTTTGTTTATTCCACATGTTGTAAACATTTTCTTTTCTTTTTTTTGAAGATTTTATTTATGTAAATAAATTAAATCGGCGCGGGAGGATAAATGTTTTTCTCTTTGCTTCTGAATTGGTTTTGCCATCATGGAGGACAATCGCAACAGAGGGAGGGAGAGAAGGGAGACGGGGAGGCGACAGGAATAATAAAATCAACAGCCGTAATAACGAGTTTGGTGAAAGAGGAAGGAGTGAAAGTTTTTTTTTATTTTTTTATCTCCTCCTCCTCTTCCTCTCCCTCTTCCTCTTCCTCCTTCTTCTTCTCCTCTCTCTCTCTTTCTGCATTCTGCTGTGGAATCTTTTGTTGCGTCTTTCACTTCTTGTTTGATGATACACAACAGAAACCGGCAAAATGAAACGAATTCTTTGCTAACTGTGCAGTATTTATGAAATGAATTAATAATGTAACTGTGCATTACTTTTGAGAAGAAACCTGCTGTTGAACCCTCATTATTAATGAAATACACTCCAACCACAGGAGTATGCGTTACCGTTAAGTTGGATTCTTTCTAACAGTGTGCATTACTTTCGAAAAATGGTTCTCCTGAAACCGGGTGATATTTACAAAACGGATGTGTGCATTATTTTTGAGATATAAACTTCCTGTTGTGTGGTATATTTTTGCGAAATTAATTTTTCATAGAAGTGTGCATTACTTTTGAAAAATAATCATCGTAAGTATTGCACTATTTAAGAAGTATATTGTGGTTGTGATTGTGCATTATTTTTTAAATGTGCTGTTGGTGAGAGTGTGCATTAGTTTTGAAAGGAAAAATCTCCATAAAGCGGGTGATTTTTTAAACGAGAGTGTGCATTATTTTTGAAAAATAAAGTTCCTGATGTGTGCAAGATGTGTGAAATTAATTTCTCACGGCAGTGTGCAATACATTTGATAAATAACTCTCCCTTAAGTGTGCACTATTTATGAAATATATCCTGGTTGTGATTGTGCATTATTTTTGAAATAAGCTGTAGGCGAGGTGTGCATTACATTTGAAAAAATAATTCTCTTTAAAGCAGGTAAATCGAATTTTAACAGAGTGTGCATTACTTTTGAAAAATGCTTCACCCCTAAGTGTGCACTATTAATTAAATACATCCTGGTTGTGATTGTGCATTATTTTGAAAACCAACTCCCTCTAAAGCGGGTGATGTTTATAACAGAATATTTAACAAGAGTGTGCAATATTTTTGAAACTAATTCCTCATGACAGTGTGCAATACTTTTGAGAAACAAAAATCTCTCTAAAGATAATAATATATAAAACGGCTTTTCAATAACAGTGTGCATTATTTTTGAAATATATTGTAACTGATATGTGCAATATTTTGAAATGAATTCTTCATGACGGTGTGCAATACTTTTGAAAAATAATTTCCGCTTAACTGTGCTTTATTCAGGATACAATTTCTGTTGTGACTGTAGGTTCTTGTTTAAATAGATTCTACGTGAAGTTGTGCTTCCCAAAGGTCGATGGTAGTATTTATGGATTCTTCACAAAAAGTGTGCATTACTTTTGAAATGAATTTTTCTGTGAGCGTGTATTTCTTTCGGGAAAAGTAAATTTAGCCGACAGTGTTATATTTTAAGAAATTTTCGAAAATTTGAAACAGATTGCTTCTAATGTGTGCAATATTTATGAAATAAAATTCTGAAGGATGCAACGAACTCTTCCTGTGAGTGTGCATTACTTTCGAAATGAGATCTGAAGCTAATAGTTTGTGTCACATCTAAATTACAACCCCGTTTTACATTTTTATTGTTTGTGGTATGGAAGCTGGATGAAACCAGTTCTTCAGAAAAGTGTGCAATACTTTTGAAACCAATATTACGTACAGCTGTGCAATATTTATGAAATGGAACAACGGTTGGAATGGTTTGAATTCTTTCTTCATCTTAATGTCTCCTATATACTCGGACTATTTTAATGAACATAAATCAAATTCGTGTGAACTTTCTCGGCGACTGTACTAAATGACAACAACAGCAACAGCAGATGGAAAATTACTTTTATCACGCATCTGTCCGCACGTATCTATTAAGTCGCAAAGTGAACTTTGAACAACGTTCGTCTTGAAAACTTTTTTTTTGCCAACGGATCGATGAGAGGTGAACGTGGGTGGTGAAGTTTGGAAACCACCCCTCTGGATTAGCCCTTCGTTCCTGTCGATAGTTAAAATTACAGTTATTTCTGTTTATTTATAAACTCTGTTGCTGATGTTCGTCTTCTTTTGTTTCTTTGGAACTTGTCCTTTAATAATTGATTTGGAAATTTCTCTTCCTCAACAAAGTGCACACGGTCCCACGAATCGAACGCCTACACGTTCTGTAGGAGGCAAAACAACCCTTAGAATCTCTCGGGTCACAATTTCTAGAAAGGTCACGTGATCTCGTTTCCATTTATTCAAATCCCTTTCGGCGAATTCGTTTGAGGATTGGGATACGTGTGTTTAGGGTTGTGTGCCTCGTCTTAGGAGGAGAGAACTCGTCGTTGGAGATTGAAGGGATGGTGATCGTATAGCCGGAAGACAGCGTCGGCGTCTTCGGTGTGGGCGAAAGATGAATGAAAGTGGTGGGGGTGAGGGGGGGGTGGGCCAAATGATGTATCCAACACTTTGGGGAAAGATGGTGGTAGTGTGTGGGAGAGGGTTGAGGGGTGGTGGTCGTGAATATAGGTCGTTCGTTCATCTTGGAGGAAAGGAGTGAGAGAACCTTTGTTGAATTTGCCTCTTGTGACTAAAGCTCGAAACCGAAAACCCCTGGAAACCTCTCTAAATTACCAGATTGAAGCGATAAATCCTTCACTTTGGTTCACTATCCTCCGGGCGTTTCGCCCGTCGAAAATAAATTTTTATTTCCCATCCCTCCACCGCCCTCTTGACTCCCTTCCACCATCTTCCTCCCTCTTTCCTGTTGCCTTGACTTTTTTAAAATTGAATTTATTTGTACTTATTTAATTTTTTTCTAAACCTCCATTTTCTTCTACCCCCTTCCAGCCTCCCCATCTATCTCCCTTTTTGTTTCTTCTTCTTCTTTCTTTGTCTCTGTTTATTCCTTTCATTCTCTCTTTAGTTTGATTTTCTCCAGCTTTCTTCCTTTTCCTTTATACCGCCATTTTGTTCCTAACTCTATCAACCTATCTTCAGACTACAAACCCAAATCTGAGATCATGTGACAACATAACCGACAACACATCATCAAGAGGTTTGAATTATCTACGAAAGACCGGAAGACATTTTTCTTCAAGACGGAGGTCACATAAAGGTAGACGAGTCGAGTGTAAAGAAAAGATATCAATTCTAAAGAGAAGACAAAAGGAATGGAATTAGCGAGCAATTTGAAAACAAAAGACGATGGGGAAGATGCGGGAAGGAGAAAAAAAGAAGAAAGATGAAGGAAGGAAAGTCGAAATCCCACTTGAAATCCCTCTCCCATGAAAAGACAGAAGAAAAGAGGAGATGGGTCAAACGAAACAAAAGAAAAGAATAGGGTAGATGGCATTTTTCGAAACCTTCTAGAAAAACTTTCTCCCATTTCAAAGTTTCCGGTTTAAAGCTCTTATCTATCGGTGGGTCATAAATCCCAACCGGAAGAAAATCCTAGAAGAGGGAAAAAGATTTTTCTATCCTCGTCCGTCTCCTCCTCCTCTTTCTCCTATCCCTCTCCTTCCTTTCTCATCTCATCTACTCAGTAGATGAAGGAGACATGATTGAATCATGAGAACATCATCATTCGATTTCATGTTAATCCATCTCCTCAAGGGAGCGATATGAATTACGACGCGTCAAGGCTTCGATGAGGAAGATGGAGAGTCGGGGAAGGGAAGCTGGCTTTGAGGAGGTGAGAAGGTGAAGGTTTCAAATCCTTTCTGCGAAGGCAACAATTAAGGAGACGAAGGTGAGTGGGAGAGATAGGTGGGTTGGAGGAGCGAAAGCTTAGTTTCGTAATAAATTTCAACGGAAAGCTCGCGAAAAGTTTCCAAAAGCTTTAGGACCAAACTCTGTGTTTGTGTGGGGGGTGCACATCGGTGGTACAAACTTCACCTCTCCTCCTCATCTTTCCCGCCAAAACTCTTTCAACAGATTCATCGGATTCATCTACTTCCGTTTCTCCCCCCACCCCCGATTTTTCTTCCTTTCGTTTCCGGTTTCGGTGACCTTTTTTCAGGAAGAACATTTCTGACGTGATTTAGTTTCGATCATTCTGCTGTAATTGTTCGTAAACGGTTCTCGAAACGTCGTCAAACGTTCCCTGGAGGTCTGTTAATAGAACTGAGGTCCTTGGAATGAGGGCGGAAAGGGATGAATGAGGGGTTGGGGGTGGAAAGAGAGACGTTTTCGGATTGGGCAAACAAAAGTTTTGAACAAACAATCAAATTTGAATCGAGCTTTAGATCAATTTAGTTCTGTAAGTTTGCTTTCAGACAATGAAAGGGTAATTTTTGACGCAAAATACAATTTCCAATTTTTCCGGGAAATGAGAAAGATGGTGAAAGTAGATGGAGGCGAGGCGAGAGAGGAAGAGAAACAGGAGGAGGAGGAGGAGAGGGAACCGGAGAGAAAGATGGTTTTGATCCGAAATGGATTGTGGTGAGCGAGATGTGCCGAAATAATTTTCTACGAACCCGGGTGACTGTTTGTGGGTTGCTGTTGGCGAGTTAGGTAAAAATTTGAACAACCCCCTCCCACCCCAAGTCTCCAAAATTTTTGTATCAAGTTAATTATTCAAACGTGTGCAGTACTTTTGAAATCGATTCGTTGTACAATGACGCAGTAATCATGACAGATGTTAAGTGTGCTTAATTTATGAAATTTCAAAATTGTGCAGGACTTATGAAATGAACGTTTGATGTGCAATTATTTTGAAATGAATTCTTCATCAAACTGTCCAATAATTGGGAGCGTAGTCTTTTTAGATTTTGTGTAGGATTTATGAGTTTTGACTAAAATTGTGCAAGACTTTTGAAATAAATTCCTCCCAAACTTTTCCCCCCCATTCTTCCCCTTTTCCGTTCCTATAGAGTGTGCATTATTTATGAAAAATGTCTCCCCTAAAATTGAGAAATACCAACGAAATAAATGTTTGACGGATATGTGCAATTATTTTGAAATGAATTCGTCACCAAAATTTACAATCAAGTATGGAACAAAGTCTTCAAGTCAAACTTATGGATAAAGTTGTGCAAGACTTTTGAAATAAATCTCACTTAAGACTTTTATTTTCGTTCTTTTTTTTGAATTCCCTCTAGAGTGTGCATTATTTATGAAATGAATTATTTTTTTAATAATATTGTGCAGAGCTTTTGAGATGAACGTTTGGCAAATGTTCGGGATCATTTCGAAATGAATCCCGCGTCAAATTTTCAAGCAATCACCTCTTTGATATTGTGCAAGACTTTTGAAATAAATTCTCGCTAATCGATCATCTTCTGCTCTTCCATTTCGAGTGTTATCTCTTCCGTGGGGGATAATATCTCGTGACGTCTGCACTTACATCACAAAACCGTCTTTATCATCATCCCTCAGCCCTATCATCCCGGTTCTTCCCTTCCTCCCGCCCCTCCCCTTCCCAATTCCTCCAAGGCCGTATCCCCATATCCGGTTTATCCGATCATGGCGAAATCTTTCCTCGGTTATAACGTTTAAAAAGAGTTTTAGTTCACGATTTTCATTTTATAAGCGGATGAGTCAAATTTGATTTGTGTTCGTGTGGGAGTGGGTTCTTTGAGGGGATTAAGGGTGGTTGGGGGGTGGGTACTAGAAGTAGGATTTACTTCACCGATTCGAGGAGGCCTCGCCAGGGGAGGAAAAAATCGGTTTTTGAGGTTTGAAAAGGTTTTAATTAATTGGGATTCGGTTTTTAAAGAATGGATAAGCCCTTTCGGGTGGAGGGCAGAGGGAGGAGGGAGGGAGGGTGGTGAGAGGAACAAAACAAAAAATAGAATGAAAGCCAGGAGTTAAGCCGAAAGCTCAACAGTGCATTCAAAAATAAGAGAAAGAAATCCGTTGAGCTTAGACGATTGAGGAGTGAAAATTGGATTTTTCCTTTCCCTCCCCCCTCTTCCTCTCCTCACTCTCTCGTCCTAACCTCTCTTTATATCATATACGTGGAGTATATTTATATTATTATTATATTTACTTTTAATTTCGAGTCTGATGGCAATTAATAAATATGCGGATTTGTCGTGGGGGGGTGGATCTGAATTTGCAAAATTTTGTGTGCGATTCCGTCCCTGAAAATTGGTCCCCCTTCCTCATCGTCCGAGTTTCCGGTTTTTCATAAATAATGAAGGCAGGTATATTTTTTGCGTGTTTATTTTCGCTTTTAGTATAAATATATGTTTATAAGCTTTCGGCGTTGTCTCTCCCAGTCACGACTCCATTCTCGCTGTTGATTTGTGTGTGTTCCGCTTTCTGTTTCCCTGTCGTGGGAAGTGTGCTTACGACACCTAATGAGATCTCTTTGTGTACTAGCTGTCTTCTTGTTTTGGGTTTTGTTTGCTCTATACTTCCTTTCTCAGTCTTTTATACTTTAGCTAGTCTTCCAAACTCACAGCTAAATTGCTGCAGGTAGTCCTAACACACGTGTGCAGACTTTTAAGACATCAGAACCAGAAGTGAAGGCCCATGTTGTATGACTGGTTCAAGACGTTGTAGTTGAATGTTTCAATATTTATGAAGGAAAAGTAAAAGCGAGTCAGAAGGGGAAGAGAAAGGATGGAAAAGGAAATAAAGAAGAAGAAAAGAAAGAAGAAGAAAGGAAATAGGAAAAATAAGAAAAGAGAAAGAAAAAGGAGAGAAAGAAAAAGAGAACAAGAAGAAATGTGGAAAGAGAATGAATTTTGGAAACAAAGGAGAACTAGAAGGAAAAGGAAGAGACTGAGTGAGAGGAAAAAAGGCCAAAACAAAAAAAGAAAAATGAGGACAAGGAAGAATAAGGGAATGAGAGTGAGAAAACAGGAAATACAAAGAGCAGAGAGATCAAAGAGAATAAGAAAGAACAAATACCAGTGGAAGTAGGAAAAGGAAAAAAGAAGGACAAAGAAGATGAAGAAGAAAACACGAAGAGAGAGAGACAGGCAGACAGACAGACTCTTCAGTCTATCAGAGATAGGTCGAGTTCGGTTAGACGAGTCCAAAGGTCGAAAACGCAAAATACCTTTGGGTCAATGGCGAAACCCAAAATGGCGTCGGATTTTCCTTTTATTTTTATTATCCCCCTTATTGCCCATTTCTCATCCCCCATCCCCATCCCCAACTCCATTTTGTTTTTATTTATTTATTTAACCAATTCCCAGTTCTCTCTTTATTTCCATTTCCGGTTTCGAGTTTCGCATAATCGTTCATCCCCCCCTCCTCCTCGGCTCCTTTACAAATAAAAAACAAGGAAGAAACAAGATGAAAACAAACGTCATTTCCGGTGCGGTATTCGGAAAAGGAAACCTTTTCACGTGTCGACTCCTTTCCTTTGATTCGGGCTTTTAAGGCCGCCAACGAGGAAGGGGAAGTTGATCGGGGGTGGGGTGGCGGCACTTTTGTGCTCTCTTTTCTGCGGCGCTTCGAACTGAAAATGCTTTTCGGTGGACAGGGAGGGGTAGGTTGGCGGAGGGGGGGACGCTGTTGGAGAAAATCATAGTTTCAAACATTCCGTCTTTTCTTATTTTCCCGAAGAAAAGTTTCCCCGGGAAAATATTGAGAGAAACTTGTTTCCCAAGTTTTCATTTTCGGAAACTTGAAATTTTTCTTTCATTCTGTGAAAAGTCGGTCTTGTGGAAAATGTCCTTCGAAAAGGTTTCCATGAGACTTTCCTTCGTTGGGTTTTCGTTTGTTTTTCCTGTTTTCAGCTGTCGAGCTTTTGTCACAAAGTCAAACTTGAAAAATACCGGAAGCGTTGATTTGTGTTACATTCGTGAGAAAAATACCGGAAATGGTTTATAGTGGAGTCTTCACGACTGGAATTTTGGTTTTGACTGAATTTCCCGAAAAGTTTAACTAAACCATCTTCCGTAGCTAGATAGATACAATTATAGATATAATTAGCTACATACAGTAACCGATAAGCAGATAAATGGAAATAGAGAGGAACTGATAAAACGGTTGAATAGATAATTGTGTCAGGTAGATGGGTTAGATGACTGATTGTCAGATGGGTTTGTAAATAGACCTGGATAAATTGGTAGCTAGAAATTAATAGATAGATAAATACCTACACACATAGATAGATAAATGGGTAAATGACTAAGATGATACCTAAACAGACTGGTGGATAAGTAAACAAGCAGATAAATGTATCAATTAGAAGATAGATAATCAACACTATGATATCCGCTGGCCCCACCGTGGGGTCAGTGCGTGTGACGTCACATTCGGAAATTATTGCGCATGCGTCGCTGGCGATCTTATACTTATTTAGACATGTGAACGATTATCACTAAAGTTCGTATGTTGTGAATTTAAAATATTGGTGTTCAGCCAGCATGAGAGTCAGTCCACCGAAAATATTTACGTTAGACCTCCGGACGTTGTAGTTTTACGGATTATTAAAAAGACAAAGAAGGAATAGATAAATGGGATAGATAAATAAATAGGAAGGTAGATAGAACGATCGAAGGGTATATGGATAGGTTTCCTGTCTCTTTAGTACCCTTGTAGATAGATTGTCGGTTGTTACATTACAAACTAAACCCATAAATGAGTAGATAGATAAAAGTGGGAAAGAGAAGAAGGCAAATATCTTCTCCGGGGGAGATAATACCAACTTTAGAGGCAAAAGATTTTTTTATCTTTGCTGTCGACTCGAGAAAACTAATTAAAAGTCAATTTGGATTTTTCGGAGGCATAAATTCTTAAGCCTCCTCCTTCCCTCACATCTCCGCCTTCTTTATTCCTCTCAGAACAAAAAAAAAATTAAAAGAAGAGGAGGAGGAGGTGGAGAGGAGATGGAAAAAAGTTTTTCCCTGTAATTTGGAAAATCTCTTTTTGTGAGCCCCATTGTTTCAGTTAAGTTAATCTCATTTATTATGATTTTAATTTGCCATTGAAAAAACAAAACAAAAAAATTTTTATTTTTATCTCTTTTCGAAAAGGAGAAGATGACTACAAAGAGGAGCAGGAAGAGGATGGTAGAGAGGACAATTTTCCCAAAAGGTAAAAACAAAACAAAAATTTCATTTCCATGTTTTTTTTCTGTTGTGGATAATTTTTATTTATTTATTTAATCGTTTTTGTGGGTTTTTGGTTTTTATTTATATTTTTATCTCCATATCCTCAAGGTTCAGATGGTCAATTTTCCCGTTTTGGGGGTGAGTGGGGTGGAATGAGAGAAAGAGGAAATACGTTTATTTATTTATTCATTTTGGGGTGGGATTAGTGGATTTTGGAATTTCGGGGCGGAAGGATGAAACCAAACAGTCGGTGAGTTGTGTTGTCTCAACCTCTCTTTTGTAAGTTACGAACACTCATTAATAATTCATTTCATAAATAATGCACACCACTAAGTCATATATGGGTTTCATGAAGACCTCATTTCAAAAGTAGTGCACAGTTTTATTAGGACTCGGCTCTATTGATTTCACTTATTATAAAATTGCATTTACACTCAAACCTATTTTTGTGCGGTGGTTAGGGACCGCGTAAAAGAAACCGCATAAAAAAAATTTCGCAAGACTTCACGAATATAAAATGTAGAGTTCGGACACACAAAAAAAAATTTTTTTCTAAATCGCACAAAAACAGGTTTGAGTCTACAGGTTGAGTGTTTTGATCTGCCTTCCTTTTGTGGGTAATGAACACCTTCATGAATAATTCATTTCATAAATAATGCACACACCTCACCATTAAATCACATAAGGTTTCATAAAACCTTATTTCAAAAGTATTGCACACTTGTATGAGGACTCGGCTCTAGTGATTTCACTTAAAATTGTATTTACACTCGAACATGTTTTTGTGCGGTGGTTAGGAACCGCGTAAAAGAAACCGCATAAAAAAAATCCCACAAAACTTCACGAATAGCTATAAAATATAGTTTTCGGAACATATTTGAAAAGTTTTTTAATTAAAAAAAATCGCATAAAAAGACCGCACAAAAACAGGGTTGAGTGTGCAGTATTTATGAAATAAAATTTTCACGAATTTTCTCCTTTACGATGTTGTTTTGCTTATCGTTTATCTGAGTATAAGAACGACAGACGAAAAATTTTTTTTTTGTTTTTAAATTACAAATTCAAATTTGGCAAACCGAAAAACCGGAAGTAAGTAAACGAGCAGTGAAGTGTGAACAGATTTAAGTCAGAGTGTAATCCAAAATAATAAGAAGTTGAGGAAGAGATTAGGAAAGAAGGAAGAAGAAAAAAAAAGAAGAAAATTCGACAGCGCAGGGGAGGAGGAAGGCTCACAAACAAGGACGAACTCACGAACGAAGACAATAAAATGACGAAATCGATTCGAAAGGCATTAAGCAAATTAAGCGGAAGTTGATCCGGTATGAGGAGAAGGGGTAATGGTGGTGGTGGTGGAGGGAGGCGATGTGTTTTAATATTTAAAAGATGGCAAGAAGAAGTCCCACCGAAAACAGATGTAACAACCCACACACGCACAGAAACTTTTCAACACACACACGACAGACAAAAGACGAAGATGAACGAGAACAACGGTTTTCCGTGGCACTAGTGCGCATGCGCATACAAATCAATCGGCTACAAATCCGCGTCCTCAAACCGTTAAATAATAAATCAAACGTCGGAGGAGGAGGAGAGGAAAAATGACGGACGGAGGCATTAAACATCGGAGAGGCAAAGGCTAATTAAGCCCGTGACACCAGTTTCGAGTAAATCTGAACGCGAACCTGGGATTTCGCCCCTCACCCCCTCCACAGATTACTTCCGCCATCTATCTATTCATCTATCATAATAAATTTCAATTTCGTTTTTTATCTATCTTCAATAAAAATGACGAATGGTCGTTGATAGATAAAAAGATTTCTTATTTTTTATTGTTTCATCGGCTGCCATTTTGTGTCCTTCCCGCTCGTTAGTCGTCATCTTTACGAAGACGTAATGAAGAAAAAGATGATTGGGGTTGATAGATAGATGGAGGGGTGAAGATTCAAGAGAACAATAGATTGATTCTGAGGTTCGTTATTTTCCATCAACTTCCGGTTTTATTATTTTTATTTTCTAGAGAAATCGATCTTCTACCTCTTCTTATATCTTTTCTGTCTATCTATCTACTCCTCTCTCATCTTTCTTTACCTCTTCCCTATTCAAAAACCAAAACCGTCTATCCCAGTCTCCTCTATAACCATCTCTTTTGAATTTTCAAACAACGAATCGCTGTCCAAAGTCGACATGAAGGAAAGGGAGGGAGGAGGAGGGGGTTGAAGCTGACAAAAATGTGGAAAGACAAACAAAAAGCCGAGAGAAAATCTCCCGACTGAGTCTCCTCCTTTTCACCGCCTCCTCGAAAACCAATTAAAACGCCTGGAAATGAGTTTTCGGGCGTCAACTGAAAGCCTTGATTTTGCGGTTTGTGAAGTCGCAGGGAGGAGGGAGGAGGGAGGAGGAAGAGGAAGAGGAGTACGAAAGGGAATTCGTCACATTTGAATTGATGGAAATGGTTTAAAGGAAGGATGTGGAAGAAGGGATGATGGAGCCGGGCGGCGGCGGGCAGGGGGGCAGGGGGGCACAATGCGAAGAGGAGAAAAGGCTTTAAAGCACAAATTGAAACAACTCAAATTTGCATCGGAGTCTTGAAACAAATCTCGCTTAATCTTTAATTAAATCCCTCAACCCCCTCCACCACCATTAAATTGAAGGATATAAGAATATCTTAATCAGGACGGAATAAAATTTGACCCCCGACCCCCGGTTCCGTCACTCTTCCAGAATGCTCATTCATTTTGGCAAATCGTCTTCCGCCTCACAGACGAAATTTTTCGAATTTACCGGTGATATTGAACGTCCGAACAGACGTCCAACAAAAACTGACAAACGTTCGTTAAATTAGTCACGTGACTCTAGCTCAAAACAGAAAGCTCACAAAGAGAACTTAGGGAGACAAGTTACTAAGTAACAAATACCAGCAATAACGAAAAGAGATTCACATCAAACAAGAACACGAAGGACAAAAGGTTGTACAATTGTAAGTAAGACAAGAACAACAACAACAGCAGCAACAGCAACCTCTCCCTCTCACTTTCTACTTTACGTGAAAATCAAAAAAGACAAAACGAAAGGTCATCAAATGGAACAAAGATACAACCGAAGATGTAAGAACTTGTCTTCGAACCTTTAACTAGATTGATTGATTGATTATCTACTCCCCAAAATTCTTATTTTATCTATTTAAAATTCAATTTTTATCTTTTGCCATCTATTTCCAGTCAACCGGACTTCAATCATCCTTCCCAGTATCCACCGGCCATTCCACTCGGATCTAATTTCGTGATCTTTATCCGGTCCTTCCAAACCCACTTCCGGTTCCTTTCAACGGTTCCCCGAACGGAGAGGAGATAAAATCCGATTTCGAGGACAAGAGCTTTTGATATAATTAATTAATTAATATTCATGGGGAGATGAGGTCGAAAGCCCCGAGGCTTTATCTCCTGTTTTCTGAAAAAAGGAAAACAGCGCCAAAGGTTCAAAGCTCCGTCTGCCAGAGAGCCTTCCGGAAGTCTTTTCTCTCTGAAAAGAATTTTCTTTCCTTGAAATTGCTCGCTCAGCTCAAAACCCTCCCCCTCGCCCCGCCCAACTCCTCTCCCCACCCATCTCTCTCTCTCTTCTCTTATCTACCGAAACTTGGACGCCATTTTCTATTCACCATTTTTTTTATCTATTCTCAAAATGATATTTATGTATTAATAAATACTATTAATATTTATGGAAGATTAAAAAGGAAAGGATGGGGATGTAGATAGAGAGGCGGAAGAGGAGAGGAGGGAGGAGGAGGGCGAAGAAGAAAGCTCGAAGGCGATTTCACGTTCAACCAATTTCCTTTGATGAGAGAGAGGAATGACGCTCGAATGATAGAGAGAAGAAGGTGGAGGATTGGGGGTGGGAGTTAGGGGTTGGAAAGGTTCATCTCTCCACCACCCCCTTTCGGTTTGTTTGCTTAAGTTTGAGTTTCTCTGAAAGATTCCTTCACCCCACCCCACCACCTCCTCTGTTGTCGAAAAGTCGTTTGAGAGACTAACGGATTAGTCAGTCATTCATCGGTGCTCATTCGTTTTGGAAGATCATCTCCTCAGGAAACGGTTGTCAAGTGTGAAATCCTCGTTTATGGGTTCATGGATTTCCGGTTGTTTCTTTCGAACCATACAATAATAATTCATTTCAAAATAATGCACACAATCAATTATAAATCCCGTTCCCACATGTATACCACACACTCTCGGAA
>JADMLL010000011.1:9226687-9345136 GCA_016920875.1 Columbicola columbae | reverse complement strand
GTTCGTGTGAGTAGGTTCTTTGAGAGATTAAGGGTAGTTGAAGTGGTACTAAGTAGGATTTACTTCGATTCGAGAGGCCTCATGAAGGAAAAATCGTTTTGAGAGTTTGAAAAGTTTTAATTAGTTGTAAGGATTCGGTTTTTAAAGAATGGCCGTTCGGGTGGAGGCAGAGGAGGAGGGAGGGAGGGTGGTGAGAGGACAAAACAAAAATAGAATGAAAGCCAGAGTTAAGCCGAAAGCTCAACAGTGCATTCAAAAATAAGAAAATCGTTGAGCTTAGACGATTGAGGAGTGAAAAAAATTGGATTTTTCTTCCCCCTCTTCCTCTCACTGCTCTCGTCCTAACCTCTCTTTATATCATATACGTGGAGTATATTTATATTATTATTATATTTACTTTTAATTTCGAGTCTGATGGCAATTAATAAATATGCGGATTTGTCGTGGGGGGGTGGATCTGAATTGCAAAATTTTGTGTGTGATTCCGTCTCTGAAAATTGGTTTACCCCCTTCCTCATCGTCCGAGTTTCCGGTTTTTCATATAATGAAGGCAGGTATATTTTTGCGTGTTTATCTTCTTTTTAGTATAAATATATGTTTATAAGCTTTCAGCGTTGTCTCCAAGTCACGACTCCATTCTCGCTGTTGATTTGTGTGTGTGTTCCGCTTTCTGTTTCCCTGTCGTGGGAAGTGTGTTTATGACACCTAATGAGGTCTCTTTGTGTACTAGCTGTCCTCTTGTTTTGGGTTTTGTTTGCTCTATACTTCCTTTCTCAGTCTTTTATACTTTAGCTAGTCTTCCAAACTCACAGCTAAATTGCTGCAGGTAGTCCTATCACACAGGCATTGATGCGGGAAACAAATTGCAAACCCTCGGAAATCAGGGTAAACAATATTCGAAAAGCCCTCTATAGTGGGTCATCATTGATCGCCGCTCTCCCGGCGAGCAGCCAGTAATTAATTCAAAGAAAATTAAAATAGGCTGGACGAATTGCAGAATCCTGGACAAAGTGGAGCCCGCTTTTTGTGGCCGATGTCAAAACTTTGGGCACAGGCGCCTCTCGTGCAGAGATCAGCCAGCAGGAGGCATTCGATGCCTGAAATGCGGAGAAATCGGTCACATCGCCAAGGAATGCACAGGAGAGACAAAATGCTTCAACTGTAGCAGCCCAAACCACCGAGCTGATAGCATGAAATGTCCAAAATACTCGCAGCTTGTGGCAGTGCTCGGACGACTAACCCCGAAATGATTAAAATGGTACAAATAAAGAACCGCGCCCGAGCTGCATGACGCACTCGAGAAGCGAGGTTAAGAAAAGATCGTGGGATATAGTGTTGGCATCGGAACCTAACAAAGCAAAAATACAATCGCCAAAATGGATGTCATCGAAAACGAATCAGCCTCTATCTGGATTCCGAACGGCCAACTCAAGGTGGGAAAAAGCGGTCGCGGAAATGTTTGGGCTGTAATAAATAAAACCTAGTGGTTAGTGTCTACATCTCGCCCAATATAACCGTCGAAGAAGCGGACAGCATCCTGGCAGACATAGAGGAAACAATCGACAGCTTCCAAGGAAAGGGAATCGTGCTGGGCGGGGACTTCAATGTAAAAATTCCTGGTGGAGCACTTACCAGGACCGAAGAGGAACATCTATACTTGAGTTGGCAGCTAAGCATGATCTCTACTGAATGATGGGAAAATTCCAACCTTCAGAGACATGGTGAAAGAGGACATGTAAAAACGTTTCCTGGGCGGTTCTGGAAACCGAATCAGTAAGTGATCACAACTACATAGAGATTCGCATCCGCCTTGAGAGGAACGATGAAAATTACTTCAAGATGAGAGAACCGCACGCATTGCCTGGGACATAAGGAAATTGAATGAAGAAGTCCTGGCGACAAAGTCCGCGAGCTCCTCGACCAAGGAGCTTTAGACTCAGTCACTCCTGAAAACCTAGTCCAGCAGACAAAGATCATCTGTGAGGCAGCCTTACCAAAACTCAGGCCATCGAGAAGAACTGGAGCATACTGGTGGAATGGCAAGCTTCAAAGCATGAAAAGGACTGCATAAAAGCCCGGAGGACTGTCACAAGACTGAGAGGCAAAAATCACCTCCCAGTGAAGTGGACAGGGCACTGAAAGAATATGCCACAAAGAAAAGAGCTTGGTCAACGAGATCAAAATCTCTAAGAAAAATAAATGGAGAGCTATGCGCAGCCGTAGAGAACAACCCATGGGGATTAGCGTATAAAATAGTCACAAAAAGACTCGGCTACCGCCTCCCGAAACTCGAACCGGCGCTGGAAGAAGCGATAATGGAGGAATTATTCCCTCAGGCAACAGATCTTCGTGTAAGATGAAGACGTTATAAAGAAACCTGGACCTCTATTTACGGAAGCGGAGCTGCGAAGGGCAGTTAAGGAAATGGAGATAGGAAGGCACCAGGTCCAGACGGCATCCCAGCGGCCGTAATAAAAAAAATCGTAAACTTGACGCCATGTAAGATTTTAAAGGTCTTCAACACTCTACTTGAACGAGGGGAGTTCCCCAAAATGTGGAAAAGAGCTAGAGTAGTATTAATACCCAAGCCCAAGAAAACCCCAGACGACCCCAGAAATAGCCCAATCTGCTTGCTTGACGAATGGGGAAGCTCTTCGACTGATCTGCTCGAGGCTCAAAGAAGGCCTGAAAACAACGAGGCCTTTCTCCGAACCAGTTTGGCTTTAGAAGAGGTAAAAGCACATATGACGCCCTCGAAAGGTTTCCAAAGGGCGCTCCAGGAGCTCAAAAAGACCCAGGCAACAAGAGGCATATGCGTCCTTGTCACTCTTGACGTCAAGAACGCCTTCAACTGTGCCAACTGGAGCGTCATATTGAGAAACTTGGGCCGAAAAGACCTGCCGGCTCAAATTCTTAAAGTCATATCCTCCTATCTCTCGGAGAGGAAGATAATCTACGGGAGCGGAGAAATGCTGGTGACGGCCGGAGTCCCTCAAGGCTCGGTGCTGGGCCCCACCTCTGGAACGTACTGTATGATGATGTCCTGCGAATAAAACTTCCCTCAGGAGTGGAGGCAATGGCATACGCCGACGACCTGGCGCTGTGTGCCGTAGCAAAAACTGCGGACGAGCTAGAAGAAGTCAGCGGGCCATTCTGAAGGTGGAATCCTGGATGAAGGAGAACGGCCTCACCCTTGCTGCAGAAGACAGAAATTGTCTGGCTCTCGGGAAGGAAGAAAGTGAGACCCATCGAAGTCCGAATGGGAGGAGTCCGTGGCTTTCAAAGCCCGATATTTAGGGTCATTTTGACAAAACATGTCTTTCAGACCCCATCGAAACCCAGATTAAAAAGCCAATCGACTGACAGAAGCTCTGAAAAACTGCTTCCCAGTCATAGAGGACCCTGCGAACATAAAGGAGGGTATATAAAAACGTCACAGAGTCTATCTTGCTCTATGGAGCACCAATATAGGGACCCTCAATACTGGAAAGAAAAACATATGTCCAGATGCTGATTCGCGAGCAGCGAAAATGGGTATCTGCATCTGTAGGGCCCACAGGACCGTTTCAACGGAGGTGATCCAGGTTCTGTCGAGGACGATCCCCATCGACCTACTCATTCTGGAAATCGTCGTCAGAAGAACCACGACGGCAACCAGAAAGGAGGCAGAGAAGAAACTCTACGCAGATGGGAACAAAGGTGGCAGAGCAACCCCACAGACCGGTGCCCGGACGCGCAGGCTCATCCCAAACCTGGCCCTCTGGCACTACCGTAGGCATGGAGACATTGACTGGCCAATCACGCAGTTCTTCACGGGACATGGGAACTTTGGCAGCTACTTCCACCGGGTGAAGAAACTCGACAAAGCAACGTGTCAGACATGCAAGGACGAGGATACGCTTGAACATGTCTGGGATGAGTGCCCTCTCTGGGAGAAAGAGGAATCTTCTCCGGCAAAACCTGGGGAAAAGAGTGGAGTACTGGGACCTGGCAAATGCTAACCTCTAGCAGGACCTGGAATGTCATTGCAGCCACCATGCGGCGAATTTTACTTCAAGACAAAACCTGTGATGTGATAAAGTATGCCGATGTAAGCCCAAAGGCATCCTAATAAATTAAAAAGTCCTATCACGTGTGCAGACTTTTAAGACAAGAACCAGAAGTGAAGGCCCATGTTGTATGACTGGTTCAAGACGTTGTAGTTGAATGTTTCCAGGGAACCGTGTCAATATTTATGAAGGAAAAAGTAAAAGCGAGTCAGAAGGGGGAGAGGAAAGGATGTGAAAGGAAGGAAGTGAAGTATTAAAAGTGAAGACAAGAAATTTGAGACTGAAGAAGAAGTAAAACAGGGAGAAAGTATGAGAACAGGAATAAATAAGAAGTCATAAAATGAGAAATAGCGAAAAGGAATAGCAAGAACAGAGGAAGAGAAAGAAAAAAGAGAGCAAGAGAACAAGAAGAAATGTGGAAAGAGAATGAATTTTGGAAACAAAGGAGAACTAGAAGGAAAAGGAAGAGACTGAGTGAGAGGAAAAAAGGGCAAAACAAAAAAAGAAAAATGAGGACAAGGAAGAATAAGGGAATGAGAGAGAAAACAGGAAATACAAAGAGCAGAGATCAAAGAGAATAAGAAAGAACAAATACCAGTGGAAGTAGGAAAAAGAAAAAGAAGGACAAAGAAGATGAAGAAGAAAACACACGAAGAGAGAGAGACAGGCAGACAGACAGACTCTTCAGTCTATCAGAGATAGGTCGAGTTCGGTTAGACGAGTCCAAAGGTCGAAAACGCAAAATACCTTTGGGTCAATGGCGAAACCCAAAATGGCGTCGGATTTTCCTTTTATTTTTATTATCCCCCTTATTGCCCATTTTCTCATCCCCCATCCCCATCCCCAACTCCATTTTGTTTTTATTTATTTATTTAACCAATTCCCAGTTCTCTCTTTATTTCCATTTCCGGTTTCGGGTTTCGCATAATCGTTCATCCCCCCTCCTCGGCTCCTTTACAAATAAAAAACAAGGAAGAAACAAGATGAAAACAAACGTCATTTCCGGTGCGGTATTCGGAAAAGGAAACCTTTTCACGTGTCGACTCCTTTCCTTTGATTCGGGCTTTTAAGGCCGCCAACGAGGTTGATCGGGGGGTGGGGGTGGCACTTCTTTTGTGCTCTCTTTTCTGCGGCGCTTCGAACTGAAAATGCTTTTCGCTTTGCTGGTGGTAGGAGGGTAGGAGGGGGACGCTGTTGGAGAAAATCATAGTTTCAAACATTCCGTCTTTTCTTATTTTCCCGAAGAAAAGTTTCCCCGGGAAAATATTGAGAGAAACTTGTTTCCCAAGTTTTCATTTTCGGAAACTTGAAATTTTTCTTTCATTCTGTGAAAAGTCGGTCTTGTGGAAAATGTCCTTCGAAAAGGTTTCCATGAGACTTTCCTTCGTTGGGTTTTCGTTTGTTTTTCCTGTTTTCAGCTGTCGAGCTTTTGTCACAAAGTCAAACTTGAAAAATACCGGAAGCGTTGATTTGTGTTACATTCGTGAGAAAAATACCGGAAATGGTTTATAGTGGAGTCTTCACTACTGGAATTTTGGTTTTGACTGAATTTCCCGAAAAGTTTAACTATTGTAACCATCTTCCGTAGCTAGATAGATATAATTTTAGCTACATACAGTATACCGATAAGCAGATAAATGGAAATAGAGAGGAACTGATAAAACGGTTGAATAGATAATTGTGTCAGGTAGATAGATGAATAGGTCGATGGGTTAGATTACTGATTGTCAGATGGGTTTGTAAATAGACATGGATAAATTGGTAGCTAGAAATTAATAGATAGATAAATACCTACACACATAGATAGATAAATGGGTAAATGACTAAGATGATACCTAAACAGACTGGTGGATAAGTAAACAAACAGATAAATGTATAATTAGAAGATAGATAATCAACACTATGATATCCGCTGGCCCCACCGTGGGGTCAGTGCGTGTGACGTCACATTCGGAAATTATTGCGCATGCGTCGCTGGCGATCTTATACTTATTTAGACATGTGAACGATTATCACTAAAGTTCATATGTTGTGAATTTAAAATATTGGTGTTCAGCCAGCATGAGAGTCAGTCCCACCGAAAATATTTACGTTAGACCTCCGGACGTTGTAGTATTACGGATTATTAAAAAGACAAAGAAGGAATAGATAAATGGGATAGATAAATAAATAGGAAGGTAGATAGAACGATCGAAGGGTATATGGATAGGTTTCCTGTCTCTTTAGTACCCTTGTAGATAGATTGTCGGTTGTTACATTACAAACTAAACCCATAAATGAGTAGATAGATAAAAGTGGGAAAGAGAAGAAGGCAAATATCTTCTCCGGGGGAGATAATACCAACTTTAGAGGCAAAAGATTTTTTTATCTTTGCTGTCGACTCGAGAAAACTAATTAAAAGTCAATTTGGATTTTTCGGAGGCATAAATTCTTAAGCCTCCTCCTTCCCTCACATCTCCGCCTTCTTTATTCCTCTCAGAACAAAAAAAAAATTAAAAGAAGAGGAGGAGGAGGTGGAGGAGGAGATGGAAAAAAGTTTTTCCCTGTAATTTGGAAAATCTCTTTTTGTGAGCC
Organism: Columbicola columbae; assembly: GCA_016920875.1. Lineage (NCBI taxonomy): Eukaryota > Metazoa > Arthropoda > Insecta > Psocodea > Philopteridae > Columbicola > Columbicola columbae. The sequence continues at coordinate 9,338,513 of JADMLL010000011.1, read as the reverse complement.
CCATTGTTTCAGTTAAGTTAATCTCATTTATTATGATTTTAATTTGCCATTGAAAAAACAAAACAAAAAAATTTTTATTTTTATCTCTTTTCGAAAAGGGAGAAGATGACTACAAAGAGGAGCAGGAAGAGGATGGTAGGAGAGGACAATTTTCCCAAAAAGGTAAAAACAAAACAAAAATTTCATTTCCATGTTTTTTTTCTGTTGTGGATAATTTTTATTTATTTATTTAATCGTTTTTGTGGGTTTTTGGTTTTTATTTATATTTTTTATCTCCATATCCTCAAGGTTCAGATGGTCAATTTTCCCGTTTTTGGGGGGTGAGTGGGGGTGGAATGAGTGAGAAAGAGGAAATACGTTTATTTATTTATTCATTTTTGGGGTGGGATTAGTGGATTTTGGAATTTCGGGGGCGGAAGGATGAAACCAAACAGTCGGTGAGTTGTGTTGTCTCAACCTCTCTTTTGTAAGTTACGAACACTCATTAATAATTCATTTCATAAATAATGCACACCACTAAGTCATATATGGGTTTCATGAAGACCTCATTTCAAAAGTAGTGCACAGTTTTATTAGGACTCGGCTCTATTGATTTCACTTATTATAAAATTGCATTTTACACTCAAACCTATTTTTGTGCGGTGGTTAGGGACCGCGTAAAAGAAACCGCATAAAAAAATTTCGCAAGACTTCACGAATATAAAATGTAGAGTTCGGACACACAAAAATTTTTCTAAATCGCACAAAAACAGGTTTGAGTCTACAGGTTGAGTGTTTTGATCTGCCTTCCTTTTGTGGGTAATGAACACCTTCATGAATAATTCATTTCATAAATAATGCACACACCTCACCATTAAATCACATAAGAATTTCATAAAAACCTTATTTCAAAAGTATTGCACACTTGTATGAGGACTCGGCTCTAGTGATTTCACTTAAAATTGTATTTACACTCGAACATGTTTTTGTGCGGTGGTTAGGGACCGCGTAAAAGAAACCGCATAAAAATCCCACAAAACTTCACGAATAGCTATAAAATATAGTTTTCGGAACATATTTGAAAAGTTTTTTAATTAAAAAAAATCGCATAAAAAAAGACCGCACAAAAACAGGGTTGAGTGTGCAGTATTTATGAAATAAAATTTTCACGAATTTTCTCCTTTACGATGTTGTTTTGCTTATCGTTTATCTGAGTATAAGAACGACAGACGAAAAATTTTTGTTTTTAAATTACAAATTCAAATTTGGCAAACCGAAAAACCGGAAGTAAGTAAACGAGCAGTGAAGTGTGAACAGATTTAAGTCAGAGTGTAATCCAAAATAATAAGTTGAGGAGGAAGAGATTAGGAAGAAGGAAGAAGAAAAAAAAAGAAGAAAATTCGACAGCGCAGGGGAGGAGGAAGGCTCACAAACAAGGACGAACTCACGAACGAAGACAATAAAATGACGAAATCGATTCGAAAGGCATTAAGCAAATTAAGCGGAAGTTGATCCGGTTTGAGGAGAAGGGGTAAGGGGTGGTGGTGGTGGTGGGGGAGGCGATGTGTTTTAATATTTAAAAGATGGCAAGAAGAAGTCCCACCGAAAACAGATGTAACAACCCACACACACAGAAACTTTTCAACACACACACACGACAGACAAAAGACGAAGATGAACGAGAACAACGGTTTTCCGTGGCACTAGTGCGCATGCGCATACAAATCAATCGGCTACAAATCCGCGTCCTCAAACCGTTAAATAATAAATCAAACGTCGGAGGAGGAGGAGAGGAGGAAAAATGACGGACGGAGGCATTAAACATCGGAGAGGCAAAGGCTAATTAAGCCCGTGACACCAGTTTCGAGTAAATCTGAACGCGAACCTGGGATTTCGCCCCTCACCCCCTCCACAGATTACTTCCCGCCATCTATCTATTCATCTATCATAATAAATTTCAATTTCGTTTTTTATCTATCTTCAATAAAAATGACGAATGGTCGTTGATAGATAAAAAGATTTCTTATTTTTTATTGTTTCATCGGCTGCCATTTTGTGTCCTTCCCGCTCGTTAGTCGTCATCTTTACGAAGACGTAATGAAGAAAAAGATGATTAGGGTTGATAGATAGATGGAGGGGGTGAAGATTCAAGAGAGAACAATAGATTGATTCTGAGGTTCGTTATTTTCCATCAACTTCCGGTTTTATTATTTTTTATTTTCTAGAGAAATCGATCTTCTACCTCTTCTTATATCTTTTCTGTCTATCTATCTATCTATTCCTCTCTCATCTTTCTTTACCTCTTCCCTATTCAAAAACCAAAACCGTCTATCCCAGTCTCCTCTATAACCAGCATCTCTTTTGAATTTTCAAACAACGAATCGCTGTCCAAAGAGTCGACATGAAGGAAAGGGGAGGAGGAGGGGTTGAAGCTGACAAAAAAAAATGTGGAAAGACAAACAAAAAGCCGAGAGAGAGAAAATCTCCCGACTGAGTCTCCTCCTTTTTCACCGCCTCCTCGAAAAACCAATTAAAACGCCTGGGAAATGAGTTTTCGGGCGTCAACTGCGAAAGCCTTGATTTTGCGGTTTGTGAAGTCGCAGGGGGAGGAGGGAGGGAGAGGAGAGGAGGAGAGTACGAAAGGGAATTCGTCACATTTGAATTGATGGAAATGGTTTAAAGGAAGGATGTGGAAGAAGGATGATGGAGCCGGGCGGCGGGGCAGGGGCGGGGCGGGGGCACAATGCGAAGAGGAGAAAAGGCTTTAAAGCACAAATTGAAACAACTCAAATTTGCATCGGAGTCTTGAAACAAATCTCGCTTAATCTTTAATTAAATCCTCAACCCCCTCCACCACCACCATTAAATTGAAGGATATAAGAACCCCCGGACCCCCGACCCGTCACTCTTCCAATGCTCATTCATTTTGGCAAATCATCTTCCGCCTCACAGACGAAATTTTTCGAATTTACCGGTGATATTGAACGTCCGAACAGACGTCCAACAAAAACTGACAAACGTTCGTTAGAATTAGTCACGTGACTCTAGCTCAAAACAGAAAGCTCACAAAGAGAACTTAGGGAGACAAGTTACTAAGTAACAAATACCAGCAATAACGAAAAGAGATTCACATCAAACAAGAACACGAAAGACAAAAGGTTGTACAATTGTAAGACAAGAAGAACAACAACAGCAGCAGCAACCTCCCCTCTCACTTTCTACTTTACGTGAAAATCAAAAAAGACAAAACGAAAGGTCATCAAATGGAACAAAGATACAACCGAAGATGTAAGAACTTGTCTTCGAACCTTTAACTAGATTGATTGATTGATTATCTACTCCCCAAAATTCTTATTTTTATCTATTTAAAATTCATCCGAAAATTTTTATCTTTTGCCATCTATTTCCAGTCTTTCAACCGGACTTCAGTCATCCTTCCCAATATCCACCGGTCATCCAACTCGGATCTAATTTCGTGATCTTTATCCGGTCCTTCCAAACCCACTTCCGGTTCCTTTCAACGGTTCCCCGAACGGAGAGGAGATAAAATCCGATTTCGAGGACAAGAGCTTTTGATATAATTAATTAATTAATATTCATGGGGGAGATGAGGTCGAAAGCCCCGAGGGCTTTATCTCCTGTTTTCTGAAAAAAGGAAAACAGCGCCAAAGGTTCAAAGCTCCGTCTGCCAGAGAGCCTTCCGGAAGTCTTTTCTCTCCTGAAAAGAATTTTCTTTCCTTGGAAATTGCTCGCTCAGCTCAAAAACCTCCCCCTCGCCCAACTCCTCTCGCCACCCATCTCTCTCTCTCTTCTCTTATCTACCGAAACTTGGACGCCATTTTCTATTCACCATTTTTTTTATCTATTCCTAAAATGATATTTATGTATTAATAAATACTATTAATATTTATGGAAGATTAAAAAAAGGAAAATGAGAAGGATGGGATGGTAGATAGAGAGGCAGAGGAGAGAGGAGGAGGAGGAGGGAGGGAAGAAGAAAGCTCGAAGGCGATTTCACGTTCAACCAATTTCCTTTGATGAGAGAGAGGAATGACGCTCGAATGGTAGAGAGAAGGTGGAGGATTGGGGGTGGGAGTTAGGGGTTGGAAAGGTTCATCTCTCCACCACCCCCTTTCGGTTTGTTTGCTTAAGTTTGAGTTTCTCTGAGAAAGATTCCTTCACCCCCCACCCCACCTCCTCTCTGTTGTCGAAAGAAGTCGTTTGAGAGACTAACCGGATTAGTCAGTCATTCATCGGTGCTCATTCGTTTTGGAAGATCATCTCCTCCGGAAACGGTTGTCAAGTGTGAAATCCTCGTTTATGGGTTCATGGATTTCCGGTTGTTTCTTTCGAACCATACAATAATAATTCATTTCAAAAATAATGCACACAATCAATTATAAATCCCGTTCCCACATGTATACCGCACACTCGTGGAAAATTAGTTTCAAAAGTGATGCACACTTCTCTAAGAACTTCTTTCTACTCATCTCACTTAAAATTATTTACTGTATACTAAGAGTATACCTGTGCATTATTTATGAAATGAAATTTTCTACAAAGTGTGCAATACTTTTGAAACGAAATCATAATGAATATACCCCATATTCTTGCTGGAGGGTCTTCATCATATATGAAACAAGATGGTGGCGAAAGAGTGAGGCCTACATTAAAGTGTGCATTATTTTTGAGATGAGAATTTCTATCAAAATGTGTAGCATTTCTGAAATTAATTTTTTTTTTTAAGTGCAGTGTGCAGTATTTATGAATAATAAATCGCTGATGTCAGTTCGCATTAAAATGAAATCTGTAGGGAAGTGTGCATTATTTTTGAAATGAAATTTTTATTAATGTGCAATACTTCCGAAATGAGTTCACGAGAATGTGCAATATTTATGAAAAGTCGTGAAGGCAGTATGTCATTAATTTCGACATGAATTGTGTCGCATGAGTGTGCAGTATTTATGAAACGAGTAGCTGATGCATAAACCCACATTGAAATGAAATTTTTATTAAACTGCGGTACTTCCGAAATGAGTTCACGACAATGTGCAGTATTTATGAAACGAGGTAGTGACAGAAGAGTTAGTTCCCTACATTGAAGTGTGCATTATTTTTGAGATGAATTGTATTTTTCGAGTTAGCGTGCAGTATTTATGGAATGAGCTGTTGATGTAAATATGCGCTGAAATGAAATTCATGAAGGAGTGTGCATTATTTTTGAAATGAAACTTTTATTGAAATGTGCAATACTTCCCTCCACGAAAATGTGCAGTTCTTATGAAGGACAGGGTGGGGTTGGGGGTAGAAGGTAGATAGAACATTCAAAGATGTGCTTAGGAGAGTTAAAGTCCAAACCGGAAGTAGAGGAAGCTTAACGGTGATAGTTGAGAGAGAAGAAGATGGTAGAACGACATCGAGAGCCATGGCTACCGAGCGTTTCTTCATCGATGAATCAATTCCAACTGGAATCCTTCCATCAGCTCGATTATTTATAAGTAAAAACCCCTCCCCCGACTACCGTGAAAGCTCAGTCTTCCAAGAAAGTTGGAGCTTTTCCCAAAACCTCTTCCACCTCTTCAAAATTCGACGCGAATTGATTCGAACCGATTTTTCAAGGAGGCTGAACCAATCAAGGTAGCAGAGAGGGACAGTAAGGAAGAGTGAAACAGTAAGGTGGTGGTGGTGGTGGAGGTACGGGGGTTGAAGTGGGGGGTGGAATCAGAGCAATAAGAGAAAATCTTCTGAGAGAAATTGTTTCCGGTGAATATAAATTATGCTGAAGGGATTAAACTTTTCATTGTAAAGCTCGTTTAAAGTATTATTTATTGGGAGCTTTTTTACCTGCACCATCCTCCCATTACCCACCCCCCCCCGGGAGACTCTCTCGACCGTCTTCCCGAACGCGCGCTTTTTTTTTAGTCCACCCCCTCCATCCACACTCGAAACGTGTCGCCTCGATTTATTTGGGCGAGCTTTTAGCTCCCGTTTCGTCTCTATAAGTCTCTATAAATCCGGTTTTCAAATTTATGCAATTGCCTTTTATTTCTAACCCACCACCCCATCCGCGAGAGCTTTGGAGAGCTTTTCCCCCCTCATTTTATTTGGTGGCCATTTTGTGGGAGAGCTTTGCGCGAACGGAGGATTTCTTCTTGCGTCGTCCTATATTTTTAATGATTTTGTTGTGTGCCGTCTTCTTCCTTTCTTACTTACTCTCTTATCCTTTGTTTCTTGCTCGGATCGGAGCTTTTGAACGAAGCTTTCATTCGATATCGTGTTTGTGGTTGTTGGTTGTCGGTTTCCTCGGATTCGAACGCATCTATTCGACGTCACAGGGTCTTCCTCACGATTTCATTGAGAGTGGTATGTACCGTGCATTAAAAAGCTCAAAAGCTGTCCCAAAAGTTCCCGGAATATATTTCTTTAAATAGTGCTGTCTTCCTAAATCAACAAATCCAGCATTGTCAAAGTCACTTGTCTGGAAGCTTTTGGGAACAGATTCCACCATCACTTCTTGAGCTTTTTGAATGAGAAAGGAGACTCAAAGCAGGGAATCGTAAGACCGGGAGAGCGGTGTCTACGACCCCAAAAAAGCTTTTAAATTTATTCTTTCAAGGAAAACTCATTTCCGGTGTCACGTATGTAAGGATTGAGCTTTTAAAATTGAGGAAACAACAATATACATCAAAACCTGACACGCACAAAGACTGCGGAAAACACACGTGAACGTGATAAATGACAAAAGGGCGAGGGGGGGGAAGAAAAACAAAAAAGCGAACGAAACAGAACAGCAGGAGTTCAATCAAATGCAAGACAACAGGAAGACAAGATAATCGATTGAAGAAAACCGTCAAGAAGGAAGACGGGGGGTGGAAGAGAGAACGAGGGGTGGAAAGGAAGTGTCGAAGACGTAATACACAATCGGATTCAAAGGTGAACAGAGCCTTTGGTAGACAGAGAGAGAGGACAGAGAAAAGCCAATCATGTAGGGATGAAAGGAAGGTTGGAGAAAAAATCTGGGGGATGGCGGGGGTGGAAAAGTGAGAGCTTAACTCTTCTCCCCAGGGAGGAAGCCTTTTGGGGGAGAAAATGGTCAAATTGATCCCATTTCCATTCACCCAGAAACAAAAACCTTTTGTCATCTTTTCCAACAGATTCCACAGACGACGATTAAAACGTGGGGGGAAGGTAGTTACAGGGGGCTGTTTTTACCTTCTTCCTGCTGCTGTTGTTAGTCGCTCTCTTTTTTTCATTCTATCTTTTATCTCTCGAACTCGATTTCAGTCTTCCTCTCTTCCCTCTCCGCCGATTTCTCACCGCTTGCTTCCTCTCCATCTCGTTTCCGAGAGAGTTTTAGGTTCCTCTCTCTATCCTTTCCAATTCATTCGGAAAAACCCGAAGAGATTTATTCTAGTAGAAAATCAAAGAGAAAATTTTCTTCGCCGGATAACCGACAGACGACGGAAACCAGATTAAAATCCAGCGTTTTGGAATGTTAAACGAGAGCCGTTCTCTCTCTCTCTCTGAATAAATCTGCCGACGTTTTTGCTGACTAGAGACAAAGCTCATCCCCTGTAGGAAGGGAAATCTCCTTCCGAAAACCGCATGTAGATCTTCCGATGAGAGTAAAAACCGGAAAATGATTTCCGAACGGATAGACGAAAAGGGACGTTTCCAAGTTTGGCAGATAATCGGAGGGATGGGACTCGATTTTGAACGCGCCTACGTAAGTCTCCAAGACTCACAAAAAAAGCCAAATCGAGTCGAATTAAAGTCGAATCGGATAAGCGAAAATAGCGTTCGCTCGAGCAAGCAGAAAAAAAGAGGGAGGCAGGAAAGGAAAACTTTTGGCCCGTTCAAAGGGAAAAATGTTCATCATCGAGAAGATGCGTTCGGACAAACGGACAGACACGCGAACAACTTCAACACAGACGGTTAAACATCAAAAGAAACGGATTCGGATGAGAACAATCGCATGAACTTCCGGAATCTCCGACGAACGCGATTCAAGAATAAACAGAATCACGACTAGACGAACGGATTTTACGACCGGAAACGGATCTTACACCAGTTGAACAAAATAATTTTTTTTTTCAAACTCGAGTCCGAACGTTTCGAACGGAGCAAGAGAAAATAAAAATGGCGTTCGAATTAATTTGGAATTCGTCGAAAATGAAAGGTTAAGCGGAAGGAGTGACGGAAATCAAGTATGCAACACCATCGACTCGTTCGCCCGCCATTTTTTATCCTCCATCTCTTTCTGTTTTATGTTAATAACGTTCGCTACGAACGGCAGAGAGAGAAACAGGGTGGAGGGGGATGATTCATCGGATGCATGTTTTCAGACTCTGAATCAGGTTTTTCATTGCCGGAAGTGGAAATTTATCTCTTTTCCGATTTCCTTGAATCCACTTTATCTTCGATGGCTTCTTTTATCATGACTGATCGGTTTGTAAAAGCTTTTTGCTGAATTAGATGAGAGAAAAGGAAAAGGAAACAGAGATATACCAAGATGAAGTGGAGGAAAACCTAAGAGATCTGGAAGAAGAAAGAAGAGCATAACAGAAGGAGAAGAACTGATGTACTGAAAAAGAAAAAGACAAGAAGAAGAGGTAGAAAAGGGCATTGAACGACTGGAGACCTAGCAGAAGTAACACAACAAGCGAGAGAAACGGAAGAAGGGAAGGACAAGAAGCAACAGAAACAGGAAGACAAAATAGAAAAAACAAGACAAGGTGAGGCAAATGAGGAAAAAGAGAGAAAACAAAAAGAAAAGAAGAGGAAACGAGTAAAGAAAAACAGAAGAAGAATGTGGATGAACAGAAGACACAAACAAAAATAAGAAGAAGGCTAACAACATAAGCTAACTATACGAGCAAACGAACCACAAATCAGAAGCTAAAGCGATCTAGTCTACAAGACTCAGCTTTATCTCGGACAAACGGAAATCATTTTCCGATCTCTTTTCAAAAATTTTCACGTTCTACAATAATAGTGACGTCATCAAAGAAAACTAAAAATTTTTAGAAAGCCCTCAAGTGAGACTGGAAAATCCCAAAAAGTCGCGGGAAAAGTTGTAATCAGCTCAAAACAGGGTGAATGACATAAATTTCGTAGATAGAAGAATTTCGAATATTAAATTAGAATTATGCGACGACTTTCTATGTTCACTTGGCAGGAAGTGAAACGACATTCACGTGATATGGTCTAGAAGAAAATGATGGAAATTTTGGGCAGAGGAAAATTCTTAAAGAAAACTTTTCCTCCAACCTAATAAGAACTTCTTTCCGAACTTCTTCTACAAACGATACTTATACTATAACTAAATTGGGTACTCAGTGAGTAAATACACACCAGTGGGTAGATATAACCATCAACAGCACATCAAAAGTGGTCGCCTACGTAATATAATATTTAAGTAGATAAATAAAAATATAAACATATCACTCAATAAATCTCACAAATATAATATAATAAAACAAGTATATATCATAATCTATAATCTATTATTTTTAATTTTTTGTACACATATATTTAGGTTTATAGAGTTTATTTCTGGGGTAATATTTCTTAAAAATTTAAGTATAAACAAATCTATACTCCATATTATAACTAATTATAAAAAAAGAAGGTAAATAACAATTCACCAAGGAATGAATAATTTATAAATAAACTATAAACCATAAATTCACATTCATATAAACAACCAAACAGGAATCAGACATCAGCTAATAGAATATTATACTCATACTGTAACCACGCGAACGTCAACGTGGAGAGAAACCCGCCAAGTTACAAGTCTGGGTGACCAGACAAACTTCTTCGACAGAAGCTTTGTGTCTGGCCGCCTGTGTTCCTAGAATCGGAGCAAATAGCTCTATATAGCAATATATAATATACAGGAATCGAGGACAATTAATTATACAGAAATATAATCAGGACATGAGTCGTTTACCTTTTTATTTTTGTGGTTATACAGTCTATACAAACTATATATAAATTTAATTTTTTTCAAATCTTATTATATTTTAATAATAAACTCTGAACCTAAATATTTGTATACAAAAAATTATATATGGTGAATTATAGCTTATTATATGTAATAATATTATTATATTTATTAAATATTAAAATAATATACTGGTGGAGCCCGCTTTAAAGTTTATGAGGTTTCGGGCTATTTAAAAATAAGTACAAATAATATTATTATATAACATAAATATAACTTTAATATAAGTTTAACTTAATATTAAATATTACATAAAGTTATAACTTTATTTATTGCATAAATAAAAGATTGAGTTATAACTTATATCTAAAAGTTAGAGATATATATAGAGTTGTGAATTATATAAAGTTATAGATAAATATAAAAAGTAGTTATAAATTATATAAAATATATATAAGAGTTATAAATATATATATATGTTGTTTAAGCATAGTTATAGGTATGCTTAGTATAAGTAGGTAATTAACTAATAAATTGATACAGATGAAATAAATAAATAAATAAGAAATAAATAACGATAACAAATAAACAAAAATAAATAAATGACCATATACATACATTAATAATATATATATTTATAATTAGCCTTGCTACATACTTCTAAAAGACTTAGGATTGGAGAGACTCAGTAGTCCTTGTATTTCCATTCCTGTTGCCAGGAAAGTTCTTCAAAAAAGTTTGTTTTTAATATTTGAAGAAGAAGAAGAAAGAAAATGCAGCGGATAAAATGCAAGTCATAGAGAAAAACAAAACAAACAGCACAGAATAAATAAACAAAAAACTTTCAAAACGAGAAAACAACTTTGAAGTATAAGAAACCGTGTCAGCAGAAAGCGATTTCAAACTTGAGATGCATAAACGGGCTGAAATGAAGGAAACAAGTCGTGTCAGTAGATAAAAAGTTTTATCTAAGCTGGAATGATGTATTCGACGTCTCACCAGAAGAAAACAGTAGGCAGGAGGGCAGCAAGAGGTGTTCGGAACTGTCAGACTTCTAGGTTGCTAGCTGGCAGCTTCTTCACAAGAGTCTGAGACGATAGTCGTTAAGTATACTTGTGGCTGGACCTTGATTCCTGAATACGACTCTGACGTGGGATGTCCTCTATCAAGAACGGTTTCCCAGCTTACTGTACAAGTTAACACATCTCAAGACGTTCTGCTGTTAATTTCATAAGTACTGCACACTCAGGTGACACAAATGAACACTGTCGTGATGGCTCTCTCAAAAATAGTGCACAATCTCCTGCAGGTTTCATTTCAGTGCACATTGTCTTGAACAATTCATTTCATAAATACTGCACAGTCACTTGGAAGAAATACTCCAAAAGTATTGCGCATTGTGATGAAAAATCTCATCCCAAAAATAATGCACACTTTACCTCATTCTTTTGTCACTCTCTCGTTTTATACATAATGAACGCCATCTTGACGTTTTCATTTCACTCATTAGCAGACATTTATTTCAAAAATATTGCACAGTTATTATCAGACGCTCATTTCAAAAGTTGCACACTCGTTAGCAGAGGTTCATTTCAAAAGTGTTGCACGCTCTTCAGGAAACGTTCATTTCAAAAGTACTGCACAGTCATTAGCATACGTTATTATCAGACGTCTATTTCAAAAATGCTGCACACTCTTTAGCAGATTTTCATTTCAAAAGTATTGCACACTCAATAGAAGATGTTGATTTCAAAAGTACTGCACACTCTTTACAGCAGGTTCATTTCAAAAGTACTGCACACTCTTAGCAGAGGTTCATTTCAAAAGTATTGCACTTTTTCAAAAATATTGCACACTCGTTAGCGGAGGTTCATTTCAAAGTATTGCACAGTTATTACCAGACGTCCATTTCAAAAATACTGCACACTTTAGCCAAGGATTCATTTCAAAAGTAATGCACACTTTAACGAAGAAACTCATTTCACAAGTAATGACGCACATCCAACGCAAAATTCCTTTTGAAAAATAACGCATATTCGTTGGGAAGGACTTGTTTCATAAATACTGCACACCGACCCATTCATACTGACTCAAGATCACAGATGACGGAAGGGGGAACATATGGACACAGTAATTCTCGCTTGCTTAATTCCCTTTTGTAAAACAATAACAACAGTTCATTTTGTACGGTCGAACGACCGCATAAAAAAAGTCGTTGCTCAAACTTATTAAACAATTTTTTTAATATCCTATAAAAATATTTTCTTTCCACCGCCTTCTCGATTTCATTTTGTTTTCATTTCTCGAAAGAAATTCTCAAACTGAAACAATAACGTCACCTCCTCATCTTGATCGTTTCGGTTTCGTTTCATTTATTTCCGGTTTCCCGAAATCCTGTCGCGAGGATCGGGGAGATGGGGGGGGGCAGGACTACAGTTGTTTTCGGTAATGACGTCATCAGTTCGTTTGTTTATTGTTGTCGGAATTTTTTTTTCCTGTTTGAAATCGATGAGGGCGAAATTTTTTTTGATGATGTGATAATGAACACCGGGTGGAGGGGGTTGAAAGCGGGGGTAGTAGGAAATTGGTAAGCCCTTGTTTGGTGACATTCTGTTTGTTTTAGACTAATTGGCAGCCTTTTGTTTGCACTTGGAAAAAAAACGAAAAACACAATTGCCGACAGAACTACCCTCTCATCCCAATTCCTCTCCAATTTTGAAATTGTGACGACTCTCGAAAAACCGGAAACCGAATATCTTCTCTCGTTATTCTGGTAATTATGACCTTGACTGTGAGTCCATCTCTTCGCGGCTACCATATGCTACCGAGTCGAAGGACGTGATCAATTGGGATGAGTTAATCATACCTGAGGGAAGAAGAATCCCGAACAACTTTAATCTCTCGACGATGAGTTCTTAGTCCCTCAGTCATTAATAAAAGTGTCGTCGTCGTCATTTTTCTTTCTTTTTTGTAAGATGGCGCCCGGGGGGAGGGAAGGAGAAAAACGAGAGAGAGAGAGAGAACGAAAACTGGCTGTTGGGGATGTTGCTGTAGTTTCTCCCTACAAATTTTCAATTACCAAGTTTTAAATTTTCCAGAAAGTAATTTTCCTCGATAGCAAACTTTCGCGGGGGGGGATTTCCATCTTTTTTGAAGTGGTTTTGCGACTACAGCAGAATTTCCCGAAGATGAGAAATCGGTCAGCAAATAAAATTCCCAGAGAAATGAAAACTCGCACTAGACCACCTCTCCAGAGGGCAGGAGAATAGAAACGAAACCCGGGGAGAGAGAGTCGGGGGAGGGAAAAAATGATTCAGCTGTCGATGAACCTGTCAGCAAATAAAAAAAAGAAGAGTCAGAGTTGCCAACTTTGAGAAAATATAAATAAAAAAAAGGTTCTTGCGTCTTGTAAGGGTTTGCACACGACTTTCGAGCGATGCTGTGATCTTTTGATGAGGGATTTTCACACCGGAAGTAGAGTCTTCCTCTTCCCCTCCCTCTCCTGCCTCTTTGTCGGCTTACGGTCACCTTCTATAATCAGCCTCGACATATGTAAATGCGATCTCTCTCTCGCTCTCTCTTCCTCGCTGTTCTAATTGAGCCCGACCTTTTCAATTAAATAGCGATCGATGTCGAGATGAAAAGCTTTTCTTGGAAAGAGCTTTTTGTCACCCCTTCGCCACTGCTCTCACTTTCTCATCTCTATCACTCTCATATCAATTAACCTTTCCTCATCCTCTCTCTCTTCCCTGTTTGAGAAAGTACGTTGAAAGCTACTAGTCGTGACTGTCACCGTCATGATTGGGATTCGCGAAACTCTTCGGAAGGGATTTTGTATTCAGACCGGAAGTAAACAAAGGAAACGTAAGAAATCAAATGTTGAGTGTGTTGGACATACTCAACCGTTTTTGTTGGTACCAGTGCTCAAAAGATGGCTACTTGTTGTGATTGCTGATTTCACGATATTATAGTTGCTTATATATTAATATTAATCCCTCCTTATATTATGCATTGACCATCTATTCACTTAATAATCTCAACAGAATGTAAACAAAATTTTTTTTGGTGGCCAACCGGAAGTGAACAAACCTCACAAAGCGCAGAATTAAAGACTTTGAGGAACCAAAACCTTTAATCGGCCACCAACTCAAAGCTCAATGATCCAATTAATAAAATTACTAAACCGGAAGTGAATGGTAGGAAGCTAACGAAAGAAACATAATATAATATAAATAAATAAATAAAACGGAAGTAGTTTGATTTGTGATTTATAGAAAAATTATTTTGGCGCTAAACGGAAGTCAATCAAACTCACAAAGCGTGAGACTCAAGATTTTTCCGGGAGGAAAACCTCCAGCCGGGTACTAAACCAAAAACTAGATAAAAATTAATAAACCGGAAGTTGATATAATTAAATCGCTTATACGGAAATCCTCAACCTAAGACGTCGTAAAGGACATAAGTCACTTGACCCATAAACACGGTTCTGCTAGTCAAATCTCCTTATTCCTCTCCTGCTTTCCTTTTTCTAGTTTCTACCTCTTCTCATACACCTTCAGCCTTTCTTAGGCTCCTTCCAAACCGTTCCTGAGGTTAATACTCTGGTCTACTACCCAGACATAACCCATCAAAACTAGTCCGAACAACTACATAGTGTCTCATGCTTGGAGACAGGTGGTAGTCAGCAAGGGGAGGTGAGTAAAAGATACGGAAAGAACTTTTGTTTCGCTAAAACATTTCAGGAATATTAATATATCACAACAGAAAGCTGTTGTTATCATCAGGGTTGTGGTAAGACTGCAGTAAGCTTACAACAGTGTGGCTAGGTTAGTGGTTAACCCAAAAATTTCTTACACCAACAGGAAAAACAGTCTTTAAGACTGGTAGTAAACAGAAACAATTTTAAAAACCGGAAGTAGTTGTGGAGAAGCTCTTAACTTAAAGAAAAAGGAAACGTTAAATAGACTCAGGTTTAGCGAGAAATTTTTCTTTTCTTCTTCAGACAAGAAGAGTCAAAATGGATCGGAAATGGAAAACGGAGTTGTAAAAAATGTTTCCGACCGACAGAGAGAGTGCTGTTAATTAATACAGAACGAGCATTCGGAAAGACAAAACATGTTTAAAATTCAAATCACGTTTTTTATCTTTTAGCAAGAGACGACAGGAAAAAAAAGATGACGAAGGCGAAACGAAGGTCGAAACGAATTCAAATCGAAGATGTCACCGGGGAAGGAATTCACAGAAGGAATCCGAGAGCGGGCAACATAGCAACAGAGACGTCTAAAGAATCAGAAACAAGTAAGAACTTGCATTGTTAGTACAAAATCTATGACGAATCATCCCCAACAGCTCCCACCACCACCACCCTCCCCAACTAGTAAACAGTTTTTTCTGTCGTACACAACTCCCGGAAAATTTTTTTATCTTCACAAAAGAAAAGTCGAGACTATAAAAGATGTTTCCAAAAAGACGGGAAAACAAACGTTTAGAAGAGCAAACAAACCGGAAATGGCGTCTACGACTAAACATCAATCCAAGGATGGAAGCTAACCGACGCCAGAGAACGTCAGCGAGAACCGGATTTTGAGAACGGGGGCGAAAAGCTGTTTGTGTCAGGTACAAAACGGTTTTCGAAAAGGTATTATAGACGGGGGGCTAATACAAATTTCCGACCATTTTAAAAATATTAACAACATGGTGAACCGGAAATTGAAATCGAAAAGTTTTTTTTTGTTTCCCAACAGCAGAAACAAAATAAAATTTTTTTTTAAGCACTAAATATGAGGACACGGTGTCCTGACTCTCTCTCTCCTTCGTGTCACAAAAAAGTTGAGAGAGAGAGAGAGAGAAAGTGTTCCGATTCTAGGACTGTCATAAACATAAACCTCGCTTTATCATATCCGGGACATTGCTTCCGGTTTAGCGACCCACGACGATTTTTACATTTTACCCGAAATAATAGAAATTCTGTTGCTGCCTTCTATTTCCTCTCTCTCTCTCTTTTTACTTCTTTTTTTATTACTTCATTCCATTCTACCTTCATCTTCTTTTTATTGTCAACATGGTTTTGTGGTTTTCAATTTTAACGCGTAACGTGTAGTAGATAGGGAGGAAAATGAGACGAAAGGAAAGCAACAGAGAAAGTCAGTAAGAGTGAGAGAAGAGGAAAACCAGACAGAAGTAAAAAGGAAGATATAGAGACTGATGAAGTGAGAAGAAATTGAAGATAAAAAAAGACAAAGTAGAGCTTAATGGAAATAAAAGGAAGAAGAGGAGAAGTAAGAGAAGAAGGAAAACTAAGAAAAGATGAAGAAGAATAGTATAAAGAAAAAAAAGTAAATAGGAACTGGAAGAAGAAAAGACAGAAAGACGAAAAAGAAGAACTGAACTAAGTAGGTGAAAAAGGAAGAAGAGGAGAAGGGAATAGATAGAAGAGAGGTAAAGTAAAAAGTTGGAAATGGAAGACAGGACACGAAGTAGAGAAGAGGGAAAAGGTGCAGAATAAAATAGACAGAAGAGAAAATGGAGGAAGAATAAAAGTCATCTACAAGGAAAGAGAAAAGGAAAAATGAACAGGAACATCAAAGAAAATCAGAAAAGAAGAGAATCAAAGAAAAGAAAGGATGAAAAGACGAAGAGAAGAAGGAACAAAGATGAAGAAAAGAGTCGCGTTTTGGAGGAAAATGAATGAAAGATCAAAATAAAAACAGCAGACAGCAAGAACAACAAACTCGGAAAGAGAAAAGAAGAGGAAGAAATTTGAACTCGACTGGAATATGAAAGAAAACGAAGAGAAGAACGAAGGAGAACACAAGAGAAGAAAGACAGAAGCAAAAAGCAAGTAAAAGTCCGTCATCAATAAGAGGTCAAATAAAGAAGAAAGAGTCGATAGAAGAAGAGGAAGGAAAAATGAAGAAGGAAAAAGAGCATCAAAGAGGAAAGATGAAGAAAAAGCAAAGGAAAAACGTCATGACAAGAAAAAAGAAAAATACTAAGACAGCAAGAGAGAACTCAACAAACAGTGAAGACAACATCCATAAAAAAGGAAAAATGAGTCGGAGTGAATCAAAAAGAAAGAGGAGAAAGAACTGAAGGGGAACTGAGAAGAGAAGAAAGATGAAGAAAATGAAAAAGAGGTCAAACAAAGAAAGAGAAGAAGAGAAGAGGAGGAGAAAGAGTAGAAAAATGAAGAGAAGGAACAGATAAAGGAGAAATGATGAAGAAAAGAGGTAAAGTGGAGAGGAGAAAATGAATGAGAAGACAAAGGCAAAGAAAAGCAGACAGTAAGTAGAACCAAACAAAAAGAAAAAGAGAATGGAACCTTAGACTGGAAAAAATGAGGAAAAGACAAAATCAACATCGAGAGGAAGAGAACAGATAAAAAGAAAAATGAGAAAAAGATAAAGAAAAAAGAAAAAGAGGACAAAAGCAAATAAGAAAGAGGAGTAGAAGAAGAAGAAGGAATAACAGAGAACAAAACTGACAAATAGAAGAAGAGGAGGATGGAGGAGGATTAAACCTAAAAACACAAAACAGAAGAAGAGAGGCAGAGAAGAAGAAAGAGGAACCAAACAAGTTGGGCTTGAGCCCTAGCCCTCTGATTTCTGGCCTACCAAACCTCCTCTGACTTCCGGTCATTTTATTAATATCATCATCCCCTAACTCATGCTTCCATTTTTCCGACGGTTCTTCGATTTCCGTGGTACTAAAAAATTTGAATATCAATTACTTCCGGTTACCTATTACCCAGGATCTTCTTTTATAGTACTTCCGGTTTGGAATTTTTATAGCAGGTCGTAAACTGTTTTTTAATTTAGGGAAGAGATACTCGTGGAAAAATCATTTCCGGTTAATGTTTTAGTGGATGTTTATTATTACTTCCGGTTAGTTAATTTTGTAGGTTTCCAGGTGCTTAGTTTGGGTTACCACTCTTTGAAATGTTCATCCATTTCCGTTTGCCGCCATCAAATTCATTCATTTTTATATTCAACGTTTCGGAGTATAAATAAAGGAAATAAAACCGGAAATTACACCGAACGTAATTTTCACGTCAGCAAATTACCGAAGCGACAGTCACACCCATGTCGATCACCGCCTCACCCAAACGATGACCAGGACCGTATCCTGGGTTTTCTAAATAATGGAAAAGGGATTTCCGGAGGGGGCGAACGGAAATGTTGTCGCTTACCTTTGATTAGAGTCAATATTCCAAGCGGCATGACGAGAACGGCGACCATCAAGTCAGTGATGGCGAGAGACATGAGGAAGTAATTGGTGACATTCTGGAGTCTTCGTTCCCAGGTTATGGCGAGACAGACGAGAATGTTTCCGGCTGCGGTACCGATGACGAGGATGAGAGCGAGGATGGCCCACCAGTTGTCGGTGGCAGTGACGAGTCCTCCCGTGCCTTCGAACGTTAGGTTTCCGTCAGCTTTCGAATCGATTTCGTTGAACACGGCCGTCGAGACTTCGGTTAGATTTATATCCGCATCACTGTACCATGTTTCGTTTCCGTCGTTTTTCATTTTATTTCCTTCAGATCGATTCCTCATCGTCATCGTTTAGTCACAACAGCGCCCCGTTTCCGGTTCCTGAAATAAGACAAACGAAGAGAAATTATTCTCCTGCAGCAACAGATACAAGGGTCTGTTAGGAGATACTTCACTCTACAACCGAACCTCCAAAAATTTCTTGGAGTCTTCAACCCCTATAGAAGGGGGTGGGTGAGAGGTGGGCGTGAAGGTTCAGACACGCACAGAACTCCAAAGCCTCAGTAGACACACCAACAAACGGCAAAACCACTCATTAGAACACCTGACCGGAACTCATTTCAACAGATAATAAACAAAAACACCTCCGCCCCCGCACCGCCTCACTCCACGTTCGTTGAACTGAATTCGACCCTGCTTCCAACGCCGATCTACCTGAGAACTCCCACGAGAATCCTTGGGGAAATTTATGTTTTTGTAAAACTCGATAATAAAAATTTGTGGCGAAAGAGTGGAATGAGCCGTAGAACGAAGAAGAGAGGAAGAGGAGGAGGAGAGAGGAGGAGAGAGAGAGAGAGAGTCGTGGGCATTAAACATCATCCGTCATTCGGACCGTTCATTTATCTTCTGACACACACGCAGCCTTTTATAAAGCGATGACTTTGTTAGTGGCACTCGTACGAGAAGTTCATTTCCGGTTTTCACCTTTCACTCACGCTTTCCCCAAAATTTTCCTCCGAGTCCAGGTGAGGGCGGGAGGTGGGTGGGTGGGGGAAACAACCGTGGAGAACGATTCTCACAGATTCTCGTGCACGCAATCCGCAAAAACTCGCCACAAAGTTTTAAGAAGATTATCTGGATTGGGAGAGCTTTCGCTGGAAGGCTTTTTAAAGTTACTTCCGGCCGGAGAGAGAGAGAGAGAAGAGATTGGAATAGATGTTGCGGAATGATTCGGGACCGTATCAAGGTTTTCCTTTTTCCTCTCCCGTGAAAAGAGGTTTCCTCTCCTGAATAGATATCGAAAAGAAAATAAAAATTTATTATTTCCTTTGTCTGTTCACCTTTTCACGTCTTTCTTTCTTTCTTCTTAAATATCATCTATCAATTTGAAAATTTTATTTTCTTTTCTCTCTGCCGTCTCCTCTGTCGGAGTTTGAGAAAAAAAGATGAAGGCGGAATGAAAGATTTTATTCGTTCATTCATTTTATTTCCCCGGATTCACTTCCTCCTCTTGTTTCACTTAAAAAGAAAATCTATTCTATCATTCAACATCTTCTCTTTGGTTTCTATCTCCCTTCATCTTTCTCCCGGCCCAATCTATCATCGATTCTTTTATCAAACGACATCTCCTCTTGATATTCTCAAAATGTGATTTATGTTCAGGTCGTCAACTCAAAACAATTCCATCTTCTATCTTAATCCCATCTACTCTTCATCTTTTCTTTTGAGACGAGCCCCATTCTCCTTCAAAGGAGTAACCGAGACTACAAAATCCAAATATGCTTCCTCCGGTTAAATATTCATTCCCATCTATCCCCCTTCCCCCATTAAGATTTAATGCTAAGAGTAGATGAGAAAAGAAAGGAAGAAGATAGAAGAAGGTCGGAGAAAAGATTTCCGAGGAATGGAACAAAAGGAATTTATATTTAATTTAGATTTTTCAAAAATTAAATTTTCCCTTTTTTCCATTTATTAATATTAATTGATTCGGATCTCCTTTTGGCGCCATTTTGTTTTTTCATCTTGGACGAAAGAAGATTGTCTTTGGTAGAAACAAAAGAAAAAACAAAATCTGGGGAGGTGTCAGTCGTTGAGATGTTGTCACGAGTCAAGTCAGTGAGATTCCAACCGGAAAATGAATTCGGAGAACGTCAGTCTTGACACTTTGATTGTCGGATTCTTAGAGGTTTGTGAGAGTGAATCGGAAGTTTGGTGCAGTGAAAAAGTCAAAGTACAACAGGAAGCGGAAAGAAAGTCGAGTGGTGATAAGAACAGTCGTTAGAAAATAAAAAGGAAGAAAGGAAAGACAAATGGGGAATGAAAACAAGTCTCATTTCCGGTTTTATGGAGAAAAGATTAGAAAGTAAAAATTTTGGCGCCAAATTTGAATCAAACCAAATTTCGCGGGAAAAATCGTTCAGACAAGATGAAAATAAGATTTAAAAGAATCAAAATTTCAAATTCACAAAAAAAATTTAAATTTTTAAACACAAATTGGAAACAAAATTTGAAGGAAAAAATTTTGGCGCCAAATTTTGAATGAGTAACAAAAGACCTTGAACAAGTAAAAGGTCTGGGCGTAAAAATTTGAATTAAAGACGAATTTCAAATCCTCAAAAATTATAATTTATCTGAGGTCCTAACAAAATTTGGACGGATGAAAGGCCAAATCCGAAAAAGAGGATGAAAACAAATCTCCCAAGACAAAAACAAAGGTTTCTAAAACAAAATTTGGAGGTCAAATCGAATGTAATTATTCAAATATTTGAGTGAAAGGAACAACCAAAAAGTTTCGACGCCAAAACTTGAATTAAAATTTGAATTTGAGGTTTGAAGACAAAACCTGACATAGAAGATAAGAACAAATCCCATATGGTAGATACACAACAAAATTTTGGCGCCAAAATTTGAATTGAGCAAATTTTGGGATAAAAAAACAGAAATCAGTCGAAGATGAAGATATGTTGTTCATCCGAAATATCTGTTCGAGACAGACATCAAACCGACTCAGGTTTCGTGTACAAGTAGATAAAATAAATTTTCATGAAAAAAAAGAGGAGGTAGATAACAGACGAATTTCAAATCCGCACAAAAATTTAAATGTAGCTTAAACCTGGCGTCAATTTTGAATTTAATGAAATTGTTCAAAAACTTGGGAGGAAGGAAACAACCCAAATTGGACGAAATTTAAATTCACCTGAGGTTCTAACAAAATTTTTGTTCACAAATTTGGACAGATGAAAGCCAAATCTCAAAAAGAGAATGATAACAAATTTTCCTAGGTAGGTATAAAATAGATAAAAATTTGAGGGGAAAAGAAATTTTGGTACCAAATTTTGAATTATGCGAAATTTAACAAACAGGAGGACAACAACAGCCAAATCATGTGGAAACAAATCAAAAATCGGTCGAACAGGATGAAAATAAGTTTTGAATCTAAAATTTCCACCAAATAGACTCAAATCTTATGGTCTAGTAGATAAAAAGACTTTTGATTCAAATAGTCACGTCGTGATAGATAAAATAGGCCTACGAATTTAAATTCGACAAAAAATTTAAATTTATCCAAGCCACTGACAAAATTTTCATTTTCAAATTGAACAGATTTTCGGCCAAATCCGAAATAGAAGACAAAATCAAATCTCCATTGCGTTCATATAAATCACAAACAAAAGTTTATGGAACAAAATTTGAAGAATTAAAAATTTGGCCCCAAAATTTAAAAAACTTAAGTTTCCTATCCGCATACCTGCTCAAACGACTTAGGTTTCGTGTGCAAGTAGATAAATTTTCGTGCAAATAGAAGCGGAATATAGATAACATACAAACTTCAAATTCACACAAAAATTTAAATTTTATCTATCTGGCGCTAAACTGAACGAAATTGTCTAAAAACATAGGAGGAAGAAACAACCCAAATTGGACGAAATTTAAATTTACCTGAGTTCTAACAAAATTTTTGTTCACAAATTTGAACACATGAAAGGCCAAATCCCAAATCGAAATGAAAATAAATCTTCCAAGGTAGATATAAAATTTCAGGGAAAAAATTTTGGCACCAAATTTTGAATTAAGCGAAATTCAGCAAACAGGAGAACAAAAACAGCAAAACAACCAAAAGGTTTTAGGGGCAAAATTTGAACTAAACCAAATTTCAGAGAAACAAAAACAAAAATTTGGTTGAAGTAGAAGATAAAAAAAATTTTGATGCTAATAGATAGATCGTGATAGATAAAAGACGAATTTCAGATCTAAACAAAAATTTAAATTTATCCAAGGCAATGACAAAATTTTCATTTTCAAATTTGAACAGATTTTAGGCCAAATCTGATATAGAAGACAAAAACAAATTTTCACTAGGTAGATGCAAATCAGAAACAAAACTTTATAGAACGAAATTTGAAGGACTAAAAAAATTTGGCGCCAAAATTTGAAGTTTCCTATCCGAAAGACCTTTTGAAAGGACTTAGGTTTCGTGTTCAAGTAGATAAAAATAAATTTTCATGCGAACAAAAACTGGAGGTAGATTACAGACAAATTTTAAGCCCGCACAAAATTTAAATTTATCTATCTGGCATCTATTCATCTATTTTGGAAAGATGGAGGACCAAATCCGAATGAGAGGATGAATACAAATTTCCCAGGGTAAATACAAAACAAAAATTAAATTTTCTAGAACGAAATTTGGCGGAAAATTTTGGAATTTGGTCGAAGATGACCTGTTTGAGATAGACATCAAATCGGCTGGCTTCGTTAGCAACTAGATAAAACCTTTAAACGTATCTCAAATCCGTCTATCTGGCTCCAAATTTTGATTTGAACGAAATTATTCAAAAATTTGGGAAGAAGAAACAACCCAAATTTGGACAAAGAAGATGAAAAACAAATTTCCTCCTGGAGGATTCCCTTCTTAAAGAACACAACACACCAAAACCAGCTTCTTGATTTAAAAAATCAAAAATGGCGCCAAAATTTGAATTAAGCACAAAACAAAAGAAAATTTCTCGGAGGGAAGGAAAAAGGGGTCAAGAAGTTAATCTCAATTGTTTTTAAGTTTTCCGAAAACTCCACGCCCACGTCACACTCATCCGCCATTTTGGAAAAGTAAAACAAAAATCCTTATTCTGCCCTTTTTTCTGTTCGAAATCAATTTTCCTTCGCTTTTGTTCTTCTACCTTTCCGCACTCCACTTCCGGTTTTCCTCAACATTCAAATTCTATACTGTTTCCATCATTCTTTGACTCTCTCTCTTAACCGCATTCTTTAATCAGTTTCTACCCTTTTGCACTAACCGAACGGATGTCTGATTATGCTCGACACGTGTGAGTGCGTGTGTGTGTGTTCAGAGCTTCCTGACAGAACCGGAAGTTCTAAAAATGAATTTCTAAAACGAAATCTTTTGTCTGAAAAAAAATGTGGAACGTGTTTAGGTAAATTAAAAAGAGAAATGTGAGGCGTGTCTTTTGGGCAATTCCCTCTCCATCTCCTCTCTCTCTTCCTCCCATCTCCCTCCTCTTCTTCATCTTCACTTCATCTCCCTCGGCGGAGACTTGAGGTAAAATTACACAAACAAACTCGCGGATGGGGTTTACCATTTCCTTAAAATTGTTTCTTTTAAAAACGACAGGAAAAAAAAAACGTGGCAGAAGGTGAGAGGGAGGGAGGGTGGGAGAAGAAGACGAGGTCTCTTATTACTCGAAACTGGCAGCTCAAAGACAGACATTTCGCATCCATTGTTGTTTAAAACAAAGAGAGGAGGAGGTGGAGGGAAAGGGAGGAGGTTCGTGCTTCAAAGCTGGAAGTCTCCTCACGCGAAACATTTTTGAAAAAATTATGCCATCCCTCCTCCGCCTCCTGTCGTCTTCATCCGCCTTCATTCTTTCACCTTCCTTTTGGATTTTTTTTTTCTTCTTTCCACGATATCGAACTTACATGATAGCTTTAGGGGCGGGGACGGAGGAAGGAAAGAAGATTGGAAAATTCCGACACGAAGGCTTTTTGTCCTTTGTGCGTCTTTGAACAAAAAGGAAAATCGGGGGGAACGGAGGAAGTGTTAATTCCAAAAAGAAGAAAAAAGTTAAAAAATTTGTGAGGAGCTACAGTTTAGGCATCCGCTCCTCATCTTCTTTCTCTTCCCCCATCTCCTCCTCCTCCTCTTCTTTTCTTCTTCTTCTTTTGCCTGAAGATCCCATTAAAAGGCTCTAATTTAACGAAAAAATAAAGGAAAAGCGTTTAAAGGAATTGTAGAGTGGCGGAAAGATGAAGAAGGTTGGAAGAAAGAAATTTTTTCGTCTATTTTTTAGGCGCGGTTCATTTTCCCCAACTCGAATTTTCTTATAACTTTCATCTGTTTCTCTGTTGTTGGTCTTGTGAAGCTTTCTAGGACCTCAGTGTATCTATCATCCTGTGTCGTACGGTTTCTATGTGTCCTTCCTGATTCGCTACCTTCATTCATAGTGTTTAGCACTTTCTGGGTGAGTGTAGACAACCTCCGTGATAGTGTTTGTGTCCTCCATGAAGATTCTGCAGTTTTGGACCTATCCTCTGATGTATCCTCCTCCAGGTGGTACTATTAGCCTCTAGTATGGTTACGACGACGGATTGGAAATTGGGTTACCCCAGACCCACATATTAGGTTAAAGGAAACCCAACACAATACCGGAAGGAAGTTTTGAGTCACCAAAACGCTGGAACAGTCATGAATTTGAGCTCATTCCAACATACTGCTACCCCCCAGGGTGACAGAACCAGCACAGGAAAGATGATAGGGAGACAGACAAAGAGACAGACAGACGTACGACAGCGACGTAAAAATATTTCTTCACCTTTCGAAAATCTTGGTAGAATTTTTGATTTGAATAAAAGAAAGCAAATTCAAAACTGGATGGGCTCAATCGACATTTGAGTTCATATTTGCCTAAGCGAATAAGGTCCCCACCTCCCCCTACGCCTCCCTACTCCTCTTTCGAACCTTTTTCCTCTCTCGGTCTGTGTACATTTCCACGTTTTCTCATCCACCAGAAAGAACAAGAAAAAAAAAATTCAGCGGCAGAAAAATCAAAATCGTTTCCCTTTTCCTTTTTTCCTGGAGTGGAAGAAGTAGTGAGAGAAGGCGGTGGAGGAGGAGGAGGGCTGCAAGAATAAAATAAAAATTGCTGGAGAGTGAGAGGAGTGTGGAGAGTCGTAAAAAAAAGGAGAACAAGAGGAAATCATTTGTGAAAAGCCTTCCCAGCGTTAGAAGAACTTTTGAGAGATGCTTAGTTCTTCCTCTGCTGTCGTGTCCCCCTCATCCTCCCCTGACAAAAAATTTTTTTTTTATTTCTTCAATTTTTCCCCGTATCACTCTCTCAAGATTTCATTTTGGGAGTCATGTCAAAGTGAAAATCCCTCGGATAAAATGGAATTCCTTACTCCGCTCCTGCGATCTTATTTGTTTTCTTCCACCTCTCTCCTATGTTTCTTTACTTCATTTTTTACCCCCAACCCCCGTTTCTGAGGTGACGTGGTTGACTGTAAGAAGTAAGGGGTTGGTAATAATCGTAGCAAAACGATGGAATTTGTCTGAATGAGTTCCACATCCTCTGTTGAAGGCTTTCTCAATGCTTAGCTTAGCGAGATGGAAATCATTTTGATGTGGCTGTTGCTATATACATCAAACACCTTGGAGCAGTTGATGCTCGAAGCGTTCCTCTGTTTCTGTCGGTTTTTGTCTTTTCTATTCGTTGTTACTGTTGCTGTTGTTGTTTTTGTTGTTTCTTGTTGTTGTTGTTGCTGCATCTTCTTACGATATTTATCCTCATGTCTTTCTGTCGGATTCATCGATCCTAAGCTGAGAATTAGAGTTTTTGAGGTTGAAAGACTTCGGGGAAATTTCCCTTTTCTCCCGGGGGGTTTTGGGAATGGGAACCTCAGTCAATCTCCTGTTGTCTTTCGATGGATCTTCTCAACACCGAACATTTATCTTCTTCCACATATATTGACACGAATCTTTCTTCTTCTTCTCCTGTCGCTGTTGCATCTAATTTTCCAGCATCTTCAAAAACCATTTTCCTTCCCCCAGCACTCCTTCTTCACTACAAAAAAAAATGATGGAGAGGGGGAGGGGGGAAGAAACTCGCGGTTTTTCATATTCCGAGAGGTTTTTGTCGCCTCGACGAAGTCACAACAGGAGAAGCACAAAGAAACTTTCACGAAAATTCGAGAACTCATCTCGAAAGGGGAAAAGAGTCGGATGAAGTGGGTAAAGAAGTGCGGGATGGATGAATATGAGTGGATGGGAGAGGAGAGGAGAGAGGGAGGAAAGGAAACGAAGGAAGAAGAGAAGGTGAGCGGAGGAGTGAAGAGAGAGGGGCTGAAAGCACAGAGAAAGCTTTCTTGCCGAATAGAAAGTTCTGATGTTTCTCATTGTCTCCGTGAACTTTGGTAAGTGGGTTTGAAATCTTTTCCGAGAGAGGAAGTTGGGTTTCTTGGCCTCAATTTCCGGTTTTCTGTTAGCTTTTAAAAGTTGGCCAGCCTGACGAAGAACCTGAGCATCTTTACCCATTTTCCGGGGGAAACTTTCATAATTGATTACGTAACCTTTTCCAACCCCATTCACCATCTTCATTTGCCAAATTAGAGTGATTTGAAGGAACAACCGGATATCCGGAAGACAAACCATCTTCATCTTCATCCCCCAATAAAATGTTACGAAATTATTATCCAGAAGGCGGTGGTTGTTTCGAATGACCGATTCATCTCCCTTTCGTGAGGGTTGGTTTTCAAAGCTTTATTTCCATCTCTCAAAATTTTCTTTTCCCTCATTTCCGGTTCCGGTTTCTTTTCCTCGTAACTCAATTTCTTCTTCCGCTTTTATCCTACCCATCCTCCGTCCTTTCCTCTCGACTGATTCGAATTTTGAATGTGAAACAGCGAGTTTTTCAAAGTTGTTTCAACAAAAAAATTTTCTTAATTTTATTTAATCGGAAAATTTTTCCCCAGTGTTGCCAACATCAAAAATATTAAGAATAGCTTTCATTTTGTATTCAGATGAAATAACCGAGTTGAAATTTGAATTTTCTGGTCTTTGGGGGTAGAGGATGAAAGGGGGGAGTGTTTGTTGGTTTGTTTTCTCTTCTCAGTGACAAGCTCCTAAATTTTTAAATTTCTCTAAACAAAATGGCGGCCATTTTCAAACCAAATTTGTGCTTCTGGTATCGGAGGGGTTGTGGACTTGGGGGTGATAGAACGTCGATCGAATTTTCATGAGCTACGGTGTGATTTTCCGAAGGTGATGTTCGTCGGCGGACATTTTGGATAAAAAATTTCCCGCTCATATCCGGTTTCCCTTTCGCCTCTGTTTACTTTCTCCACGGTTTTTACTTTTTCCCGTCGGTTTGGTTCCGAAGTGTAATTTACTTCCGGTTTGTTGCTTTGACTGACGGTTTGTTTACATTCGGTTTGGTTTTGGTTTGTTTGGGGTTTTTATTTTCCCGGTCGGTCCGTTGGTCGGTCGATTGGTTGGTGTCGTGTTTACTTCCGGTTATTTGGTTTTCTGTTTCCTCCTCCCTTTTGTCTCTTTCTCGGATGATCTGTAATGCTGAAGCTTTCCGCTTCCCATTTTGGGGAGGGGTGGTGACCTTGGAAAGGTTTTTGTTTTGCTTTTTTTTTGACTTGACACCCACGCCTTTTAACTATTCAAAGCTGTTGGAGCTTTTACTTGCCCTACGGTATTGGTTTTTGTGGGTTAGGATTCGGTGAAAGCTTTGGGGAAAGTTTTATGTCCCGAATCGGATACTTTTAATTCCATTTCCGGTTGTTACTTCCGTCTTAAGGGGGAGGAAAGAACTTTGACTCTTCTTTTAAGAAAGCTTTCGACCGAAAATCCTCTTTTTCGATCATCCAGTATTATCTTTCCATCTAACCCTCCCCCCTCCTCCTCCGCTGACGGTTTCATTGGACACTGGCTTGACAGTGACACTTGTCCTTTGTTCTGTTTTGTTTTCCTCTTTTTCTGTTGGGATACGAAGAAGGGTTTTCGAGCTGACTTTCACTTTCTTGAAAGGTTTCGGTCGGGGAAAGAAATGCCGGAGTATGGCGAGAAGTTTTGTAGTGAATTACAACGCTTCTAAGTCTTTTCCGCTTTTGTAATAATGCAAAGGGTTTTGCCGGGAAACCCCCTCGTCACTCATCTCCTCCCCGTGTTTCCGAAAAAATTATTTTCCCTGACAGATTAATCCGAGGCCTCTTTTTCCCTTTTTACTTTTTGGATTTTCACGCCGACCTTCATCACCAAAACCGAGTTCTGACATTGTAGCCGCACATTTTCTCCGAGTCCGAGTATTAAAATTAAAGCAAATGTCCCGGGAAGAGGGAGGGAGGGAGGAGAGAGGTGACAATTTTAAGTGAGACGTTCGTAGGTCCGTTCGTCCGTTTCTCACACTCACTTCCAGTCCGCCCTTTAAAACCACTTTGCGAAAGAGGGTGGAAGATGAGTGAGGACCACAAAGAGAGGAGAGGAAGAGAGAGAGAGAGTGAAATTAATTTTCCTGCAGGACTTAGTGAACAAACCAGAAAGCTTTCCCTTTCCGACATTTTTTTTTTGTGTCCACCGCTTGTGGATTTTCGAAACACTTTTCCCCAAGTTTTTGCGGTTTGTAAACCTGTGCGAATCGAAAGTTCATCTCCTGAGAGGAGAGAAGATGATGATAACGACAGCAAAACGCGCGTTAATTTCAAAACTCGCTACCAAAAACATTTGCGGCGTAATACCAACAAAAACTTTTTAATCTTCTTTTTATTATTACCCCGCCTTACCCTTCCCACCCGGAAAACCTATTTCCTTTTAATTAGACCGTTATTATTATTATTATTACAGCACTCACGGCAAATGTGATAATGTTAAAAACACACCAACAGATAGGCACAACAGTAAAGTAAATCATTAAAACGGGAAATTATCACGAAAGCTCGTGTCGCGTAATGAAAGCTGTTGGAAATAAAAAATCTGCGTCTGGAGCATTCGCGCTGGCGTTATTTAAAGAAAAAAAACGAAGCAACCTGACTACGGCACTGTTGGTTTAATAAAAAAGTGAAAAAACCGTTTGAAAGACAATGAGTAATGATGTTGTAGCCAACAGTCGGAAATTTTTATTCGAAGAATGATTAAGAGCCAGTCGGTGATGGTGGTGGTGGAGGAGCTGTTGGGGGCGAAAAATTATTTTTTCGACTGACTCGTATTAACGGAAAGCTTTTCTAGCTGATGTTTTCCAAAAGTCGAGAGTGGGGCGCCCCGAATTTTTTGATTAAACGTTTTAATTAATCAATCAAATTGGGTCAGTGTTGCCCCCGGGTCTGGTTGTCTTGCTCACATGGTTAATAACCGTTATTAGTGATTTTGAAAAATGGGCGGCAGAGCTTTTTCGGAAAAGTTTTTTTGTTTGTTATTTCTGTCGCTGCAGGAAATGAGAGAGTCAAGCAAGTTGGAGGGATGGACGTTGTTGTGGGTAGTGGTGGTGGTGGAGAAAGCGAAGGAAGCTTAACCCAATCCGATGTATCGAAGAAAAATTTTTGGGGAGTGGGGGATGGTTTTAATCAACCCTCTTTGGGTCCTGGTGTACCATACCAAGCCCTCTGGATCATTTCTTCCTTCATTCACTTTATGAAAGTGTGCATTATTTATGAAATGATATTTTAGGGAACCAGTTCGAATTCTATCAGGTCTAATTCGACGTCTGAAATGTGGATTGAGTATAAAACGAATTTTTTGTGTGCAATACTTTTGAAAAAACGATTTTACTTGGGTGTGCAATATTTTTGAAATGAGATCTTGGAGTCAGTCCGAATTCTTTCAGGTCTTGTTCGTCTGTCCGAAATAGGTTGTGGTACGGTGTGGTATAGAACACGAATTTTTTCAACTTGAGTGTGCAATACTTTTGAAAAAAATTTTCACGAAAGAGTGCAATATTTATGAAAGGAAGTATTGACAGTGTGCAGTACTTATGAAATGATATTTTAGCAAACTGTCAGGTCTTATTCCAGGTCTGGAATGTGAAATAAGTATAAAACGAATTTTTTGTGTGCAATACTTTTGAAAAAACGATTTTACTTGAGTGTGCATTATTTTTGAAATGTATCACCCTACACAGTGTGCATCATTTTTGAAATTAAGTCATCTTGAAGGTGTGCAAAGCTTATGAAATCAAATTTTAAAGATCCAACCCAAATTCTTTGAGGACTTGTCCCATCTCTAGAGTTCTGATTATTTGTAAAATGAGTTTATCTTAGTGTGCAATATTTTTGAAATGAGACATTATATAGGATGTGCTTTATTTATGGAATGAAACCTTCACAGTGTAATGCTTATGAAATGAGATTTTGGAGAACCAGTCCGAATTCTATCAGGTCTGGAATGTGACTTATGTGTGAAATGTGATTTTCATGTGTGCAATACTTTTGGAAAAACTTTTTCACTCGAGTGTGCAATATTTTTGAAATGAGATCTTGGAGAGTTAGGCCGAATTCTTTCAGGTCTTGTTCGCCTGTCCAAATTACGTCCTACTACAATGCAAGTTATTTCATTTTTATTGTGCAATACTTTTGAAAAAAGTTACACCAAAGTGTGCAGTATTTTTGGAATGAAATTTCCGTCCATCATCCTCCTGAATGAACATTATTTATAAATTTAAGCCTTTGACACTTATGAAATGAGAATTTGAAGAGCCGGTCTAAATTCTTCACCATCTCAGTGTGCAATATTTTTGAAACAGATCATCACACAAAATGTGCATTATTTATGAAACGAGCTCTTCGAGAACCAGTCAAATTTTTATCTTATCCCAT
Source organism: Columbicola columbae (assembly GCA_016920875.1). Lineage (NCBI taxonomy): Eukaryota > Metazoa > Arthropoda > Insecta > Psocodea > Philopteridae > Columbicola > Columbicola columbae. The sequence continues at coordinate 9,307,556 of JADMLL010000011.1, read as the reverse complement.
GTTCATAGTGTGAATTTTTTTAGAAAACTAGTCCTTCATCTCAGTGTGCGATACTTTTGAAACAACTTTCTCACTGAAATGAAGGGTTTGTGAGATGAAATGCTCGGGAAGGTGTGCATTACTTATGAAATGAGTGATGTGCTCACGGACTAAAAATACAGTAAGTTTGTGAGCCTTGGATGGACTTGGGGTGTCTGAGATTGGTAAAAGTGGTGTCAGGGTCGTGTTAAGGATTGTTGGAATTAAGAGTTGCGACAGATGATGTTACCCAAATACGATCCCCTAACCTACAGGAATCAGACGCGACCCCGAAAACAGTCAAAAAAAATTTTTTGTCCCCATAAAACTTCCTCTCCCTCTCCAAACCAAAACGATACTGAAAATTCGAATCTATATACATATCGACGATATATTATGTAAAGTATATTTTATATATATACATACATACAAAAGGATTCAATTTAAAATAAGTGGCTTTTGGCCCAAATATATATTATTTATAGATGGAAATATGATTTGTATCTATCCCCGTCTCCTCTCGCATACTTGGAAGAAAAATTTTTCTCATCTACTTCCGGTTTTCTATTTTTATGCTTTCCGCCGGTTTCGCCTCTTTTCCATTTTGTCAATTTGTCAAAATAAAATTTTTCTTCTTTGTAAGTTCGACTTCAACATTTTCCTGAATTTTCAAAAATTTTTGGTTTATGTCTTTCCTTCCCGTCTCCACCGCCTTCTATAGCCTCCTCTTCCAATTTTGTTCGAATTGAGTTGTTCCTCCGGTTCTATATTTACATATTAAACGTGTGACGCGAATTATTTATGAAATGAAGTCTTCTTGACAGTGTGCAGTACTTTTGGAAAAGAAATTTCACATCAGTGTGCAATATTTTTGAAATGAGATCTTGGAGTCAGTCCGAATTCTTTCAGGTCTTGTTCGTCTGTCCGAAATACGTTGTTGTACGTCGTCCTGTAGAACACGAATTTTTTCAACGTGAGTGTGCAATACTTTTGAAAAATTTCACGAAAGTGTGCATTATTTATGAAAGGAAGTATTGACAGTGTGCAGTACTTATGAAATAATATTTTAGCGAACAGGTCCGAATTCTTTCAGGTCTTATTTCATGTCTGGAATGTGAATTAAGTATAAAACGAATTTTGTGTGTGCAATACTTTTGGAAAAACGTTTTCACTTGAGTGTGCAATATTTTTGAAATGGGATCTTGGAGAGTCAGGCCGAATTCCTTCAGGTTTTGTTCGTCTGTCCGAAATACGTTGTTGTACGGCGTCGTATAGAACACAAATATTTTCAATTTGTGTGTGCAATACTTTTGAAAAATTTAACGAAAATGTGCAATATTTTTGAAATGAGATCTTGAAGAGTCAGTTGGAATTGGGAGTCACTCGTCATCCAAAGTGCATTTATTACGGCGTTTTATACAACACGTTTTTTATTTTGAGTGTGCAATACTTTTGAAAAATTTACACCAAAGTGTGCAGTATTTTTGAAATGAAATTTTAGTTTTTGATTCCAAACTTTGCATAGGTCTGCCGCAGTTTTTGTGAGGCCTTTCTTCTTTGAAATGGAGTGTTTATGAGGGTGTGGATCACTTGTGAGTTTGTGTTGATCGTGTGCAGTAATTATGAAATGAAATTTCCGTCCGTCCGTCTCATTTCTTTCGAGTTTTTGCATAATTTGAGTTTCCAGTTTAAGTCGTCGAACTTCCGTTTCCGAATTCTGATCTTCCCCTCCCTCCATTTTGAAAATTCGATTCTGAGTCTATTGAAAAATGTCAAGAACGTATGGGAGGGACGGGGGCGGGGGAGAAAGACAGAAAAGAAATTCGAAATAGATAGATAGAGAGAGGAAGATGAAACGTTTAAAATGAAGCAGAAGATGGATAACCCACGCGAGTCGACCTCGACAAAACGAAAAGATTTCTTCTCCCTTATCAGAGTGTAAGCCTTCAACAAAACGGGTGCTTCACGTGGTTTCATCCTTTAATCCGCTCCTCCATTGAAAAGGAATCTTCCACTCCATTCCCATACGTCTCCCCGACCCACTCCGCTCTGCCCTGCTCTCGCATCCCTTTCCAAAGAATTCGAAATCTTCCAGTGTCAGGAGGGGGTTAAAGAGAGAGAGAGGAAGCGGGGGGGGGATGGAGGGCGTGGGAACGAGATGAAGGATGAAATAGTCGATTGGCAAAAATCTTGGTGGTTCATCTGATTTCTATTAACCCAAATCCCTCGAGGATTTTCTTTTTCACTGATTTATGAACTTTGAACTGGGGGGAGGGAAACCTTTTTTTGGCGGGAAATCAAAATTCCATTTAAAAACAAATGAAAATTAACAAAAATTTTCTTCTTCGTCCTCTCCACCCCCTCAGCTACCCTTTTCCCCATTCCTTCATTATCTCCTTTGATGCTTCTAAATCTTCTCTCGAATGTCCGTCTGTCTGTTTTCTTCCTTCTGGCTGATTCTTCACTTCTTGTTTCATTCTATCAGACTTTCTTTCATCCCTGATTACTTTCATAGAAAGCGAATGAATTGTATCAATCCACCCCCTGGAGTGGTTTGGTCCCACTAATTTGCTAGAGTGGGGGTGTACTACCTCTACCACCTAACACTAACACACTACCTGTACTAAACTACTAGAGAGATAAGAAATAAGGAAAATAGAGCACCAATAAGAAGCTTAAGAGACAGTACAGCATTAGCCGGAAGTTAGGTCAAGACAAAACCGGAAGTCGTATCAAAAATACCATAACATCGAGCCTAACGAAAGTAATTCATCCGAATCCTCAGGTATGGAGTAGGAGAGAGAATAAATTGAAAAGAGAAGACGAGAATAACTTTCATCTTCTTCTTCTCACATAAAAGAAGAGTCCCACACATGTCCAAATAGATTTAACACCAGAAATCCTCGGATTACCAAACGTTAAATCATCTTTTGAGAGAGAGAGATGTGGAGAAGAAGAAGAAGGTGAAGATGAAGAAAATCTTTTTCTCTTTCTCTTCATGAGAATCAATGCGATCAACGCTTTTCTCTTTTGTTCTGAACCAGAGAGAGAGAGAGAAGAGAGGAGACGAAGGAGGTGAAATCATGTTAAATCCGCAGGGGAGTAGACTCATCTTTTCTTTTCTCGTTTTCGAGTCTTTAAAAGAAAATCCAGAAAAGGATTTCCGTTCCTGAAGTATTTTTCTTAGGCGCGCCTTTCGACGTGAGGATTTCTCCCACTCACCTCCTCCTCCTCCTCTACCTTCTCCTAAGACTCTGAACAGGTCTCATCTATTCCAATCGATTATTGTATCCTCGTGTGTTTTCTTACTTCCGGTACCATTTGTTGTCCTTCTTTATCTACATTTTATCCATGATGTGTCTTTATCTACGGTCGGGCTTCACGACGCCTACGATTTCCGGTTACCTACCCTCCAGGGATGGAGCCCAAGGACTTACCCCCAAGAAGGAAAACTTTAAAATCATTAATTGAATCACGCCCACTTGAGATTTTCACTTTCCAGTCTTCTATTTCCGGTTCTGTTTCCCAATTTTGTGTTGGTGGAGTGTATTTCCGTCATTTCCGGTTGGTTGGTTTGTTTGTTTGTTATCTTTTCCTTCTCTCGGTTCAGACCTTGGTACGGGAGTTGGTCCTGAGGGACTCGGAAAAATTCTCGAAACCGTTTTCCGTATGTGAGTTTTAAATTATTTCCGGTTTGTTTGTTTTGCTTGCTGTTGTCTTCTGAATCTCTTGTGTAGCTGCTGATACCAGAATCAGTCTTCCGGAGAACTGTATTCTTGAAACTGACAAACTAATCGGCTAATAGTTACTGTTACCAACAGAAGTTTTTGATATCCATAATGACGGTCGCTCATTTCCGGTTTGTTTGTTGCCATTCCTGTTTCGCTGTCTTGATTACCTGCTAGAGTTAGACCTCACTTGTGTTCAGGGTTTCCAAAACATTCTTGGAACTAACTAGTTAATGGTTATAACAGTAACAGTTACTACCGGATGTTAGTGAGGTCGGGAGAGTTTGACCTACAGACAACTAAAATTTTCGATCATTTCCGGATGTAGTGTATTGAGTTACTCATCAACCATACCTTCGTTAGAGACTTTGCGTATAGCAAAACCAAAAGCCGTGGTTGGTGTCGGTGTCGGAAAACTAAACCGGAAGTAGAGAGAGAGGATGATGGTGTTATGCGGTCGTCACCACACGAGTCTATGAAAACCGCGGATATTGGTTAGTCGATACGGAAATCCATCTTTGCGGTGGATGATGATATGGAACTACTTCCGGTTAGAAGATAAGATGTTGTTGGAGGAGGAACAAGAGGAAAATAATTTTTATTCTTGCGTTTTAGGCGTCTCCTCTCATTTTTCATCTTCTTGTCTTTTAATTTAATATCTTTCTTGAAGAAGACAATAACAGAAGGAAAGAGGAAGTGGAAGAGGAGGAGGAGGAGGAGGAGGGAAGGATATATTTCAGTGAATAAAAAATGTCCTTTTCTTTTTGGGGAGAAGGAGGCAGGCGGGAGGCTAGAGGGTGTGAAGGAGGAGTTTCCGTTACAACTTTTTCCACAGGAGTCTTATTTTCCGATTTTCCCTCTTCGTCTTCCACCACCACCTCCTCCTGCGGTTTAATATTCAAAAAATCTTTTTTCCCTTTGCCCGCAATGACTTTGTGAATTTTTTATTATCCTTAAAGAACTTTTTGACTACCCTCCCTCCCTTCCTCCTCCTCCTCAACCAAGAGGCCCAAAAAAGTGTTTTTCTTTCCCGGCGGACTTAACCGTGACACCGTCAAAGGTGATGGAGGAGAGGAAGGAGGGGAGGGTATTTGTCAAACGCGGCAAATAATTTCATTCGTTTGATGTTCATAAGATGTCGCTGTCAACGAGTACAAAGAGAAATTGTCGTTCGACCCCGGTTTCCCCTACTCCCTCCTCACCCCGAAAATGAACGACACAACCGAATTACATCCGACTCGAAAACCCAAAAACCGTTTCGAGTTAAATGATAGCCTATTGATTGATGAAATTTTGTTTCCGCCTCCTTCATCCCTCCGTTTCCTGTACTCCCCGACCGAAACTTCCGGTTTTTCCTTTTCGCGACCTCAACCCCGCTCCTCCTTCCTCTCCCACCTCCATCATGCCATAACCGGGTCTTTTTGAGGTTCCAGGACGTTTCCAAACCGAAGGCACTCTAAGTAGATGGAAGAGGAGGAGGAGAGGGAGGGAGGAGGAGAAAGGTTGAAATTTAAAAGATGGAGGAGGCGAACGAGAAAGATGGAAATCATTTTTAGAAGATTCAAAAAAATTTTTTCGGGGAGGGAGGGAGGGAGGAAGGAAAAAATTGAAAAGAGGAATATTAATGGATTTTGAGGAGCGGAGGGAGGAGGGAGGAGGGAGGAAGGACTTCGAGAGCATCATTCCGAAGGAATTTCGAATTCGGATGCAAACATTTTCCCCAAAAAAGAAAGATTTTCCCCGAAGAAATTGAAAATCTGACGGAGGGAGGAAATGATTTTCCTTCTTTTTGTTTTCTTTTCATTTCCGGGTTCTTTTTTTATTTTCTTGAGAAATATGGAAACGTGAGAATTCAGTCAATCAGTGAATGACTAAACATGAGACCTTGGGGATTTTTGAGGAGGCTTCTTCGGTGATATTTAAAAGAAATTTTTTTTCCCTCTTCCGAGATGTTTCGCCTCCGGCCTAGACTTTCTACGTCTTCTCTTTCATCTTCTTCTTTTCAACAAATCTTTTTCTTGTATCGAAATCATATTTCCTCGATGACCTCGGGCGATTCCATTCATCTTTTCACATCGTCTTCCTTCTTCTTCTTCTTCTTTCCTTTGAATATTTTTCGCTTTCGGGTGTTGAGTTGGAGTTCATCTATCTCTCAGTTCCTTCCGTCTCTTTGTTACATGTCTCTTTCTATTCGAACAATTTTATCGCCATCTCTCTCTCTCTCTCTTTCATCAGATTTGTCTACTGTTCTGCTTCTTGACTTCGATTTTTGCGTGGGCCTCTGTCTTCTTCACTTATGATAGCTTTACTGTGGGTTTGGGGGAAAAGCTTGCTCACGTTATCTTGGTGGAAGAATTTAGAAAGAGGATGTCACCCACCGCTCTCATTTCAAAAATATTGCACACTGGGTTCGAGGTTTCACTTCATTAATAATACACACTACATCAAGGCCTCGTACCGGAAATACTAAACACTTTTTCAAGGGCTTATCTCATAAATATTGCACACTCTATCCGAGGTTTCATTTCATAAATACTGCACAAATTTTCGAAGGTTCTCAAATATATTAATTAAGTGCACAAATTAATCTTTGCAGGTGGGGAACTCCGTGTCTGTGTCAGATTATTTTTCATAAATATTGCACACTGTCAGGAATAATTATTTTATTTTTGTCCTTTATCTAGATTTTATTTCAAAAATACTGCACAGATAATCGGAAAAGGATGTTTATGATATACATCTACACTTCACAAAAACACCACGTCCTTGTCAGGGTATATTATATTTCATAAATAATGCACACTTTTAGGAGGAAGATAAATTTGTATATCTTATACACCTATAATTTTTGTAAAAACTCCGCATCTGTGTCCGTATATTTTTCATAAATATTGCACACTCTCAAGTCTAATTCTATTTAAAATTATAGTTTTTATCCAGACCTTGTTTCAGAAGTATTGCACACTCTGATGGAGTGAGGAATATGTTTATTATATACATCTAATTTCATAAATACCCAAAATTTGTTTTAGAATATTTTTCATAAATATTGCACAACGTCTGGAGTAATTCGTTTTTATGGTTATTATTTATCTAGACCTTATTTCAAAAATATTGCACACTCTTCTCAAATATATTTATTAAGTGCACAATTAATCTTTGCAGGGTTTCGGTTTTTCCAGATATTTTGAAAGCTTGTTCGCTTGTTTCATAAATAATGCACACTTTGGGAGGGTGGGAAAAGTGTATATGGTATACATCTATATTTCCTAAATATCCCATGTTCCTATCAGAATGTTTTCCATAAATACTGCACACAGTCAAGAATATTAGTTTCACAACCTGGGTTTGGTTCTGTTCAGATCATGTTTCAAAAATAATGCAAATTTTTATTTCCAAGAAATAATGCACACTACTATCAAAGCCTTGTTTTAGAAAGACTTAACACTTTTTCAAGGCCTTGCACAAAATCTTCAAAGCCTCGTTTCAGAATTAATGCACACTATTTCCAAGGTATAGCAGAATGTCACCTGCTTGTCTCATTTCATATATATTGCACACTATTTTTGAGGTTTTATTTCATAAATTGATTTTCAGAAGTTTCAAAATAATGCACCTTTTAGGGCAAATATTTCAAAAATATTGCACAAAATTTCCAACGTTTCATTTCAGAAGTGATGCACATTATTTTCAAGATCTCATTTCATAAATAATGCACACTTCAAACCAAGATCTTTTCAAAATAATCTGATATTTGAAGTACAAAATTAATTTCAAAAGTAATGCACACTTTCAAAATTCCTTAGTTCAGTTGTCACCCACACTGTTGTGACAATTTTCATACATTGCAATGATATCGAGATTTATTTCAAAATATTGCACAATTTCAAAAAATACTTTCATAAATCCAAAAATAATAATGAAATTGGTTGGAAAATTTCAGTTTACGGACGCTGGCGAATGAAATTTAAAAATTTTAGGTTTTGGACCATGAAATCCAGTTTGGTTGAACAAATTTGGAAAATTCTCCGAAAATTTGAGGATGGGGGACACATAATGTTCTTTCATGACATAAGTCTCGGGGAAATATTTGAATAAATTTGTAAACCTGGAAAAGTCTCAAAGTCGATTGTGAAGGTGAAAGGGAAGAGGAAATGAAGAAATGTATGGAGTCACGTGAAAAATCACGTGGCGTCGAACGTGTTCGAATTTTCATTTGGGAAAAGGAATGGAGGCTGGGAGATCATTTGTTCCTTTGCTGACTCTGTTTCCTCTTCTTCTTCTTCTTCCCTTTTGTCATCCTTTCTATCGCTTTCAGTTTTTGTCTTCTCTTCAAGACCGTCATCACTCTTTTGTGCGTGAGTTCATTCTTTCCCCATTCCCCTCTATATACTTCTCTTGCTGAGTGTGCATAATTATTGAAAGAAGTTGGCCAAATTATCTGGGTTCCTATTGAAATAAGCAGTTTTTGAAAGTGTGCACTAATTTTGAAATTAATATTTGTACTTCAAATGTCAGATTATTTTGAGGAAGAGTCTTGTTTTAAAGTGTGCATTATTTATGAAATGAGATCTTGAAAAATGTGCATCACTTCCGAAATGAAACCCTTGAAAATGTGTATTAATGAAATAGAACTCGAAAATAGTGTAATACTTTGAAAAAGTTCTTGATAAAAGTAAAAGTAATTTTTGAAATGCTTTGAAGATTTTGTGCAAGGCCTTGAAAAAGTGTTAAGTCTTTCTAAAACGAGGCTTTGATAATAGTGTGCATTATTTTTGAAATGAGACAAACAGGCGATATTCTTCCCCACATTTCACCACCAAGAAATAGCAAAGAACCATTTTCCGTATTCTTGAGACTCCATGCATACCGATGTGCGATATTTATGAAAAACGACCTCCAAGTCAGTGTGCAGTATTATTGAAAACCAATTTCACAGTTTTAGTTATTCAGTTCAAAATTCTGACACCAGATGTCGTTCTCGTTTCTCTCCTCCTATTTACACCTTTTTCAACTTCTTCTTCCTTCTTCCTCCTTCTCGTCAAATCACAATCGGCCTAATTTCGGGATGACATTAAATTCCTCCAAACTTTAACTTAATAAGACAAAAGGCGGGAGAGGAGGAGAGGTGGGAGGGTGAGGTGGTGAGGGGGAAGGGAGGAGACAAAGAAAATCCTCCGGAATCCGAAAACACACTTGAGAATTATTTTTGAAGGAAAAAAAAAGGTTTTTCAGTAGTCGCGCACTTACTTATTGTGCCTAAAATAAATGTTTAATTAACGCTTTTTTGACAGTTATTTAATTAATAAAGGACAGAGGGAAAGGGAGAGGAGGAGGAGAGAGGGAGGAGGGTGCAGGGAAGGAACGGAAGAAAAGGGAAACAATGGCGTTAATGAGTTTTCCATTATTCCTACCACGCAAAAATTTTCTCTCTCTTGAAACGCGAGAAAAATTTTTTGACAACTTTTTGTTTCCATTCCGCGTAAAACCCGGCCCGAAATTATTCTCCTGGGTCCTGGGCTCTTAAAACTTTCTCCGCGACAATTTTTTGTAGGCGCGTTTCACCAAGACACAAACTCTGAAATCATTTTTCAAAATTACAACTGATTCCGTGTGATTCTTATCAAATCTTCCTGGGTTTCCGGTTGATTGAAGGAGGAAGAATCCTGATTCTATTGCCACGATTCCCCCTCCTTTTCGGCACTTCCTCGAACCAGGTTTTCAGTCTGGTACTAGGAGGGCCCCTGAGGTTCTCTTTTGTTTCTCATCTTGTCCCGATCTTTCCGGTTTTCTGGCTGATTCAAGAAGCATTTCAATGATGTAACTGATCCCGATTCTAGTCCCACGATTTTTCCCCTCCTTTCGGCATCTTCCTCGTACCACGTCTTGAGTCTGGTTCTGGGTAGTAACTCCTGAGGTTCCCTTTTGTTTCGCACCTTGCCAATTCTTCCGGTTTTCTGGTTGATGGAAGGAGGATTTGTAAGACGTAACTAATCCCGAATCTAGTGCCACGATTTCCCCCGTTTTGGCCATTTCCTCGTACCACGTCTTCAGTCTAGTTCTAGGGAAGGCCCCTGAGGTTCTCTTTTGTTTCGCATCAAGGTCCCGATCCTTCCGGTTTTTAGTTGATTAAGGAGGATTTGAATGACGTCATAAATCACGATTCTAGTGCCACGATTTTTTATAGTTTCTGCCACTTCCTCGTACCACGTCTTGAGTCTGGTTCTAGAGAGAGCCCCTGTGATTCTCTTTTGTTTCTCATCTTCTCCTGATCCTTCCGGTTTTCTGGTTGATTCAAGAAGGATTTCAATGATTTAACTGATCCCGATTCTAGTCCCACGATTTTTTCCCTCCTTTCGGCCACTTCCTCATACCACGTTTCCAGTCTGGTTCTAGACTGCCCCTGAGGTTCTACTATGCCCTGCCATTTCAGGTCTTCCTGCCTGATTCTTAGTTCCTCAAGATCTTGTACGGTTTCTAGGAACCACGTCGGTCTTGTCGTTTTCTTCAGAAAGAGAAACTCGGCCAATCTTGTCTTCTGTCTAGAGCCACGATGATTTTTTTAGGCTTAAAAATGAAGGATTTTGGGTTTTATGGCTACTGCCAGATGGTTTTCTACGTCTTTTTTATGTTTCTGGGTTAGTTGAGGGAAAACTACCCCCTCCCCCTCAGGCCAAAAAAGAAGAAGAAGGCCTTAGAAGAGGTTTCATTCCCCTGTTGTGGAGGAAGATTCGAAGAAAGAAGTCTTTACGCGATGACCTGTGCTCCTGTTAAACCATAACTCAAATTTTTTTTTGGTTTTTACTTTTTGATCTCTTCTTCTTCTTATCTTTCCCTCCTTCAACCTTCTCTTTCATCCGTTTCTCTTTTTTAGTGAAAGGGGATGTTTTCAACCCTTAAAGAAAAAAATCTTTGACATTTTGAAAAGTGATCCTCGCTTGAGCTTTCATGACCCGACCAAACTTTTTCAACATTTTAAAAGTTGTTCGGTGATTGACGGAGGTAAAGAAAAGCCTGAGAGAAAGAGAAAGAAGAGCTTTCACCGATCTAAAACCAGAACTGAAAGATGGGGGGAGGAAAAGAGGAGAAAACTACCAAACCGGAAATAGATTAGAACAATGAGATTGAGCCCAATTAACGATCTAATGCGGAAATCGCTAAAATGATTCCTATCTCCTATCATTTCACCTCCTTCCTCCGTACCCCCCCTTCCTTCCGGAAAAATTTGATTTCGAAAAGGTTGATCAACCTAATCAAACCTTTTCTGTACCTCCTCCCTCCTCCCATCTCCTCTTCTCGTCAAATCGCTCACGGTAACAAGGGAAATGTGAGACCTCAAAACATCTGTTTCAGTCACCGAATGACTTTCTCCTTCCTCCTTTCATCAAATAAGGTAGGAGGCGGAGGGAGGGAGGGAAGGGGAGGCAAAAAGCCAAAAAGCAGAAAGCTCATCGATAAAAACATTTTAAGCAGCGGGAGTAGATCGCGTGTTTCGCGGTAATAACACAGTAAGCAAAACCGACGAATAATTACCGTTTCCGGTTTTAAATTGAAGTGGTAACGGAAAGCCCTCCACCACTTCCACCCCCACTACCACCACCACCTTCTTCCTCCTCCTCCTCCTCACTCCGTCTTTGTCTTTTTGGTAGGACAGAAAAGCTATGGAATCGGTGGGCTGTAATTTCTTCTTTGGGGAAACTCGGTGTCTTGAAAGTTCCGGTTTCTCCAGAAGGGCCACGGGGATGGGTTGTGGTGGGGGAGGGAGGTGGTGGACACGAGATTTTTGTCTCGAATGTCAGTTCTTCTGGGTGCATTCCTCCGAGGAATATTTTACTTTTGGTCTGGATTCCAAACAATTTTTGTCTTTGCGTGTTTGAAAAGTTTTCCCTGTCTTGTATTGTCTTATTCTCCTTCTTCTTCTTCTTCCTCCGGAAACAATGAGTCGAAAGACAAGTTTCTAATTCCTCCTCTTTCGTCTCCATTACTTTCCCCGGTCTTGAGGAAGGTCGACACGAAATATTTGCATCCATCAAAGTCTTTCGTTTGATTCCCCCACCCACGACACATTTAGGCCGAAAGTTTACTTTTTGCACTGTTGTGTTTGTCTTCTCTTTTACATCTATCTACCCACCTCCTCTCTATCTCTCTTTCTACCTTTGTCTTCTTCCTTTCATACTAACACAAAATGATGAATTAATTACGTGACCACACGAACCATTCATCTATCTCCTTCCAACCTTTCTATCCGTTTCTACCTCTGCGACACCTGGTGTCATCTTTTTCCGACTTTTCCATCAAGATAAAAGGAACAAGCTTTCTAACTAGTAGGTAAGACCCAAACCTCCGTACAAACCTCGTTTTAAAGTGTGCATTATTTATGAAAAACACTCAATATTCTTGTTACTCTCATAATAATGTGCAATATTTATGAAAAGTGACCTTGAAATCAGTGCGCAATATTTTTGAAATGGAATCTGATTAAAACTGTGCACTACTTTTGAAATCATAACTCGATATCAGTGTGCAATATTTATGGAAGTTGTCACAACAGTGTGGGTGACAACTGAACTAAGCGATTTTTGAAAGTGTGCATTACTTTTGAAATTAATTTTTGTACTTCAAATGTCACATTATTTTGAGGAAGAATCTTGTTTTAAAGTGTGCAATATTTATGAAATGAGATCTTGAAAAATGTGCATCACTTCTGAAATGAAACCTTGAAAATTATGTGAATATTTATGAAGTGCATAAACTAAAAAATTTTGTGCAGTATTTGTGAAATAAGACATCGAAAATAGTGTGCAATACTTTTGAAATAAGCTCTTGATAAAGTGTGCGTTATTTTTGAAATAAGGCCTAGGAAATAGTGTGCAATATTTTCGAAATGAAATCTTGGAAAATTTGTGCAGTATTTATGAAATGAAACCTCGAATAGAGTGTGCAATATTTATGAGATAAGCCCTTGAAAAAAGTGTTTAGTATTTCTGGTGCGAGGCCTTGATAAAGTGTGCATTATTAATGAAATGAGACCTGTATCAGTGTGCAATATAAATGGAATGAAACCTCGAACACAGTGTGCAATATTTTTGAAAAATGATCTGAACAGAACCAAACCCATTGTAGGTTGTGAAAGTAATATTCTTGAGAGTGTGCAGTATTTATGAAAATATTCTGAGGAACGTGGGGCATTTACGAAGTATAGGTGTATATCATATACACATTCCTCACCCCCTCAAAGTGTGCATTATTTATGAAACAAGGCCTGGAAAAACCCTATAATTTGAAATTGAAATATTCCTGACAGTGTGCAATATTTATGAAAATATACTGACACGCGTTATTGTGTAGTTTTTGCTATACAATGTCAACTTGCAATATTATATTTCATAAATATTGCACACTCAAAAATATTAGTTTAACGACCTATTTGTTCAGATCATATTTCAAAAATTTTGCACACTCTTCTCAAATATATTAATTAAGTGCACAAATTAATTTTGGCGGGGGAGGGTTCCGGTTTTCTCAGCTAATTTGAAAGTTGTTCGCTTGTTTCATAAATAATGCACACTTTGAGAGAGTGAGGAATCTGGTATACACCTACATTTCGTAATTACCCCACGTTCCTATTAAAATATTTTCCATAAATACTGCACACTGTCAAGAATATTAGTTTCACAACCTACAATGGATTTGGTTTTGTTCAGATCATATTTCAAAAATATTGCACACTGATATCCAGGTTTCATTTCATTAATAATGCACACATTATCAAGTCCTCGCACCAGAAATACTAAACACTTTTTTCCAGGGCTTATCTCATAAATATTGCACACTCTATCCGAGGTTTCATTTCATAAATAATGCACAAATTTTCCAAGGTTTCATTTCGAAAATATTGCACACTATTTTCGAGCTCTCATTTCATAAATGATGCACAATTTGATAGGAAAAGGAATTTGTTACTGATATACATCTATATGTCGTAAATGCCCCACGTCGTTATCAAAATATTTTTCATAAATATTGCACACTGTCAAGAACATTACTTTCACAACCTACAATGGATTTGGTTCTGTTCAGACCATATTTCAAAAATATTGCACACTAGTCTCACAACCCATGGACTTCACACAATGGGTTTGATTCAGGCCTTATTTCAAAAATTTTGCACAGTCTATTCAATGTCTCATTTCATAAAAAATGCACAATTTGATAAGAAAAAGAATTTGTTATTGATATACACCCATATTTCGTAATTACCTCACGTTCCTATCAGAATATTTTTCATAAATACTGCACACTGTCAAGAATAGTAGTTTCACAACCCACAGGTTCCTACACGATGGGTTCTATTTTGTTCAGACCTTATGTCAGACCTATTTAACAGACCAAGTCCCATATTATAAATAATGTGCAATGTGCTGAATGTGTGCATTATATTAATATTAATATACGAAATGAAGATTTATAAAACCGGAAACTGGGTTATACAAGGGAAGAAAAGGGCAAACAAATTTTCTTTTTGCAATGAAACTTTAATAAAATATTTAAGAGTCATTAATATAAAATTATTTCATCTTTTCTTTGTGTTTTTTTTTAGGCGCGCGTCACAAGGTTTCAGTTATAATTTCGAAAGTCAGGAGGATGAGGAAACGGAAGGCGGGAGATGGAAGGAGCGGTGAGTAAATTTTGTGTTTTTGCGGATAACCCAGTAAATTGAATAAGTTCAAGAAGAGACACAAAAGACGGGGAAGAGTGGAATCAGTTCGAAAGACAAAAACGAAGAGAAAGTCAAACGAAAGAGGAGAGAAAGAAAGAAAAGTTTTGTGGGTCTAACTGCGGAATTAACTTTCGAATCGAAAAAGAAGTTGAGAACCAAATCGGAAAAGGTTTACTCTTCGAATAGATAGCGACAGGAAAGGCGAAAGGAAATTTTGAAAAGTGTAAACAAACAAAACTGTCTCTGATGAACTCAAATAGATCTCACAACCGGATTTCAGCTACTTCCGGTCAAAACAATACTATTTCAAAAGTAATGCACACTTACACCCAGCATGCAAATCGCGAACACGAAAATGTTTAAATATCGCGGTCGTTTGGATTAGCTTGACCATCTGTCGGAGTGTTGGTCTGTTTGTTGAGATTTTTATATTTTTGGTTTTGTTGTTTTGCTGTTGTGTTGTGTCGTTGGTTTCGTTAACTACAGTTTTGAGAGTTTGGATTGATTTTCTGTTGGTTTGTTGATTTTTTGGAGATGTAGTTGGTTGGATTAATCTGCTGCTCTTTTATCATTCCTCCTAGGGTGTCGTGTTTGTGTCAATGGATACTGCTGTTGGATGGTGGTTCTCTCTACAAAACTGTGTCCCTACAGAATTTGGTTTACAAGTTATCAAAACCCTGCAGCTTAGCGAAGCTCTTCGAAGGGTCTGAGCCTACCTACATTACGTTGTTGTCGTAAGTTTTTTTAAAAATTATTTCCTGTAGTCTGCTGTAGGGCTGTTGTTTCATTTTTACTCCCAGCCCCCTTTCCTTCGTTTCTTTACATCATGAAGTAAACCCTCGGTGGAAGTGTGCAGTGCTCGTGCCTTGTCTCCAACAGCAGTTTCGTAAATAACAGTGAATTGAGTCGAATTCATTTCAAAATACTGCACACTCCCCTTTTATATGTAATGAAGCACTTTAAAAGTAATTCATTCCAAAATAATTCTCTTTCATTTCAAAAATATTGCACGCAATAAACAACTCCTCATTTCAAAAGTAATGCACACTCTCAGTCAAATTTAGAACCTGCAGAATGATTCACAAGTGCTCAAAACTCTGCAAGTTACTCAATCTCTTCAAAGGGTCTATGCCAACCTGCTCCACGTCAGAACAGTTGTCGTAAGTTTTTTTAAAAATTAATTCCTGTCGTTTGCTGTGGGACTGTTGTTTCATTTCCACTCCCAACCTTCTTCACCCATTTACATCAGAAAATTCTAATCTCGGTATCTTGACTAGTTAAAATGTTTGACCGACAGTAACGGATGGTATCGAACTGTTTGTATGCGATTCTCTTTTTCTACTGAAGTGTGCATTATTTATGAAATGAGTGTTTGAAAGAAATGTGTGTCATTGATATTAGTCTACTGGATTTGTTAACTTTCGGTAGACCATTCTCGACTACTATTCTTGAAGAAGTTTTGGGAATATTCTAGAGACCACAAAATTTGTATAAACTGTATATAGTTCAGACAACACGACCAGAGAATTTGCTGTATCGATATTCTCGTTGTTCCATAAGCTATGTGCGAAGTACAAGTTCCTTTGGTTCACGTCTTTTGGGGGGAGGTATAACAGGCTACAGGAGAGGATTTGGACTCGCGACTATAACTTCTTAGTCTGGCACATAACCACGACACCACAGACATCCCACTGATTTCATAAATATTGCACACTTCCGTGCGATACATTTTTCATAAAAACTGCACAAACACATTCTTATAGGGAAGGAGGGGTCCCATAAATTTTGCTCATCTCACAGCCTTGTATTCCACAATTTTTTGGGAGGTGGAAGGCCTGTGATTGAGTCAACCCCAACATCATTCCGGTAACTTTTGGGACAGACCGTGCATTAAATGAACATGAACCGGAAATGAAGGTCTCCTTCGGATGTGAAACCCCAAAAAGGCGGCGAATCCATTTTGAGTGAACTTTGACATTTTCGTCCGACAGTCATGAGCGGACTAAGGCTTCAAAAGTACTGCACACTCGTTGGAAGAATTCCCTTCGCCATTACTGAACACTGCCGGATTATCCTTCATATTCGCGACTCCTTTTTCTTCGATTTGTGAGTTCCGTTTCCGGTTTCATTACAGTTCCTCGTCTTCTTTTCATCTTGTTCCTTTGAGATTTTTTATTTTGCGCTGGAAGGGGTGGGAAGGAGGAGGAATCGTTCGCTTCAACCCTTAAAAACGTTCTTAAAGCTCTTTCGTTTTGCATCATTAAGTGGTTTAATGAGGATTTTCTTTTCTGTTTCCGGTCTCCATTTTTCTCAGATTTTTTCCTTTAATCCCGGAGAAAAGAATTTTACATCTTCTAAGAGGATCGGTTTTGATATTTCGAGAGGAAAAAATTTGGATTTTGTGAAAAACGGGGGCAAATTAATTTGTACGAGGATGAACAGGAAGTGCATGGAAACGAAATGAGGAAACGGAAATGAGCTTTTCGGAGGGAAAGTGTGCGTTGTTTATTACAAAAGTTCCACTTTCAAGCGTTCCCAACTTCTCCAGTGAATTCAAACCCAGAGAGTGTCACTCTGACATTTTCGTGCAGTACTTTTGAAATGAATTCCGGGGTTGACGTGTGCAGTATTTTTGAAATGAAATCCTACCGACAAGTATGAACCACCACCAAAATAGTATACAAAACGATTTAAGCTCAATCGTGTGCATTATTTATGAAATCAGATACGTGAAACTCACTTCAATAGTGAAGCCCTGTCATCTAAATGTGTGCATTACTTTTGAAATAGACTCTCGTTAAAAATGTGTCGTTCATAAATGCTTATCTGTAAAATAAATCTTTACTCACGAATGTCTGCATAAATTCTCTCTCTCAGTGTGCAATACTTATGAAACGAGCACCCTTCTCAAAGTACCCAGTACAGGTGATACTGATTCTGTATAAGAAATCTGTATATTTTGATCTCACTTCGGTGTAGAACAGTCGTAATCAATTCATTCGCATAAAATTGTCGTTTTTGAAATAAACAATTTGGGAATATAAGAAGACGCCTAACACCATTTAAATAACCCAACCAAACGTCTCATCTTACAAGTCAAAAATTTAGAATTTCTTTGTTTTTATCAAATCTCGTTTAGTTATTCGAATTTAAATTTTCGGTGGTTGTGCATATCTTCAAAACCGCATAAAAAAAGACCTTTGAGAATGTGTTAGGCTAAGAAGGTTGGGATTTACGGGAAAATGATATTTTTGTGAAAAGTGGATTTTAGGTTTTGTTGACGGGTCGGAGACGAAAATTTAGTTCAAAATTCTGCCACCAGGAGGCGGGGTTTTGGTATAATCAGGTAGTGAAGCCATGTGTCGTGACCTCGTCATTTCCGATTGAAATGTCTTCGTGGTCGGAAGTGTTTTGTGCGGTTGTTGAATTATAATGGTTATCATCATCATTATTATTATTAATTATTCGGATGATTTGATTGGTTGGTAGTGATACTGGTGATTAGTTTCGTTTCGAAGACTATTTTCGGATCAGGTTTTGAGTGATTAGTTCGACGTATGATTATTAATCGGATTACAAAATATCTATTTGAGGGATTTAATTAGTGGAAGTTATTAATGTAACACGGGGTTTTAATTAATGTTTAAAACGTTTCCCTGGTAACGGTCCTGACGGAGATTGAAAGCGTTCGTCCGGAAGTTGTATTCCTTATGCTCGCTTAACCATCTCCTAATCTCTTTGGAAATTTCATTAGACGGCGAGAAATTGGTTGCGTACGGATTCAACAGATTCATACGTTCAGGTCGAACGACTCGAACGTGTTTGTCAGAACCTGGGATGAAGGAGTCTTCGAACGGGAGAATGGAAGGAAGGTGAGAAAGTTTGGTTTTGGTGGTGGTTATGAATTTTTGGGGGTGTTTGCTGTGGAAAATCCGGTTTGTGGGTGGAGTCAGGAAACAGAAATTTGAAAGGAGGGCGGAGGCTTTGGGGGCGTTCAAAGGTTTGACTAAGAGACCGTGAAACCAGATTTTAATTAGTATTACGTCCGAGGGTTGGTAATTAATTTATTGATGGGCATAAGCGGAAGGGTGGGTGTTGGTAGAAGTGTTTGTGAGAGTGTGCAGGAGTTATGGAATGGGATTAGAGTTTGACCTGGTGTCTTTTGAAAGGAATTGTGCAGTATTTATGAAATGAATACCTTTTGTCTAAATGTACTGTAATAAATACTCGTGAATCTGGAAGAAGGAGGATGAAGAAGGAGTGAGGAGGGAGAAAAGAAGAGGAGAATGAAGGAGATAACGAGAAGAAGAGGAAAAAAAGGAAAACGGATATGAGAAAAGCAATAAATACAGGTTGAAGGAAGGGAGAATAGTGAGTAACTACAAAGAAAACTGCTGCAGGAGCAGGAAACCGAAAAGAAAGAGAAACGTGAAGAAAGGTGATAAGAATGGAAACAGTGGGAAAGGAAAGAGAAGGAAGAAGAGAGAGGAAATAGAAGTAGGAAGAAACAGGGAGAAAAGAAGAAAAAGAAGGTGTGGAGAAGGAGGAAAAAGAAATTGGAAGATGGAAGAATGAGGGGAAAGGAAGTGAGATGACGAGAACAAAACAGAACTGAAAGAGAAGAAAACGAAAATGAGGAGAAAGGAAGAGAAGGAAAAAAGAAGAACAGAGATGAGAAAAACAAAAATTAGAAGTAGAGGAGAATAGGAAGAATGAGACGGGAGTGAAGAAAGATGAGGAGAACGAAAACAGAGGCAAAAGGTGATAAAGACAAGACGAAGAACGCCAACAGCCAAAATAAGAGAAATAATGGCGCTGAGCACAAATAATGATAAGAGGAAGAACTAGGAAGGAAGAACAGGTTGTCTGAGAAAGAAAGAAGAGAAAAATGAAACAAAAAGGAAAGCTGATTACGATGAGGAAGACACAAAGAAATAGCCAGAAGATCATAGCGATGGTGAGAAGAGAAAAGAACAATCCAGGAGCACATGTAACAGAATCAGAATATAAGAAACGGAAGAAGAAAAGAAGATGATGATAGTAGAAGATCAGAGAATGTAGATGCGCGCTCGAGACAAGAAACAAGCTATGATAGGTCAAGAAAAACAGGAGGAAGAAGATGACGATAAAAGTAGAGAAGAGGAAAAGGATGAATCAAGCACGAGGAGAGCAAGAACCAGAAATGCCATGAAAGAAGAAGCAAATGAAATGAAAAACACTTAAGTCATATTGAAAGATGAGGAGAACGAAAAACTAGAAGCAAGGTAAAAAGTGTGGAAATATCATCAAGAAGAACAGTATGAAGATGGAAGCAGAGAAGACGTGAGAACAGACATGAGTAGAGCCAGAATTAGAAATCTGACAATAAGAACCAAAAGCAGGAAAAGTAGGAGAAAAGGAAACAAGAATTAGCAAAGAAAAAGAAAAAGGAGAAAGACATGAAGAAGAAGATCGTGGTGATGAAGAGAAGAGGTAAAAGAAAAATCAGAACACATAGAAGTAGAGCCAGAATCGTGGGAGAAACGGAAGAAACAGCAAGAAAAGAATTAAAAGGAGGAGGAGATAGAAGATTAAGGTTTGGAGAAAGAGAAAAAGGAAAAGAAAAAGAAGGAATACAAGAAATAGAAAGTTAAGAAAGAGGAGAAGGAAGATAGGAAGAGGATGATGATAAAAGTAGAAAAGAGGGAAAAAGAGAACAAGTATGAAGATAGCAAGAACTAGAAGAGACGGAAAAAGAGAGATAAGAGAAGAAAGATGAGGATAACAACAAACAGAAGCAGAAGAAGATGAAAGTAGACAAGAATCAAACGGTATACATGCGATTAATCGAAACTCATCCCTGCTGCCTTCATCCTTAACCCACTCCGTCAGCACGCAACACAACCAAACCAAAATAATTTTAACAAACATAAATACATAAATAAATAATCAAATTTCACTTACATAAGTTTTAAAATTTTTGGCGCGAAATACAAAAACCTGGGGAAGGAAAAATCAAATTTGCACTCTTCAGCCTCACAGAAGCACACACTCTACACATACAAATGCCATCACACGCGTCACTCACTCCGCGATGGAAAATTTTTTCCCCTCAAATTTGAATTACGCGCAAATCACCTTCAAAACCCCCAAAAATTTTTCCTTCTACCTCTAAAACCGGATATAGTTCACACTTCCGAACGCCTTCGAACAATTCCGAAAAACCAAAACGAACGCACAAAATTTCAATTTGATCGAAATCAATTTAATTGAACAAAATTCAAATTTAAAATTTATTCTCCCATTATTCACCCTCGAAATATATTTATACTCATTATATGTATATATATATTTATATATATTTCAAAAATGAAATAAAAAAATAAATAAATAAAAAATAAAAATAAAACGCGAACGCGAACGTCCAGAACACTGGACGGTTAATACGAAAGCTCGGTATCTCACGTCTCGTTCGCTTTTCGCGATCCTTCTGACGCGTGCGCAGTGTCGTATTAAGTTTCAAGACTTTGAACGGCGGCACACAATTAATGTTGCTTTTGGAGGCTAGTGAGAGGAGGGGGGTCGGTGGTGGTGGTGGAGGAGGTTGAAGGAACGGTATGGCCAAGAAGGTGGTAGATTTCTTGTGTTTTTGGTGGATTTGCGTCCGTCTGTCGGAGTGTTGGTCTGTTGGTTGAGATTTTTTTTTAAATTTTGGTTTTGTTGTTTTGCTGTCGTGTCGTTGGTTTAGTTAACTACAGTTTTGAGAGTTTGGATTGAGTTTCTGTTGGTTTGTTGATTTTTTGTTCTTTTATCGTTCCTTTAGGATGTCGTGTTTGTGTCAATGGATACTGCTGTTGGATGGTGGTTCTCTCTACAAACCTGTATCCCAACAGAATCTGGTTTACAAGTTCTCAAAACCGTGCAGATTAGTGAATCTCTTCGAAGGGTCTGAGCTAACCTGCTCCACGTCAGAACTGTTGTCGTAAGTTTTTTTAAAAATTAATTTTTGCCGTTTGCTGTATGGCTGTCGTTTCATTTCAAATCGCGAACACGAAAATATTTAAATATCGCGGTCGTTTGATTAGCGAGACCATCTGTCGAACTGTTGGTCGGTTTGTTGAGATTTTTATTTTTGGTTTTGTTGTTTTGCTGTTGTGTTGTGTCGTTGGTTTCGTTAACTACGATTTCAAGAGTTTGGATTGATTTTCTGTTGGTTTGTTGATTTTTTGGAGATGTAGTTGGTTGGTTTAATCTACTGTTCGTTTATCATTCTTTCTAGGATGTCGTGTCAGTGTCAACGAATACTGCTGTTGGATGGTGGTTCTCTCTACAAACCTGTGTCCCAACAGAATCTGGTTCACAAGCTCTCAAAACCCTGCATCTTAGCGAATCTCTTCGAAGGATCTGAGCCTACCTACACCACGTCAGAATTGTTGTCGTAAGTTCTTTTTAAAATTATTTCCTGTAGTTTGCTGTATGTCTGTTGTTTCATTTTTACTCCCAGCTTCAGCCTCCTTCTCTTCTTCGTCTATTTACATCAAAAAATTATAATCTCGGTATCTTAACCAGTTAAAATGTCTGACCGACAGCAACGGATGGTATCGAACTGCTTTTATACGATTCTCTTTCTCTACTCAAGTGTGCATTATTTATGAAATGAGTATTTGACAGAAACATGTGTCATTGATATTAGCTTATCGAGTTCAGGAACTAAACCCTCATTGGAAGGGTGCAGTGCTCGCGACTTGTCTCCAACAGCAGTTTCGTAAATAACAGTTTATTGAGTCGAATTCATTTCAAAAATAATGCACACTTCCCTTTTACATGTAATGAATCACTTTAAAAGTTATTCATCCAATAATCTCTTTCATTTCAAAAATATTGCACGCACTAAACAATACCTCATTTCAAAAGTAATGCACACTCTCAGTCAAAATCTTTCTTCTTAAATCAGTGACTCCTCATCAGCTCGTTAAAAGTCTTTCTTTCGAACAAAAATTTAATTTAGGCGTATGAGTCAAATTGACTCACTTCTTCAAAGCATAGATATATAGCCATATTTATAGCCAACATCCGTTACTTTACTGCCGAAGTTTTCAGTCCAACTACAACGAGTCCTCATCTTCGAAAGTTGTGATTAGTAACTCAATACTCCGAGTCAAACTTCTGCCGTTTTCAACCCCCTCCTCCTCCTTCTTTCCTTTTTCACCCTCTCACCCCCTGAAATCTACTTTCCGATGAACTGAAATCACTTTTCCTAAAAGTCTAACTGTTTCGTCGGAGAAATTGAAAGATTATACGAATTTTGTATTAATACTAGAAAGTAGGGAACATAAACAAATCCTGTTATCTTTGGATGACTCTCTTAAATCTTAAAGCAGAAGAAAAAGGAGAGAGGGCGGTGGGGGAAGTCTTCAATCGAAACTTTTAATGAAAATCATCAAAAAGTTCCGAGTTTGATTTACTTCCGGCAAAAGTTGAATTAAATTTAAACCTGGAAGGGTGTCAAGAATCGGAAAAGCAAGAACAACAGAGGCAACCGGGGGAAAAGGCGGGAAAGTTTGACGCGCCAAAACGATCAAACAACCGTGCGACATCTCGTGACGATTATCAAAAGCTGCTTGATAGTTAGTTCGGTGACCGATAGATGTCGCCGAGAGTTTTAATG
Source organism: Columbicola columbae (assembly GCA_016920875.1). Lineage (NCBI taxonomy): Eukaryota > Metazoa > Arthropoda > Insecta > Psocodea > Philopteridae > Columbicola > Columbicola columbae. The sequence goes on along the minus strand of JADMLL010000011.1, from coordinate 9,284,443 downwards.
GCGAACATGGGGAATTGCAATTTTCGTATGTCGGGGTTCCAAATTATTTTTCCAATTTTGACGGGGTATTTCGGTTTCCTTTGATGTCTTATTCGTTTGAGTGATGCCTTAAGACGGTACTGTAATCAAATTTCCCGTAAAACGTTAATTTTCAGCTAATAAAAAAAGGTAAAATTACGTTTTGTTTATTTTTTTCCCCACTCAAGTCGAATTAATAAATTATGATAATAATAGAGACGAGTGATTTTGCAGGTGTTTAACGGTTATTTCCTTGGATGACGTCATTTGACCTTGACCTGATGTTAGAGCTGTGAATATTCATGAGATATCTGGAATAATTTCCGAAAATCCCGGTGATTTTGGTTGGATTCACTTGACATGTTGTCATCTCTGTCCTCGTCTTCTATCTGATTGTCTTAGGCGCTTTGTGGCAAAAATTTTGAGCTGTTGGAGTTACGAACACGATATTTGGTTTATTGATTTTGTTTTCTACTCTCTCTCGTAAGCACTTTCTCTTTAAGAACGGCTCTGGTCTTTTGGGTAACTAAGTTACTGTCAAGGGGGGTAAAGAAATTTTCGTCGTAATTTACAAACATCAATTTGAATAAATAAAATTTGAAGTCAGCAATCAGTGCTCATACATAAATATTAATAAATTATTTAGGCAGGCACGTGGGAAGAATGTATAAGACAGCAAAACCACAACAGAGTCAACATTGAAGACTCCACAAATCGGATTTGTGAAATTGACAGCCGTGTTACATAATAATGACTTCCCAACAGCAGTGGTAGCTCAAACATCCCGACCTTCACTAATGCACGGTATCTGGTGTCGGACAATTTTGAACAGAGCTTCGGAGGAAACTATAAATTTTTTTCACCTTTCCTACAGTCTGTCGTGTGTGTGTCACGTGATTACCACCTTTTTGGGGGTTGGGGGAGGTAGCTCTTCCTAAGAGGTGGGATTCGTTTATGAAATGCTGGGTGGCGGAAATAAAAATGAAAAAATTGGATCAGAATTGGTGTGTACCCCCGGTCTCCTCAAACTCGCCCCCAGCGTCCTTTTTATAAAATTTAATTGAGCCTCAATTAGGGAAGTAAAAACTCGTTTCGCTTGGTTGCTTGTTAAAATCTTAATAAACAAACAGCATAACTGTGTTTTGATAAAATTAGGTAACTGGAGGAGGGAAGGAGGATGAAAAAGGGAAAGAGAGAGAAAATAATGAGAATGAGAACTGGAGAGAGGGTGAGAGTGAAACAGGAGAGAAAGAAGAGGCGATAGAGAAATAAATAAACTGAAAAGTCAGAAGGAAGGATGGACAGGAAAGAGGAATCGAAAAATAATAACGAAGGAAGAGAAAGAAGTAAGAAAAACCAGTGGGAGATAGATATGAAGAATAGAAAGCCAACAACAGAAAGGAGGGTTCAAACGAAACCGAGGAAGACTATTAAAGAAAGGAATAATGAAAGAAAAGGAAAGGAAATAAATACAAAAACAGTGCACAATGACTGCAGGAGAAGGAAAGGAGTGATAAACAAAGAGAGATGAAGTGAAGGAAAAACAGAAAAGTAAAGAAAAATGAAACTTGTAGAAAGACAAAAGGAGAGAGAAGATGTAAAAAGAGGAGAGATAGGGAGACGAAGCAAACCAAACAAGACTACAAGAGAAAGGAATGGCGATCAGTACAGAAGTGCCAAAGAGAAAAAGGAAGACAATCAAAAACAACAAGAACGACAAAGAGACTGTACACACAAAATTTACAGGAGAACAAAAGAAAGGAAAAGAGTAACAAAAGTCTGAAATAGAGAAACCAAACCGAGGACGACTATAAAAGAATGAAATAACGAAAGAAAAGGAATGGCAACAGCCACAAAAGTGGGAAAACGATAAAAGAAAATAGGAGACAATCAAAAACAACAAGGAACGCAAGAAAAAGAAAGGAGTAATGAATACAATGAATAAGGAAAGTGAGAGAGAGAGAGACAAAATCAGAGAAAAGAAAGGAAAGAAGGACTGGACTTTAAATAACAGAAAAATAGACGAAACTATATACAAAGGCAAAAATGATGCAAAAAGGAGGAAGAGAGAGGGTGTAAAAAGAAGAGAAAGACAAACCATACCGAGGAGGTAAAAAAGTGAGAGAGGGAGAAGAGAAGAAGAGGAAGAAATAAAATCCTCCTTCTTCAAATGGAGGAAGTAAGAGAGCGACAAACCCAAAGAAAGAAGAAATAGACTCAAAATAACAGAGAAAAATAGACGAAATCATGAAAAAAGAGAATAAAAGAGAGAGAGAATGAATACAAGAAAAAAGAAGACAAGGATGAAAGGAGGAAAGAAAACAGAACAAAGCAGAACAGAGAAGAGAGAGTATAAAGCAAAACTGAAGATATTATTGGAAGAGTAGAGAAAGAGGAGAAGACAGATGATGTAAAGAGAAACAGAAGAGAAAAAGCAGAGTAAGAGTGGTAGAAATTAAAAATAGACAGAGAGATGGAAGGAAAGTACAAAAGCAAAGAAAGAATGAATGAAATCATAGAAAGAGGCTCTAGACGAAGATCAAACACAGAAAAACAGCCGACAAAATGCGAGAGAGATCAGGAATGAAAACAAAAACAGAAGAAGAAGAAGAAAGAACAGAACAGAAAAGAATATGAGACCTCCAAATCCAAGAGGACTGTTATTAAATAATTAAAAGAAGACAAGTACTGAAAGGGAAAAGAAAGAGGAAGAGACAAATGGTGTAAAGAAAAACAGAGAAAAAGAAGACTAAGAGCTGTAGAAATAAAAAATAGTCAGAGAGAGAGAGAAGAAAACATAAAACCGATGAAATAAAGAATGAATGAAAAAAAAACTAGAAAGAGGCACTAGACAAAGACCGAACACAGAAAAACAGCAAAGAAAATGCGAGAGAGATCTAGAATGAAACGAAAACAGAAAGAAGAAGAAAACAAAACAAAACAGAGAAGAGTATGAGCACAAAATCCGAGAGACTGTTATTAAATAATTAAAAGAAGAAAAGTACTGAAAGAGGAGAGAAAAGAAGAGAAAGAAGAAGAAAAAAGAGGAGTGGAAGCAATTAAAAATAGACAGAGAGAGAGAGAGAAAAACAAAACGAAAGAATGAATGAAATCATAGAAAGAGGCTCTAGACAAAAACACAGAAAAACAGCACAGGAAATGCGAGAGAGATCTAGAATGAAAACGAAGAAAGAAAAGAAAGAAGAAGAAGAAAACAGAACAAAACAGAGAAGAGTATGAGAGCTCAAATAGAGACTGTTGTTAAATAATTAAAAGAAGATAAGTATTGGAAGAGTAGAGAAAGAGGAGGAGACAGATGATGTAAAGAGAAAAGAGGAAAAAGCAGAATAAGAGCTGTCGAAATTAAAAATAGACAGAGGAGAGGGAAGAAGTACAAAACCGAAGAACGAAAAAAACATAAAAAGAGGCACTATCCTAAGACAAAACACAGAAAAACAGCAAACAAGCGAGAGAGAGAGAGAGATGAAGAATGAAAACAAAAACCGAAAGAAGAAGAAAAACAAAGCACAACAGAACAGAGAAGAGAACGAGAGCTCCAAATCCGAGAGGACTGTTATTAATTAAATTAATTTAAAAATAATTTAATCCGGTAATTAATTCCTGTAACGGAAAAAAATCTCATAATTACTCCAGAAACGGGAACAGAGGGATGAAGAGGGGGGTTGGGGTGAGAAGGGGGTGGTAATAACTCCAGAATAAACGTCACCAGGTCCTCCAGAGAGGCCTGAGTTTTAAACCAAACAAAAAAAGAAACGGACGGGGTTTCACTTTAATTGAAATCAAAATGGACGACAGCCGCCCGTGGGGAATTCCAGCCTCCATTTTCTCAAAAAATCCATCTCAATTAATTAATTAATTAACTTATTTATGGAACTTCGGTTGTTTAATAAAAATTTTATTTATTTATTTCAGATGGAGTGTGTTGTACGTGATTTACGCCGCTCAGAACGGTTTCAATATGGCGGACTACCTGAGAAACGGGAAATGGAAGAAGGCGGTGGTTATGGCGTCTTTCTCTCTCTTTTCTTTCCCAACGAACGTGTGAATTGGTTTCATTAACGAAGATGGACTAATTAAGGTAAGAAGATTCTTAAACGTCTTGTTTAGAACGTTGTCTTCATCTATCTGTCTGTCTGTCTTTCTTTTCTCTTTTCTGTAGCAACGTGGTAATGCGTCACGGAATTATTTATTGATTGACTTATTTATTTATTTATCTAGTGTGAGGGAAACGATTTTACTTAGCATAGATAAATGTTAACGAGGCATTTCCTTGATTGGCTTTTAATTAATGAGGAATTGACAAATTATAACGAAGGTTCTAGACTCTGTCACGTGGTTTCGTCGTGTGACCTTGAAAGGAAAATTGGAAGAGTAGAAGGAGGATTGAAGGCTTGGAGAGATAGATAGTCAAAGTGCTTGGTTCGCTGACTCCAGAAGCAAATGAAAGGGCAACTGCAGGAGTAGATTTGATTGAAAGGGATTTTGGAAACGGCGAACGGAATGAACGGCCACGTTCGGCGTGGACGTGTTTTTATTTCTTTTTTTGGTGAACAGCTCTGTTCGTTTGAATTTTTTTTCCTCGGTTTTTGTTTGTTTTGACCTCATTTCCGGTGGTTCTTCTGTCGGGTTTTTGAGGTTTTGAGGTTTCGCTTTGTGAACTTTTCTAAAATCTCCCATCGTCATCTATCTCCAGTCTTATCTACTTGGTTCTGATGGTGTTGTATTTTATCTGACATCACAATCTAGTGTTGGATTCTCTTCAAAAATACTGCACACTTTCAAATACATCAGAGTCGTCAGATAATCCAGAGAATCAGTAGTGTGCAATACTTTTGAAATGAAATCCTTTGTGAAAATGTCATTGGTGATTTTATCTGCTTCAATTATCTATCACCTTCACCTCTTCCACGTTAGGTTTAGCCCGACTCCTCAAAAATTTGGAAAATTCTCAACCGGAAAGCTCCTGGGAGGCAGTGGAACGTCTTAAAGATCACAAAATGTCGGAGGTCGTTAGGCTTAGGTTTACATCACCGGAAGTAGCCATTTCCCAATTCCCGGAAACTCAGCTTTCGAGTCTAACGACAGTGATTAAGAGACGGACGACAAATTCAAAAATTTTTAGGAAGCGGGGGACCATAAATCAAAACTCAAAAATTTATGAACGTCGGACACGCTTCGCTTTCGTTTCTTTTTCTCTCTCGACCTCCTCCCCTCCACCTTCCCTTTCTCCTACTCTTCCTCCTCCATTCTTTCTTATTCCTCGTCCTCTCTGGAGTTTGGTTCTTGAGGTAAACTCTGTTCCAGACTAATTCATCTCCAAGTTTTTGTCTCCTGTCTCAGTTTTTTTTCATTAGACTTTCTTTCCCTCTATCGCCCTTCTCCTCCCTCCCTGCCCCCGCCCCCTCCGGAGGAAAAAGTTTTAAATTTTAATTTTCGGCTAGATTAAGTTACGGCACTGAAACTTTCCTCCTCCTCCTCCTTCTCCTACCTCCCACGACTTGTATATTTTGCTTTTGGTTTGAGAAAGTTGGTGGTCGGTGTTTGGGGAAAAGTGTGCTGAGAGGAAAATTTAGGAAGGGAAGGGGGAGGTGGAAAAGGACAGGACGAAGGAAAAGTCACGAAATCATTGGCGAGGTAAAACTAAAAAGAAATCGAATCGAGAAGACGAGAAAAAGCAGAAAACGACAGATGGATGGTGGTGGAGGAGGGGAAAGGATGTCGGATGTGTCAAATCCGATGATTTTCCCGCCATTTCCCCGGCGACGCATGCGCAACTCCCGACCGTCTCACCGTAGAAGCGAATTCAGTGACTGTTCCACGTTCGCTTGATGATGAACGGTTTTTCGAGTTTTGTCGAAATCGCGATTTCCGTTAAATTAAATTTCTGACTAAAAAGGGCAAAAAAGGAAAAATCTCGCGATTTTCCAAATTCCGTTTTTCAAATTCTCTTCGTCAGTGAGTGACGTCATTAATAAATAAATTTCCTTCTCAAATTTCATTTTAATTACGTAACTCAATTAAATTAGTCTAATTAATTAATTAGGTGAGTGAGTGAGTGAGTGAAAAAATTTTTCCGGATCATCTCTCCGGTGGTTTTGATTTTCGGTAAGTTTTTCATCCCCTATTTCACCCCCTCACCTCTATTTTGAAGCTAAGAGCTTTCAGCAAAAATTTTCCGACTTTAAGGGATGAAATCCCCCAAAATTTAATTCTTAAATTAATTTAAATCCCAAATTTTTAATTCCTTTTTCAAATTTTCCAAAACAAAGAGCTGTAAGGGGGTAGTTGGGGGTGTAGCGTAAAATTCATTATCTCTGGTTTCGAGCTGTTGTATTCATTAGGGGATGGATTAGAAGAAAAGACACAAAAGGTTTAGAAAAGGTAGGAAGAAAGTAGGAGAAGAAAAGTCGGTTCGGGGGTGGAAGGAAGGAGAAAGGCGGGTACGGGGGGGATGGAAGAAAGGGGAGGCTTTTAGAAAATGAGAATGATTACGTGCCTGACATTGTTTTATGACTTCGTTCTTTTGGACGAGGGGTGGAAGGGGTTGGTGGAAGGGATGGGGGGTGGTTAGGTAGACTTTTAAGACCCTCGTTGTAATTATTCCTGATTTTTGAGTTATGCGACTGTGTCACGGATTGACTGATCGTCTTGAGACTACCTCTGATGAATTGGAAAAGCTCGTTTGGGAAAGAAATTTTCAGGAAAATGGGTGACGTCATAGGTTTTGTTGTAAGGGTTGGTTGTATAAGGCGGTGAGTTTTGAATAGATTCGTATAGGTTGTGCCTGGAGGAAAGGAAAGTTTGCTGTAGCAAGGTAGTGGGAATGCGTTGGAACCGGATGTCAAGCAATAATGGATGAGTCATAATCGATAAGATATACTAAGTAAATATATTATAAGTATATTATATAGTTAGGATAAATATAGCAGAAGACGAACGAACAAAAGACAGGGAGGAGGGAGTGTTTGTATCAGAAGTATTTTCTCAAACCCAAAAGATCTTTCCTCCTGTCTCTCTGTACATCTCTGTCTCTTTCTGTAAATTTGTCCCTCTCTCTGTATCCTTCTCTGTAAATTTCTGTCTTTTCTTGTATTTTTCTGTTTCTCTGTCTTTAAATCTGATTCTCTCCTTCTTTCTATCTCTGTGAATTTGTGTTTCCTTCTCTTTTCTCTTTTTCTGTAAATTTGTTCCTCTTTTTCTTCTCCCTCTCTCTCTGTAATTTTTTTATTTTGCCCGCAGGAGGTGGAAATGCTTTATGCACACCTGATGACTTTCATAGTGTCGGACTCCCCTTCTTGAGGGTTTGGTCCGCTGTATCTTGGGAGCATTGAGGAAGTCCAGAGACCCGCCATGTGGCATTACTGTCCGGGCTTCTTCTGCCTCAGTTGAAGTATCCTCCGGTTTTACTGTCGGCCGGGTTTTTGCGAGGTTGGCCTTGGCGCTGTCGCTCGATGTATTCTTTTCTCTTCATGACTTCCTTGCAGAAATCAGAAAACGCTGTCCAGCTGTCGGGATCTTCTATTATCCTTGCCACTAGTTGTTTTAGTCTCCCCTTGAGTGTGCTCCTTTGTTGGCTCCATTTGTAGCTGTGATTCAGCGTGTGTATCCATGTGTCTTCGTTGTCGCTGCTGCAGTGGTCGCACTAACTGGTGTCCCGTTATTTGATCCTGTAGAGGAAGGAATTAAAACACCCATGTCCTGTTAGAATCTGTTCTTCTTCTCTCTCTCTGTTTGTTTCTCTCACTCCTTGTCTTTATTTCTGTAAATTTCTGTTACTTTTTCCTCTCTCTTCCTTTTTGCCTTTCTCTCTTTCTTTTTCTAAAATTTTCTTCCATCCTCTCTAATTTCTGTTTCTCTCTCTCTCTCTCTATGTTTTTCTAGAATTTCTCTCTCTGATTTTTCTCTCTTTTTCCATCTCTCTGGATTTTTTCTTTCTCTCTCTCCTTCTGTGCATGTTCTGTAAATCGTCTCTCTCTTTCTGTTCTTTCCCTCTCTCTTTTTGTAAGTTTGTCTCTCTTCTTCTTTTCTCTCTCTCTATTTCTGTTTTCTCCTTTTTGTCCTTCTCTCTAATTTCCTTTCTTTTCTTGTCTTTGACTTTTGTTTGTCCTTTTTTTTCAGCCTTTGTTTCAGTTTATCTTTGTCACTTTTTCTCTGTTTTTGTCCAACTTTCTCTCACCCTTTCACCTATTTATGTCTTCCTTTTTTTTTTAATCTTTTGCCACCCCTTTGTCTTTCTCTTCATTTTTATTTCTCCTTCTCTCTTCCTTCCCATTGAGTGAAAAAATTCTTCCCGAAACATCATCTTCCGGTGAGTTTTCATCCCCTTGGCCATTCTCTCACCCCTATTTCATCAAATTCTAAGTCATGCTAACCCCAAAATCAACCTGTTCTGTTTCATCCTCTTCGCTTCCTTCTTCCAAAGTCAACACTCAGATACCGTCAACTCAAAACCCGCAAAATGACCGGAGACAGAAAAGCGACAGACTCAGCTCAACTTGGGCGACTTTCCCTCCTCTCCTTTGGCCGTTTCACTTAGACTGAGCAACAAATTGGCACAAGAGCCAAATTTCTTCGCATAAAAAAAGGGAGAATACAATTTCCCTAGATTTACTTAAAAGTAGATTAATGTTCAAGGAAGAGGAGGAGGAATGGAGGACAATGGGAGGAAAGAAGAAGAAAAAAATTTATTGACGCTGCAGTGTTCCTCTTTTCTTGCTGCCAAATTCATAAATAACGGACAGCGCTTCTCTAAAAGGTTTTTCATAAATATTGCACACTTCCACAATATCAAGACTTAGGTTTCCATTAAATTTCTCCAAATGGTGGTGACTGATTAGGAGGAACTCGTTTCATAAATACTGCACGATTTCAACGAGAATTCCCAAATGCTGCAAGGGGTTTGCAGGTGATTCATTTCATAAATTCTGCACAGTCTTATGACTAATGTTTGCTCAAAAGTGACGTAACTCTTTTATCAGTCGTTTCATAAGTAATGCACAGTTTTATCAGAATAAAGGCTGGTTTACGAAGAAAGTGACAGCGAAATCTGATGAAGGAAATGCAACAGTCTAGTCTTCAAGAGGCAACCAAAACAGAAGAAGACACAGAGGGATTGAAGGAGGAGTAGCAGATCACAGAAACGGATGAAAGAAGCGAGCGGAAGATGAAATGAAAGGAAGACCAGAAGTCAAGGAAACATGTCAAAAAAGTCAACGGTAGAGGAAAGGAAAGATGGAAAAGCTCTCAAAACTTCAGCAAGTAATGACGAACGACAGAGTTAAGATGAAACTGAAGGGAATTGAAGATGAGAGGAGGAGGTGGAGGAGGACAAAGACAAACAAAAACAAACAAGACAAATAAAAACACAAGCAAATAATCAACAAACAAATTAATTGAACGGGATAGGTTGGTGCTCATGGCCGGAAATCAGTTTTTTCACAAAAAGGCGGGAAAATGGGTTCCAATAACAGAAGGAGAGGAGATAGGCGGAAGGAGATAATTCCATTTGTTGACTGATTGATTGATTGATTAAATTTTGCGGGGGCCTTTTGTACATTAATTCTCTCTTCGAAGGGAGGAATGGGGCTCTCATTCAGGAGGCGGAAGGGTGAGTTGGTGATAGCGAAAGGCGGGAAATTTCCCGGAAATGGTAATTTTTCAAAATTTTCATTTTTCAGGTCTTATCTGAACCGATTTTTTCTGTTAATCAATCCACAATCGAGGGCGCGTATATTGTTCTTACCTCCCCCCTCTACTACCCCTTGTCTTCGATCAACCCCCTCCCTTCTCAACCATCTTCTTTCTCTTTTTTTGTTTCATCTTTCCTTCCTTCCACAATTGACATTTTCATCTTTATTCCGTTATACTCTTCTTCTGTTTCTCTTTTCTGTTGCCTTTCTGACGTGTTTCCGGTTTCGGCGTTTTTCTTTTGTTTTGTTTTATTTTTGTCTATTTCTTCGGACTGTTTCTTCTTTATTGTCTCTCTCTCTCTTCTCCCTTTTGTTCTTCTTCTTCTCGATCATTATCTTTCCTTCTCATCAGTTCTAAAATTAGCTCTTCTTACCTTTTCTGCTCTTTTCCATTACTTCTTTCCTCTTCTTTTTGTTTTGTGTCTCTTTGTTCTCTCTTCTTTCTTCTCATCATCCTCTCGTTTTCCCGCTTCTTCGAAAATCTGCTTTTTATTTCCTCTCGACATTTTCCACACTTTTTGCTCTTTAACGTCTGTTCTCAAAATTCCCCAGGTCATTTCTAAGCGAATCTCTTTCTCCTGAAAGTGTGCATTATTTATGAAATGAATCATCTCTAGAAACGTTTTATATTAATGGAAGTAAGCCTCCTTGAAGTTCTAATTAGTTAATTTGATTATTTATCTGATGTTGTAGTTTGTGCAAGACTGTGTTAGATAGCCTTCATTTCATAAATATTGAAGCCTTCAATCCATAATATAAAACAGATTTTATTCCATAAATATTGCACACAGATAGAAAGCCTGTATTTCATAAATATTCCACATTTTCAAGAACTTCTCTCAAAAGTAATGCACACGTTTACGACTTGATTCATTTCAAAAGTACTGCACAATTAAATCCAGGTTTTAAATAAGATTTCGGATTCAAAATAAGATATTTTTTTTCATAAATAATGCACACTCTCATAATTTAACCCCCAGTTTCATGATCAATCCAAACGATCCAAGACTAGATAAACCAGGAAAATCTGACACGAATGTAAACAGTGACGTGTTGAGGTGAAAAGTGTAAAAAGGAAAAAGGAAAAACCTTGAATAGACAAAACCGGAAACGGAATTTCAAAACAAACAAACAAGCAAACAGATAAATAAAAAGGAAAATCAAAAGCTCGAAGAAAGGAAATGGCGTGATGAACCTTGACTGAAAGAAGAGGAAAAAGGGAAAAATGCTTCATCTACCAAACCCACCCCCTCTCACCCCCGCCCTCACCATCCTCTTCCTCTCTCTCTCTGTTCCTCATTCCTTTGACACGAAATTTTGAGGAAGAAGGCGAAAATGGCGACGAGGGCGTGGAATTCCTACACGTCTCCACCTACCTCTGTCCTGGATTTAATTTAAAACCGGAAACGGAAACCTTGGAAAACCACACAAAAAAGAGAGAAAATCAAAATTAAATAAAAGAGACAAAGAAGTTAGAAAGATCTGGGGGATAGATTAGAAATGGCGTCTTCTGTTGGTTTGTAAACATCAGGAAATGTCTGTCTAACAAGCCTAACGGAGGTCACGCGAAAGATGAAAGAAAAGGGGAAGAGGGAAATGGGAAAACAGATTTTTGATAACATCCGGACTAGAAATTCGACTTCCGTATACAGAGTATCACTTCCGGGTCTTCTTTTATGCGGTTTTAATGTTTAAAAACAAAACTTAAACGTGCTGCATATGTTATTCAAACGGTGTGACATGTCTTCTTAGAATTCGCTAGGTAATCAATTTATACGCAACAGAAGAGTTTGTTGTATAGTTCAGTATAAAGTATGGATATCTAGAGATACTTTGAATTATATTAAACATAACTAAAACAAGATGGCGTCCGGCCTAATCATTTGGGAGGGAGTACAACCTGTCAGTTCGAATTAACTCATTTCAGAAGTGATGCACAGTTTTAAGCTCCATTGCACAAATATAGCAGAATCTGTTGGAAAAGACTCATTTCATAATTAATGCACACTTTCCATCACTTATGGAATGTATTAAGTTGTGCAATACTTTTGAAACGAATTCTTTTGGATGGTTTATGACTCAAACTGACGAAAACCACAGTTGGACTTATCAGGTTTTGAATTCCAACCGAAAAATTGTTTTCACCTCGGTCTCTTAACCGTTTTCAGGGCTGCCAACTGTCATTGAAGAGTTGTTTCAAGATCATCTCTGGTTTCTCTCATCTTCCTTTTGTTCAGGTGCATTTCGAAATTGAAGGGCCGTCTTCCTTGTTTCACCCGATCACTTTGCCTCTTTTGTTTCCTTCACTTCCGTTTTTTGTTGTCTGTCTTTTGTTCGCTTCTTTCTTTGCTGTCGGAGATCATTTCCTCGTTGTTTTATTTATTGATTTCTTATTTGATTTGATTTGGGCGTTCTTGTCTCTACTTCATCCGTTTCGATTTGTCCGATTTTCTATTTCCGTGTCAAGTTTTCTTTTTGTCTTTTTCATTTCCGGATTTGTCGCTTTTAGGAGTTTAGATAGGACCAGTTGTGGTTAGAGTGGGAAACTATCTCGAAGTGTGCAGTATTTATGAAATAAGCGTAACTTTTTCAAAAAAAAAATTTACGCCATATCGAAGACACTCGAACGGAAGCGGGTGGTGAAAAGAAGAAAGGAAACAAGACCCAGCCATCAGAAGAAGGAGGCTGGAAGTCAAAAAAGGAAACTTCGGGAACCTTTTAATGTCAAAATGGGAAACCTGGGTTTGAACGGATTGGGGGAGGAGAGAAAAACATTTTGCGGTGACCAAGAGGACAACAAATTTCCTCGACACAAACCGAGGGTCTAAGTTTGTCAAAGAGAAACTCGACAAAACAGAGCCCTTTGATAATAATATTGGAAAGTTTTATGGAAGGCGGTGGGGGAGGAAACCGTCAGAGGAAGAGGAAAAGAAACCAAAATGAAAGTTTCCGGCGAAAGGTCTGTTTTCTTGTCCTTCCGACCGTAGGAGAAGGAAAGAGTCAATGACTTAGGGCGAACCAACAGCTTTCTCCCGCCCCCACCTCCCCCATACGAGTTTCTTGTAGAAACTTTTTTCCTCCGAAACCTGTCTTCTGGATAGATATAGAGGAGGTGAGGGGGAGGGAGTCAAAAACTTTCTTCGAAACAAAAATGAATTACAAAAACTAAAACAAAAAACTTTCACTTTCTAAAAAATTCTTTCTAATAGTTTCTAAATAATTGAAAAATTTCAAAATGGCGGCCATTTTCAAACCTCACACAACAGTTTCTGTCGATATTCTTCCTTTCCTCAATTTTTTTTCGTCATATTTTCATTTTCCAATCAACCCCAAAGTTTTCACTTGTCTTTGGCTGTCCTTCCTGCTCTGTCAACGTTCTCTTAGATTATACTGTATATCTGTGGGATGGATTGAGGCTAAAAGTGTGCATCACTTCTGAAATGAGTTACGTCGTAGATTTGTGCACTGTTTTTTCAACCATACCTCCCGGGAGTTGTGCGATATTTATGAGATGGATTTCTCGCACAAGTGTTTGTCACTCATGAAAGGAAAGTTTCTGTATGGGTGGGGGGTTCATTCATCAAAACCTGAATTAAATTGTGCAGTACTTATGAAATGAATCGATTCCAGCTTTTTCCTTTTACACCTAAACACGTCACTGTTTACATTCGTGTCAGATTTTTCTGGTTTACCTAGTCTTGGATCGTTTTGATTGGGATCATGAATCTGGGAGGGTTAAATTATGAGAGTGTGCATTATTTATGAAAAAAGTTTTCTTTAAAACCTGGATTTAATTGTGCAGTACTTTTGAAATGAATCAAGTCGTAAACGACCACATTTGGTATCGGATGAATCCTTGTTGAAAGTGTCCATCACATAAAAAAGAATTTCCATCAAAGATGTGTGCATTATTTATGAAATGAGTCTTATTTATCTACAAAATATAATGTTGATAGATAATTATGAAATGCATTTTACGGAGAAGTGTGCATTATTTCTGAAAAGAATACGAACACAGATGTGTGCATTACTCATGGAAGGAAGTCTTTGAAGTGTGCAATATTTATGAAATGAATTCTTCTTATTAGTGTGCATTAATTATGAAATGAGGCTATTTCAATATATTTTGCTATATTATATGGTATATTTGCCAAATGGATTGAGCCTAAAAGTGTGCATCACTTCTGAAACGAGTCAAGTCGTAAATTTGTGCATTATTTATGAAATCATATCTCCTTGAAGTTGTGCGATATTTATGAGATGGATCTTTCCGCATAAGTGTGCGTTATTTATGAAAGGAAAGTTTTGTACGGGTGTGCAATATTTGTGAAACAGTCTTGAAGTAGTTGTGTGCATTACTTTTGAAAGAAGTTCTTGAAAATGTGGAATATTTATGGAGTGGGGTTTATGACAGTGTGCAATATTTATGGAATGAAAGCTTCTCAACTGTTTTGCAGTATTATGAATTGAAGGTTTCAAACTGTGTGCAATATTTATGGAATGGAAGCTGTCTAACATTGTGCAATAATTATGAAATGAATGATGTCTAATTGTGTGCAGTATTTATGAAATGAAGGGGTCTTAAGTGTGTTCATTATTTATGAAATGGAATCTTTCCAACTGTGTGCAATATTTTTGAAATGGATTCTACTAGTATGAGCGAATTAATTCCGAAAGAAAGGGGCGTGAATGATGATGACACGGTTTCATCTTCGTAGCAAATTGAAAAGAAGATGGAAGCAGGAGAGGGGGTTAGAGGGAAAGAGAAGACTGGAAAGGCGGAGCAGAAGACGGAAAAATGGAAAACCTTAATTCCGTGAAATATGAGTCAAGGCCGAATAAGAGAAGAAAGAAGAGAAGATCTCTCTCTCTCTCTCTCTTCCTTTCTCTCACCTTTTTCATTCTATTTATATTTATATTATATTTGGGGGTGAGGGGGTAGTAGAGGTAGACAGGAAGGGGGATGCAGGGGGCGAGAAAATATTCATTTTTTTCTTTATCTATTTCCGCAGTGATGTTGTAATTCAAGATTATTTGGATGCGTCATTTCATTTTCCATTTCCCCAACCTTCACTTCCGGTTACCTTTTGTTTATCTAAAGTGATGCTGTATGAGATGAAGGTGAATAAAGATCGGTTCACCGGTCCTGTCTCGACAGGCGAGGAAATAAATTATTACAAACGTAAATCCGTGCGTAGATAAACGGTAGGGGTAGACGTGAGGAGGAGGGAAGACACAAAACACGCAAAAGGAAGACAGGAAGTAGATAAATGAGTACGAAACCAAAACTGACCAACAGGAAGACTGATTACGTCTGATGACTCCCCCCAACTTTTCATGTAAATATATTCAGGTACCCACAGGTTCGATTCGTATGAGTTAGTTTGATTTTTGTTGATACTAAAAGTATAATAACCTAACAGTATATAATATAATATAATAATATATAACAAAATATTTTTATAACGAAAGGGAATAAAACGTTTTCAGTTACTAAATCACCAACCTAATAATATAAAAAAAGTATAATTGTATATAATATATATGCAATAAATGTAAATAATAAAAAGCGATATTAGATACTATATAGAGATATGCACATATATATTTATAAACGCACACTACATTATAATATACCTATATACTGTAATAATCACAAACAGTATAATATATTGTACATAAATAATATAAAAGACAGTATATAAAACAATTATAATAAATAAGTATAATAAAAGCATAGTATAATGTATCTAAATAATATAAGCATCAAAAGCTCTATATGTATCTATACTTAGTTTATAATTAGAGTTGGTGTTAATAGTATAAAGTATAATACCGACTGAGTTTCGTTCAAAACCCTGAAAGTGTGCAATATTTATGAAATGAATTGACAGATGTTTGTAATAATTGTAACAACAACAATTCAGTGTTGATCTCATATTAATATTTATTATAATTCCTTCGGCTTCTGATTGTTATACGAAGACGATTGGAGTCAAGTTTTGTTCTTCACTTGGAACAGTGATTGGTCGTTTCCGGTTTTGATTTTATTCGTTTTTTATTGTTTTGAATTTAACACCGAGGTCTCGAAGTTATGCGAGGGAAAATTGCGTTCGGCGTCAAAGTGAGATTGTTGTCATTTGTTCCGTTTCCGGTTGACTGACTTAACTGATGAATTCAATTCCTTCCGAATTTTCATACGTCTTTGTCTTGATTACTGTTTTTCGAGTCAGCCATCGCTGACTAGTAATGTTGTGGGGGAGAGGGGGTTCTAAACCGGAAGAGAAGATCGGCAGAAAGCTTCAAAGGTCTTGGACCCATAACACCACCAAGCAATCTGGTGGAGGGATTATCGGGAGATTGTCACTCCCGACCAGGCGAGGGGGTTCTTCCGGAAGGAAAAAAATTTTTTCTTCTCCAACAGCAAAATTCACGATAAATTCCTCCAGGTTTTCCCGTTTCTCCAGGGACCCATTTCCCGATTTTATCCCAGTAGGAAAAGGCAACAAAAACTTTCGACCCCGCTCGGTGTAATAACTTTCAAATTTACGATTTTCTTTTTGCAGGGGCCAGCACGCCCGCATCTCTGAGAGCGAAACCTTTTTTTTTGAAATTCTCATCCCCCTTTTCCCTCACCCCTCAAACCTTGGTCCGTTTTGCTGTTGTCCAGCAGGAAAAATTTTGTTATGAGAACCCCGTGAAGAAAAATCCTTTGTCAGTTTCCCCCCCAAAAAAGTGGTGGAGGGTTGTTCGGGGAAAAAGAAGTGAAGTAAGGTAAGGCGGGGCAAACGGAGACGAAAATCAGGATTTAATGACCTTTTTCCCAGCCACTTTTTTTGAGTGAATCTGAAAATCCAATTTCTCTCTCTCTCCTGAGTTTTTTACCTTTTTGGGGGCATTTTCCTTCCGAAAAAAATTTTCCACCGCCCTCTCTTCTCGTTTTCTTTTTCCTTTGAGTTCATTTTAATTTTTGAATTTCCCGCCTTTTTTTTGCCTCCCCCCCAACCTTCCTTCTCTTTTTTCACAAAACAGATTTTTTTAAGTGTTTCGTTTAAAAAGAATTATTTCTCCCGGTTGGAAAAGCTCAGGTAATTTTTTTCTGTAGGGTGAGTGGGGTGGTAGAAAAGGGCAGGGGTTTTTGAAAATATTTTTATTTCTTCACGACTATTTATTTTAACATCCCCGCTCCTCATTTTTACTTTCCCCTTCTCCTTCTTCTTTTCATCTCTCGATTTTGCTTTTTACTTTTATTTCCAACCCCAGTGTGTTTGGGGGTGGAATGATAAGGTGGTGGTGAGGGGGTAGAAAAAGTTGAAACGTTTTTCAAAAAAGCAAAAATTTTTAATTTTCAAGCTTTCATGTCTTCATTATTAGTTCCTCTTCCTCTCGAACTTAATTATCCGCCATTTTGTTTTTCATTTCGGCGTTTTTCGGTCTTTATAGTGTGATCATATAGTTTAAGTTATTGCTATAATTAAGATCCTTTTCTCTCCTCCCTTTGTTGTAGGTGTGCGGGAGATTTTAATGAAAAGTTTTGTGGGCTTTTAGTTAGTTGTGTAGAGCTTTTGAGGGGGGGGATATTAACCTTTATGGGCGAGTTAACAAAAAGCAACAGCGGTAGCGGCAGGAGCAACAGCTTTTGATGAGAGTGTCGTTATGAAATACATTTACCAAGTCTATTTTAGGTTTACCTTACCCCTTTCTCTCTCTCTTCCTCTTTGTTGTTGTTTTGTTAATATTAAAACGCTTACAGGAACTCATTTCATAAATAATGCACACTATTACGATGAGTTGGTTGATATCATATCCTTTCGCGGCATATCGGTTTAAGAACTGGTGACATACTTCCCCGAGGATTTGTATTCTTGATTTGGATTTTAAATTTTGTAGGAATAATCAAAAGGAACGTGTGCATTATTTATGAAAAATAAAATTATTTTCAAAATAACTTTGAGGATAGACTATAAACTACTAGATTTGGATTTTGGGCGCTGTTTCTTGCAGGAGGAACTATAAAAAGCTTTCATGCTTATAGGAACTCATTTCATAAATATTGCACACTAGGACGATGAATCTAGGTCGTTGTTATCATATACTTTCGTGACAATTCGGTTTCAAAAGTGATGCACACTTCTATGAGAATTTGGTGATTTCATATTGAATTTTACGTAGAAGAGAAGTCTGTGCAGTATTTATGAAAAATAAAATGATTTTCGAAAAAGCCGCGGCCAAGTGTAGAATTTGGGTTAATAGAAACTGTTTCTTGCGGGGACTACAGAAAGTTTCAATGCTAACAGGGGCTCATTTCATAAATATTGCACATCTAGGTCGTTGAAGACATGTGGTTTCGTGGCAAATGGAATCAGAACTGAATGGTACACTTCCCTGAAAATTTGAGTTTTGTTGATTTTGATATTTAAAATTTGCATGTAATTCAAATCTGTGCATTATTTATGAAAAATAAAGTTATTCTCGAAAAAGCTTTGAGAATAATCTGAAAACTGTAGATTTTAGGCTGCTGTTTCTTGCAGGAGGTACAGGAAGCTTAAACATGCTTATAGGAACTCGTTTCATAAATATTGCACACTATCACGATGAAACGAAGTCGTTAACATTATATGCTTTCGTGGCGATTTGGTTTCAAAAGTGATGCACACTTCTCTGAAAGTTCGACTTCATCTCTGTGATTTCATTTTAAACTTTACATAAAGAGGAGTCTGTGCATTATTTATGAAAAATAAAATAATTCTCAATGAAACCTGGGCAACTGTAGATTTTGGGGTAACAAGAACTGTTGATTTAACTTAGAGGAGCTTATTTCATAAATAATGCACACGAATACCATAAGTTCCAGGCATGCTTTCGTGGGATATCGGTTTCAAAATTATTGCACAATTCTGTGAGGATTGGGGTTTTGTGTATAAAAGGAATTTGTGCATTATTTATGAAAAATCAATTAATTTTCAAAAAAGCCTGAGTAACTGTATGTTTACAGGAGGTCGTTTCATAAATAATGCACACTATTGCGATAAGTTCGTATTTATGTTTTGTTCATTTGTACATAAAACCAATCTGTGCATTATTTATGAAAGGGGAATCTTTATCAAGTGTGAAAAGTGAGCAAGAACACAAATACCATCAAAGAGTTCGAATCGGGTAATTTGACTGGAAACAAAAGTCTCTTTTCGCTCAGAGAATCTTAATATATATTAAGAATATTAAATATTAATATTATATATATTATATATAAGGGAGGTCTGTGGTGTAGTGGTTAAAGCGCTCGACTATAGAAGTTATAGGTCCTCAGTTCGAATCCTCCTTCATTATTCTTTTATACCAAAGGCTGAAAAACGGGGCCAGAACTCAAACGTATACTATATAATATTATAATATTATAAATATATTAATAATGAATTAGGGTTGTGTCTCGTGGAACAACGAAACCATTTTAGACTAAAGAAAAAAATTCAAAAATTAGGAATCAAGATCAAAAACATAGGACTGGTGGGTGGTAGGGGAGGTTAAAGGGCGCGAGGGACCAAGGGGGCTTTAAGGGGGCCACCGGGGACAGAGAGAAGGTTGATAAAAGGGCCAAATTTTTCAGGTCGGCGTTACCGTAAAACGAATTCACCGTAACTGAACCGAAAACGACCTTGATAACGTTGTTCGTACAGCGGATAATTTTTTTTTTACAAAAATAAAGGAGATGGACTGGGGCGGAGCGGGGCCATGGGGGTTGAAGGGGCAGGGGCACTAAATTGAATTTTCATTTGTGCGAAACGAAATCGGAAATGAAAACGAGGAACGGCAAATCGGATGCTGATATTAAAACAGAAAAATAAAACGAAAACAAAGGCAAATTTGAATTTTTTTTTTAAATTCGAGATCAAATGTAGAGGTCACTACCCGCCCCGTTCAACCCCCTTACTCCGCCCCTGTCTCAAGGGAAATAGGAGATTAACGGGGATATTGGTGGCAGGAGTCAAAAAGGAGAGTCGGAGGGTGGATGGAAAGGAAAAGGCGGCGGTGGGAAAGTGAAAATGGAAGGTTTTTCGCTCACCGGAAGTTGTGAAAAATTTTCATACCGGAAGTTGGGAGAGAGGATGAGTCCTTCAACTAGATAATTTAGGGTTGATTAAAAAGTCAATTTTCTTTTTTAATTAAATCGCAGCGGAAGAGGAAGTGCCAGAGATTCGAAAAGAATTTTTTTTTTCGTCCAAAAACCTCCGGAAATGGCGAGAAAGTATTAGAGAGAAAGAGAAATCGATTAACCGGAAACCGCTTTTCGAAAATCATTTATCTCAAGGTAAGTGAAAATGGCAAAATGGCGGGGAGGTCGTTTTGAAAAATTTTCTGGTTCATCACGAATGGGGGTCATGCAAAAGGTTCCTGCACTGAAAAACTGACACGTTTTCCTCCTCCTCCTCCTCCCTCAATTTTCAGTTCATCTCTCCGCTTTTTCTTATTGCTGTCGTTCCATCTTCCTCCCCCGCGCCTCCGTCACTCTTTATCATCGTCTCCTCCATCAGTCACTAATGAATCTCAGGTTAATTTGCACGTTGACAAAAACGAGTCAAGATTAATTATATTTATAACGTTGCTGTCGACGTCTCTCTCTCTCTCTGCCTGCCTTCCTGACTGCCAGTCCGCCATTTTGTCTGGCATTCATTCAAATTTTAACGGTTTAATGTGATTTTTCAATTAGCGCCAATTTTCGCACCTCGAGGCCTAAAAGAACGCGCATCCGAGTGAAGAGAGAGGTGGATGAGGTAAGGAAGAGGAGGAGGGGAGGAAACAAGGTCAAGCAGAAAAGAGTTCGCTGAGGAAAATGGGAAATTCAGATGGAAACCGGAAATGGTGAGAAAATCGTGAATTTTGTATGAAAAGGTGTTGAAGCTTGGAAGGTAGGCCGACTCACTCGCTCATTCCCTCACCGCCTTCTTTCCTCTGAATAATTCTTGGTCGGTTTTGGAGTTTCCTATCTCTCGTTCTCTCTATGGCCCACTCTCCGGGGAGGGGGTGTCGGTGGTGGAAGAAGACCATTTTCCGGGACGTTTTGAGGGGAATCATTTTCAGACTGAATTTTCTTTTTAATTTTCAAAAGCTTTTTGCTTCTCTCTCTTTTTCTCTAAAAGGTGAATCGTTCTCTAGTGGATAATATATCAAGAGATTCTTTTAAATTTACCCCCGCCCCCGCCCCCAAAAAGATAGAGAGAGGAGAGAAGAGAGAAGCGAACGATAAAATAAGCAAAAATAGAATTTATGCTGAGGTTTTCATAAAAGAAGAAAACGGTTTCTTCCCCGTCTTCCTCCGCCACTGCTCCTCCCTCAAAATATATATATATATATATGTGCACGATTTTGGCGCCAAAAAAGAAAAGATTTGAAATTTCAGTTTTCTTATTTCATTTTATAAATATCTTTATCTACATATATAATATGTGAATGGCTTAAAATAGCTATGAATAGAATTTATCTGCTTGGTTTTGATGGGGGTGGTTTGGGGGCTAAAACCGATTTATGTGCCTTTTTTTAAAACGAAATTGTCTCTTTTCGGTGGTTGGTTCCTCTGTCACCCCCCCTCCTCTTCATATGTCACACGGATTTGTGTGACAGGTTTGGATGACAAAAAAATCCAAAATCCTGACTCCCGATTCCTGCTGTATGTGTGTTTTCGTGCTTAATTCGGGTTTTGAGTTTATTAGCTTTTCCCGGGGGCGTTAGCGGTTGGTGGGGAGGAGGGGGCTGTTGGCATTTTTAAACATAATAAAAGTGAAATTATTGAGCTTTTATGGGTTTTTACTGTCGTCGAATTTGGCAATGCTGCTCGAGAGGGGAATGTGGAGAGAGTGTGGTGGTGGCGGGGAGGGAGGAACAGAAGGAAATCGAGATGAAGCTCTTCCGATTTCTGACTTTTCCAAAAAATCCTTTCAAGGTCGGGTTTCATAATATTTTGCCCTCCCCACCATCTTTTTGGGGGGGTTTATGTGGCTGCCTCTACATCAGCAACCTATGGAATGGAAGATTTGGTTGGTTTCCTTTCGTTTTCGATTTTTGGGTTACGTTTCTCTTTTTGGGGGTGGTGGTATAGTTTCGTTTTTGAGGTTTATTGTTATTTGAGTTCTTGTTTCCTTTCTTTCGTTCTTGAATTGAACTTTTGGGGGTGTTTCGGGAGGGCGGTTGATACTTTTGTTGGTATTGAAGGATTTCAAATTTTCATATATTTGGGGGCAGGGTCGTTTTTGGTTGTTTTATTCCCATCTATTCAACTAAATTGATTTTGAAGTTTGATTTCCTTATTTGTGTCGGTAAGTCACGCAAATATCATCCGAACATGTTTACATAGATTCTTCTGTCGTCGTACTTCCCTCTTAAGTCTTTCAGTTCCTGTTGTACAACCAACCGTCTATGCTGTGTTTGAGTAAACGCGTTCGCATACTACCTTTTATAAACACATCATCACACTCCGAAACCGAAGTCTTATATTATATATTAATATTGCCAAGATGCGCATTTTATTATAAATATTTATAAAAAGTATAAAATTATAAATACTCGTTTGTAGGGGATGGTCATAGGACTTTAAGCACAATGGCCGCCATGAAGACAGTTTCTAACTTTATACTTAGTATCTACCAACTCGTTCATATATAACTGAGTCTAATATATCGAATACTTCACCCCCCCTACCCTTCCCTTGTGTGCTGTATATCTAAAAGTCTCTTCTACTCCTGTGGTGACCGTTGTCGCTATATATCACCCGCTTTGGGAAGATGAGATGGAGGGTTCGGGCCTTCTGTCACATTTCGTTATACTCAAAGATGAGAAATTGGATTCAAATTCGAAATTTGAAATGTTGTTTCTGTTGTATTTTATTTATTGTTCAACTGTTTGAGGGTATTGAAGCAACAGCAGTGTTGTAGGAAAGGTTAGAAAGCCTTTTGTGGCTCATTATCCATTGTCTCATGACCAGGTGTCTTCTGTCAATTTTCGATAATAACTCTTCAGGCCACCTGTGAAGAAGGCTTTTAAACGAAGCGATCGGTTTTGAGGACAATCGAAAACGACAGGAAATAAAAGTGAAAACGACATCAATTTTACCGGGAGTCCCAATCAGCGAAAATAACATTTGAAATCATTTTCTGTCTCCCTCTCGCCTCCCCACTCTCTGCTGTGTTCGACTTCAATTAGCCAAATTGACAAACAATCAAAATGGGAACGTCGCACCTCTGACGAAAGAGAGGAGAAGGGACGTTCGGGGCAGGGGGCGTGGAGGATTTTTATTTCTCGTCAGCAATGCGGGGCGACAATTTTTTGGCCTCAAACCAGGTTTTTCGCGGGGCTCAGCAATTGAATCTCCTATCGATCATTACTCGGGGAGCTGTCTTGAGAAAACGTCCGAAACGTCTTCGTTGAACGTCAATCTCCGGGCTTTGGTCTTCTTTCAAATTATTTTGCTGACAGTTTAGAAAATCGTTTGTAAAGCTGTCGTTTGCCATGCCCTCCCTCTCTTTCGTCTTCTTATTTCTTCTCGTGCTGCCGCTTTCCTCTCTCACCTTTCCTCCTTTCCTTTTGTCTTTGGGTACGGTTGTTACTTTTGTAATTTGTGTCTCTTCGTTTTCCTTGTTCTTTCATAACTGAGGGAGGATGGGGGACGTTAATTTAAAAGAATGATTTTGATTTCGGGAATGTCAGCAATTTTAACTAATTAACTGTCTGTTAAAGTTATTCTGTTACGTAAATTTTCGGGACCGAGCTTTGAACGGTTTGCTATCCCGTATCAATGCGAAATTCATCATTAAACTGTGCATTATTTTTGAAATGCAATATGTCGCAACGGTGGACTTATTTTTAAACTAATTTTACACTAGAGTGTGCATTACTTTTGAAATGATCTCCACACCAAAATGTGAATTATTTTTGAAATGGATTCTACCCCTGCAATACTTTTGAAATGGATTCTACCCCTAGAGTGTGCAATACTTTTGAAACGGATTCTACCCCAGAGTGTGCAATACTTTTGAAATGGATTCTACCCCCAAAGTGTGCAATACTTTTGAAATGGATTCTACAGTGTGCAATACTTTTGAAATGGATTCTACCCCCAAAGTGTGCAATACTTTTGAAATGGGTTCAGTGCTGTTACTGCTAACACTGCTAGATTGTCTGAGGCAGATGAATTTGTGCATTACTTTTGAAATGAACTTCACACAAAATGTGCAGTATTTTTGAAATGGATTCCACCCCACATTACTATTGGAATGAATTCAGCATTATTCGTTGTTACTGCTGAGACTTACTAAATGCTAGATTGCCTGAGGCAGATAAATGTGTGCATTATTTATGAAATGAATATATATCGCAACGGTGTGCATTAATTTTGAAACTAATTTTAATCCAGAGTGTGCATTACTTTTGAAATAAACTCTACACCGATGTGTGCATTATTTTTGAAATTAAATATGTGCAACGGTGTGCATTACTTTTGAAACAAAATTTCCACCTGAGTGTGCCTCACTTTTGGAATGAAGCCTCGGTCAAAGTGTGCAACACTTTTGAAATGGGTTTCCGCTTTATAAGTTCGAAATGTTCAAACCTCCAGTATAAGTGTCAGTGTTGAGTTGTTTCAGGCAGTTTTACCAGCTACTTAAAGCTTATAAGACGAGATCATTTACACCCCTTGCGTACCCTTTCGTCATACAGTTTCCTGTTTGTTACGGAAGGGATGAAGGAAGGGGGTAGGAAATCATCGAAATTCGGAAATTGTTCAAATCAAAGTTTCGGGGAAAATTTCTCTCAGTCGGCGTTCCAGTACCGTTTCTCTCTCTCTGCCCCACCCTCCAGCCAGTTCCTTCCACCCCTTTCCTACCAAGTCAACCCTTACTCCTCGGAACCACCCCCTCGAGGATTTTATTATTAAAATTTATTTACATGATTTATTGTATAATTTAATTTAATATATATATAAATTTATTATTATAATTTATGTTCGTTGTTAGGGAGCGGAAGTTTGTTTCAAGGCCGATGGGGAGGGGGGTTGATTCTTGCCGGAAGTAAACTTCGAGAATTTTCTTTTCCCTTTTGTCCTGTTCCTTAAAGAACAACCTCAAAATCGGGAAAAAAAATTTCCGGGAAACCCAAAAAACCGCGATGACATTCTTCTACTCCAAGTAGAAACCCTTTTGATCACCGACAGGATTTTCGAGATAAAAGAAATGCTGACGGGAGATTATTCAAAAAAATTTGGGGCGAGGGGAGGGGTGGGGAAACTTCCGGCCCGCGTGTTTGACAGGCTTCCGAGTTTCGAGATGAGAAAAAGTTTTAGTCGGTCGAGAGAAAGGATTGATAACATTTGTTTGGGAGGATGGGAGACGGCAGGAGGAGGGGGAATGAAAGCAACAGCAATTTGCAAAACGTGGCCTTGAAAAAAAATTTTTAATTGGGGAGGAACTCTGGGGCGTCTACAGAAAAAGTTTCCATTTTGATTATTAGCGAACTTTAGCCTCCGACTCCATTAGCGAACTAAAGCTGTTGTCTAAACAAAGCCAAACGAAAAAAAAAATTTTTTTTTGAAGAGGTCCATCTTGTTCGAACATGACTGACAGTCTCCATTTTGTTTATTTTATGATATCAAATATCAATTAAATATAAATAAATAAATATTAATAGATTCCTTATGGTTTCTATTTGACCGTCCGACGTTTTTAACTTCTTCCGATGATGATGGTGGTTTGGGGCGCACGCTTGAAAGAAGTTTTCTGTGTCAAATCCGTTTTTCACTTAATTTTCGTGTGGGTGTGCCTACGATTCAAGGCTAATAGTCATCGCGTCCGTCTGTCTGTACGTCTGCCTGTACTCACTCTAAAAGTGTAGGCACTCATTTGAACGATGGGACTATCGCCTAAGAACGTCAGCCTGAAAGGGACTCCTAGATCGCCTTCCTGAAGCCTTTCCAGGGAGATGAGAGTCACTCAGACTAGTTCTGAAAAGTGAAATCTTAATTTTGGTCGTTGATCATATTTTTAATGTATAATCCATTGCCAACGTAATGCACCTCTTTAGGAAAATATATTTCAAAAGTAATGCACACATTGGTATAAAGTTTAGTTCAAACCTAAGGCAAATTTTGGCGCAGAATTCATTGTATACTCGTTGAACACTTGGACATAAAATTTATTCCAAAAGTACCGCACAATTTATCGTGGGTTTCATTTCAAAAATAATACAAGCCCTGGCGTAGAATCCATTTCAAAAGTATTGCACACCTTGTTGAGAAATCGATTTCAAAAGTCTTGCACGGTCTGATGTAGAATCCATCTCAAAAGTCTTGCACAGTCAGGTGCAGAACCTATTTCAAAAGTAATGCACACTATGCTGCAGCATCCATTTCAAAAGTATTGCACAGTTTGTTGTGAAATTTATTTCAAAAGTATTGCACAGTCTGTTGTGGAATCCATTTCAAAAGTATTGCACACTCTTTGTAGAATCCATTTCAAAAGTATTGCACACTCTGTTGTAGAATCCATTTCAAAAGTATTGCACACTTTGGTGTTGACTCCTTTCAAAAATAATGCACATTCTAAGGTGAAATCCATTTCAAAACTAAAGCACACTTTTAGAAAGAGAACAATAGCTGACACAGTTCTAAAAGGACACAATTCGAAACTGCCCACCAGTACTTAAATTTCATAAATAACGCACAGGAATTCCAAGAGTCCATTTCATAAATATTGCACAAATCCACCAAAAGTTATGCATTCAAGAAAAAATATTTTCGAAAGAGCTTGCGCCAAACAACCCTCTCAGCAGCTTTCCAGTGCTCTTCTCCAGAGCTGCAGATACAAATTCCTGCCCGTTCGTGGGAGAAACGTTCGTGATTCGAAGGATCATCATTCCCACCCACGACTCATTCTTCAAACGAAGACTACAATCATGACAAAGGTCTACAGACAAACAAAAAAAGTGAGGAGGAGGAGGAGGAGGAGGACGTTTTACGACCGTTGGAGGAAAACCAAAGTCAAAAAGGAAAAACGTAGGTGGAAAGAAGGAAAAACGTTCGTGGGAGGGCTGGAAAAGGGCACAAAACACAGGAAGATGGTGGGAGTGGGAGTGGGGGGTGGAGGGATGAAAGGAGAGAATCATTCTTGCGGTTACGGGCTCTCGAGTCTCTTAAAGCCGCAGAGTTAGTTGGTTTCATTTCCAAGGTTTGAGATAGAATTTGGTCGCTGAAAGGAGTTTGCAACAGCAGAAGCAGCGGCAACAGCAAAAAATGAAGGTAAAAAAAATTCTCAACTCTCCATCCCAACTTCCCTTTTCTCTTCCCGTCCATTTTGTTACCCATTTCGATATAGAACGAAACCTCCAGTCATTCAGTGAGTGAATGAATGAGTGAGTGATGATTCGCAATCAACCTCTCAAACCCAACTCCTCCCATCACTTCCCTCTCCTTCTCAGCAGAAAAAAAAATTCGAAACTGACAGAAAGAAAGGAAAACTCAAAATGGCAGATGATACCCCCTACAGCCATCACCCCCAAGGAAATAACTAAACAAAGTCGTAATAAATCAAAATAACGATCTGTGGAGAACATAAAGAAAGTATTAACGAAATTTTTGACATTTTCTCTGCGGGAGGTAGAAGGATGGAGGAAGGGAGAGGAGGAGGAGGAAGAAAAATGTCGGAAGTTCGAGGAAGAATCATAATATAAAATGGCGGACGGACGGGCGGACGCTGAGCTATTAATATCGGCCTTGAGTTATGAGCAAACCAACAGAAGAACTCAAAGGGAATAAGATGTGAAATGGACACAAGTGTGCATTATTTTTGAAAAACATTTTGCACCAAGTGAACATGCATTTTTGAAATGAAACTGACAACAAACTGTGCAATAGTTTTGAAATGGGTTCAATATCAGACTGTGCATTATTTTTGAAAGGACTAAACACAAAAGTGTGCAAGACTTTTGACATGATTCCCACAATAAAGTGTGCAATACTTCTGAAATAGGTTCGAGAATCAAGTGTGCATTATTTTTGAAATAGATTCTACACCCTAAGGTGTGCACTATTGAAGGAGTCAACACCAAATGTGCATTACTTTTGAAATGAATGTAACACATTTGTGTGCGTTATTTTTGAAATGGATTCTACACCAGAAAGAAATTTGAAATGATTTCAACCAAGTGTGCAATTTGAAATTGATTCTACAACAAAGTATTTCTGAGTTCAACGCCAAAGTGTGCAATACTTTTGAAATTGAATCTGCACCAGAGCGTGCAATTTTGAAATAAATTCAACACCGAGGTGTGCATTATTTTTGAAATGGGTTCTACACCTGACTGTGCATTACTTTTGAAATGAATCCAATATCAAAGGGTGCAATACTTTTGAAATTGAATCTGCACCAAAGTGTGCAATATTTTTGAAATGAAACCTAAGACAAATTATGCAATACTTTTGAAATGGAATCAACATCGAAGTGTGCATTATATTAGCAATAAACTCCACCCGGATGTGTGCATTATTTTGAAAAAAAAATTTAAACCAAACAGTGCATTACTTTTGAAATTAGTTCCACACCAAAGTGTGCGTTATTTTTGAAATAAATTCTACATCAAAGTGTGCAAATGCGTGCAATAAATTCCACGCCAAAATGTGCAGAAATCACAGAGAAAGTGTGCATTACTTTTGAAATGAGTTCTCTATCAAACTGTTCCTACTTTCGGTATCAACTCCCCACCAAAGTATGGCTTAGTGTGCATTACTTATGAAATAACGTTACAACTTTTGACTCTCAATTCTTTCAGGTGTTCTGTCGGCTTCTTCTCTCAGCGACCACCAACCTTTGCTACATCGTCTTGTCTTCTGGAAGGTGTTGAGTATCTGAGTCGACAGTTTTCCAGCGTTCATTCCAAGTAGATGTTCTTAGACGTTCGTTCTTCTGTCAGCGATTTGAACCACATTGTATACTGTAAGTCTTGTTGTACTTATATCCCCTCACCCAACTCAGAATCTTTCCTCGAACGCTCTTCTCTGTATCTTCATTCAGATCCACAACAACTCCCAACAGGAAAAGTAGTTCGCGTATCGAATTTACTCGACGAACGGATTATGTTCGTCATCCGAGGTATCATCATAAATTATAACAAACAAAAAGGATAAATGAAACAAACAATGAGGCAGCAGAAGAAGAAAGATGAATGAAATCGTGTAACAAACAGAAGTCATCAGGTGTACGCGTTCGCGTTCGGCTCTCCTCCCTCCCTCCCCCCGGGCAGCGGGCGTTCGCTCACGAAAAATAGTCGAAAAGGATGAAACCATAACCGCTGTCTAAACAAACAATAAAAGTTATGATCGGACCGTTTAAATCGGATAAATAAATACTCGCAATTAACAAGAGAAAACACGAAACAGAAGCGCGAGAGTCAGGAGCGGGGTAAGGGTAGAGAGAACGCTCACCGTTCCCAATCATCACCCAAATAATAATGATAATAATATTTGTGTTAACGGTTGCCAACTTTGAAATGTTTACGTTTCGGAACCAAAACCGAAAACTGTTCTCCATCAGCTGGGACATGTCTTCAAGACGCAGGTACTACAATGAAACCTTTTTTCAGTGAGATTGGGTGTAAGTGAAATGCGTCTAGCGGTCATAGAGTAATAGGGTGGGAACACTTTTCTAGGTCATAGATTAAACAAACCCAAAATTTAGTCCAAAACAAACATGGGGGGTCATGTAAATAAGCAAATTTGGGATTTGTATCGGTTATTTATTTGGTTTTATAATCGCGTGAGTGTTCTCTTACTCTATGACATTGAACCTTTTCGTGCGAAAATCATTTGTTTATTTATTCTATGCTTTCTTACAACTATAATTATAGTATTCCGTTCATCAGATATTAGATTGAAAATCGTTTCAGAGGAGGTTATTTGGATTTTACTTTATTCAATATTTATTTCAAAAATATTGCACAGTTTTCCGTAGTCTCATTTCATAAATCACGCACACTTTCACAAATACCGTATTTCATAAGTATTGCACACTTTTTCCATTGTCCCATTTCATACATGATGTACACTTTCATTAACATCTTATTTCAAAAGTGCTGCACATTTTTGGTATAAAATTTATTTCAAAAGTAATGCACACTCTTCTGTTGAATCCATTTCAAAAGTATTGCACACTTTTCAATTCTCCCATTTCACAAATAATGCACACTTTCACAAACACCTTATTTCAAAGGTATTGCGCACTCTAGTGCAGAATCCATTTCATAAATAATGCACACTTTGACGTTGATTTCATTTCAAAAGTATTGCACATTTCAATGTGGTATCCAGTTCAAAAATAATGCACACAAATGTGTTAAATTTATTTCACAAATATTGCGCACTAGGGTGTAGAATCCATTCCATGAACAATGTACAGTCTAGCGCTGAGTCCATTTCAGAAGTATTGCTCATTTCATTGTGGTGTCCATTTCAAAAATAATGCACATTTTATTGTAGAATTCAGAAGTTCAGAAACTCACTTCAAAAGTATTGCACACTAAGACACAAAAAATGCACACTTGATTATTTATTCCAAAAGTACCGCACAAATTATCGTGGGTTTAATTTCAAAAATAATACACACCCTGGTGTAGAACTCATTTCAAAAATATTGCACAGTCTTGGGGGTGGAATCCGTTTCAAAAGTATTGCACACTTCTCTCCAAACAAATATAAATATTTCACGAAATCACTACGAATTATTTGGCCTCTGAGGAGTCTTTGATAGAGTGAGCGATATTTATGAAATGAAATCAGCATAAAACTGTGCAATATTTTTGAAAGAAGTCCTTGAACCAGTGTGCAATATTTTTGAAATGAGTCTCTTGTAAAAGTTTTTCATTTATTGCACCTGGAAAAGTTTGTGGTAAAAGTGTGCAGTATTTTTGAAAGGGGATCTTGAACCAGTGTGCAATATTTTTGAAAGAAACTGTTGTTAATAGCACAGATCATCTGAATAACTTCTTTCGATGTGGTTTACCAGAATGATTTTGATCCGAGGAAAGATAATTACAAGCATAACATAGCATACCATAGAGTAAATGAACCAGAGGTTTTAGAAAGAATGTCATAGACTCTATGACTTAGAGTATTGGAAAGAATTTGTAATGAACTTTGAAAAATGATTTTTCCGCTGTTGCTGTTCTTCTTCTTCTTCTTCATCTTCTGAAAAGGGAACAGTGAAAGGAGGGATTAACTTCCATCTAATTCCACGTCTTTTTACGTTTCCCCGGAAATTCTGATTCTGTTAAATAAGAGATAACTCTCTTCTAAGGTAGATAAATATAATTTGTATGATCTGTCTCAACCGGAAGTAGATGAATTTCCATGTATATGAAGAAGACGGTGAGATTTAAGGATGACTCGAGTCTGGTCGCTTTCTCTAGTGAGCGGGATGAGGTTTAGCTGTCGTCTTTTTCTTTCTTTCTTTCCTCGCTGTTGTAATTCTATGGTAGATAAGTGAAAAAGATGGCGTCAAAGATAATATTAATCAAAGATTATCCGTGGGAAACATGTAATTTACTCGCGTTAAAATGAAAATTTACAACTTTTGGTTTTGAAATTAATTAAACCTATTTGTCAGCAGGAAACGTGACGGGGACGTTTTTCACTTAATTCGAAAGATTATCGTCCGCTGCCCCTCCCCTACTGCCGACAGCGCTTCTGCCCCTCCCCGGTCTTCTGTTCTAAGTTTTCTTTCTTTCGCCTCCATCTTCTTGTGGTGGTCTCGTCCAACTGGAACTCTCGTGTACACTTTTCCGACTTTTTTATTGTTATTGCTGACGGGTGGGTTTGTTCATTGACAGATCAAGTTGTGGGGTTGCTGTGGGGTCCCTTTAGCTCTTTCCCTTTTCCTCATTTCATAAATAATGCACACTTTTATGTAGAACTCAAGTCAAGTATAGTGCTTACTGAGTTTCGAGCTCTCGGTTCTTCTATAACATGCGATTCATAAATATTGCACACTAATTTAAGGTCTCATTTCATAAGTAATGCACACTTTTAGGTAGAATTCATTTCAAGGAGGAGTTGGTTTCATAATTACTGCACATTTTCGTGAAGATTTCATTTGGTGAATCGTCACGTGTATAAGAAGAACGAATTGAAGTGTGCATTATTTATGAAAGTAACTTATTGTATATTATAAATATTGTTTCGAGGTCTCGATAAGTGATGTAAACTGTCAGTTCAGACCTTATTCCAAAAATATTGCACACTCGATTCAAGATTTCGATTCATTAATCCTGTACACGCATTCAGGACGTTCTACTCCATTTTCCCATTTCAGTTGAGAGTTGGTTTCATAATTACTGCACACTTTCATGAGCACTTCATTTCGTAAATCGTCACGCTTATAAGGAGAACGCATTGTAGTGTGCATTATTTATGAAATGAGAAGTGAAATAGTGTAAAAAATATTTAAATTTAGTTTTGAATAAAAGTGAAACTAAAGTAACTTCCTCCAAATTAACTTCTGTCTTATATCCAATGAACACGAATAACTACAATTACAGTTGTAATGAACCAGAATGAATAAACAAATGTTATTTCTCGTCAAGGTCATTTCATAATTAGTGCACACACAGTATATCACACTATAAATGAGACCTTGTTAGTACAACCTCCGAGACTGATTGAAAATAATTCGGACGAATTTGGTGAAATATTTTTACTTGGAAGGATAGGAGTGTGCAATACTTTTGAAATGAATCCAATATCAAAGTGTGCAATACTTTTGAGATGAACTCTACAACAAAGTGTGCAATACTTTTGAAATGGATTCTACAACAGAGTGGGCGTTGTTTTTGAAATGGATTCTACAGCATATTGTGCATTACTTTTGAAAGAGGTTCTACACCAGACTGTGCAAGACTTTTGAAAAGGGTTCTACACCAGACTGTGCATTACTTTTGAAATTGATTCTACACCAGACCGTGCAAGACAATACTTTGAAATGAATCCAATATCAAAGTGTGCATTATTTTTGAAATGAACTCTACAACAAAGTGTGCAATACTTTTGAAATAAATTTCACAACAAACTGTGCAATACTTTTGAAATGGATTATACAGCATATTGTGCATTACTTTGGAAACAGGTTCCGCACCTGACTGTACATTACTTTGAGATGGATTCTACACCAGACCGTGCAAGACTTTTGAAATCGATTTGAAATATACTTCTCAACAAAGTTTGCAATACTTTTGAAATGGATGCTGCAGCATAGTGTGCATAACTTTTGAAAGAGGTTCTACACCAGACTGTGCAAGACTTTTGAGATGGATTCTACACCAGACCGTGCAAGACTTTTGAAATCGATTTGAAATAGATTTCTCAACCAAGTGTGCAATATTTTTGAAATGGATTCTACACCTGAGTGTGCAATACTTTCGGAATGGATACTACAAAAAGTGTGCAATACTTTTGAAATGAATCCAATATCAAAGTGTGCCATACTTCTGGAATGAATTCAACGCCAAAGTGTGCATTATTTTTGAAATTAAGCGTAAAGCGTCATTTATGAAACACCCTTAGTGCAATCTACCCTTCCTTCCTCACCTCAAAATGGGTTTAAAAGACCGTAAAGCGACTTGGAGACGAGCAATAATTACGAGACGCGGAAACGAAAACCGAAACAAACGTGTGAACCGAAGGAGGATGGGGAAAGGGGTTGAAGGGGGGGTTGAAATCATCCGACAGAGTCGAAATTGAAGTTCAGAGGTAATAGTTGAAATGATTAATCGCTTCTTCTTGTTTTCTGCTGCTGATTCGTATTCGAGGTTCGTTCGGTATAAGCGGAACGATTTTGTTTTTGAGAAGCTCGCATTTTCATCCCTCAACTACAACCCCTCCCTACGCCAACCCCCAACTTTGCTTCATTCATTGGAACCCACCCGCGTTATTCTCCTCACGAAAGTTGTTATTCCTGTAGTTTTCGTGGGGTTTTTCTTTTTCCTGGGGTTGAAGGTGGAAAGGGTGGGTGAGGGTGGGGGTGGAGAGACTTTTCGACGTTGCATTCGAAATTTCATAATTTGATGGACGATTTCAATTTCACGAGTTTCGAATAAATTTTCCGGAGTTTTTCCTTCTCTTTCTTCCTTCGGCGAAGGTTTTCCTTCCCTTTTTTTGATGCTGTTTTCGTGTATCTATCTCTAGTCGGAGAGAGAGAGAGAGAGAGAGGGAGAGGGAGGGAGGAGGAGGAAGGAAGGAAGAAGTTTTTTGGTTTTTATGTCTTCGTTAAATTTCCTTTTTTTTTATTACCATGTTGAAAGACTTTAATTTTTATGTCAGTTGGGAGTCTTTCTGATTTTGATGATGAGTTTCACGTTTAGGTTTCCCCTGTTCGCTGATGCTGCTGACTCTCGCCCGATTCTTGACTCTGTTGTTTGGATGAATGTGGAAATTGTTTGTGAAATTAAACGTTGGTCTTAATGCTTTGGTTTTGAGTTCGAGGTTTTGAGTAAGTGGTCACTACTTTTGAACATAAAAAAGGTTCTTCAAAGTGTGCATTATTTATGAAATGAGACGTGTCTCAACAGTGTGTATTAATTGTGAGATGAATTTCACTGTAAAGGGTGCAATACTTCTGAAAATAATTCTACAGTCAAGTGTGCATTATTTTTGAAATGGATTCAACGACTAAGTGTGCAATACTTTTGAAATAAATTCTACAATTGAGTGTGCATTATTTTTGAAATGAGACCTTGACCAAGTGTGCAGTATTTTTGAAATGAACTCTACACCAACATGTGCATTACTTTTGAAATGGATTCTACAACAAACTGTGCAGTACTTTTGGAATGGATTCTACACCAAAGCGTGCAATAATTTTGGAAATGAATTCAACAGCAAAGTCTGTATTAATTGTAGAACGAATTCCACTACAAAGTGTGCAATACTATTGAAATAGATTCTCCACCAGGGTGTGCAATACTTTTAAAAAGGATTCTACAGCAAAGTGTGCAATACTTCTGGAATGAATTGAACAGTAAACTGTGCATTATTTTTTTAAAATGAATTTTACATCAAAGGGTGGAATACTTTTGAAATAGACTTCACAGCAATGTGTGCATTACTTTCGAAAGGAATCAACGCCAAAGTGTGCATTATTCTTAAAACGGATTCATGTGTGCAATACTTTTGAAATGGATTCGTCATCACAGTATCCAACACTTTTGAAACGATGCCTTCGTCAAACTGTGCATTATTTTTGGAATAAATTCTACACAAAAATTTGAATTAATTTTGAAATGGATTGTTCAACTGTGTGCAGTACTTTCGAAATGGATTTTACAGTACAGTGTGCATTACTATTGAAAGGAGTCAACACCAAAACGTGCATTAATTTTGACCAACTGTGCAATACTTTTGAAAGGGATTCTACACACTATTATTTTTTGAAATGGATTCTTCAACAGTGTGCAGTACTTTTGAAATGGATTTTACAGCATGCTGTACCATAACTACTGAAATTCATAAAAATTTCGAGGCTCTTTGTGTATTGGTTGAGCTATCTCAGACAGTTTACGAACAGTGGGGACTGACTTCGAAAATTTCTAATTCTACGAAAAATGAATTCTGCAGGAAAGTGTGCATTATTTTTGAAACTGAAGTGACCATTACTTTGAAGTGGAGGTTTCTAATTTAGTAGATCACTCGCGAAATTGATTTTTAGATAAAATTACGCTTCCATTATCTGTGGAAGTTATTAATGTATCAGTCGCCTAATTACAGTTAGGATTGTCAAAGATGTCGTCAGTTGTTCAAGTCGAGAAGGAAATGGAACAGTGACGTAGGCATGGTTGTGTAAAAGGGCCGATTGACTAAGAATGATCACGAAGCTTTCGGAAACCACTCCAACCCTCGAGAACCTTTGTCTCTCATAAGCTCAATATGGGAGAAGAACCTGCAGATGGACCTGTGTTTGATTTTGTGTGTCAAGGTTTCG
Source organism: Columbicola columbae (assembly GCA_016920875.1). Classification (NCBI taxonomy): domain Eukaryota; kingdom Metazoa; phylum Arthropoda; class Insecta; order Psocodea; family Philopteridae; genus Columbicola; species Columbicola columbae. Next base: position 9,248,718 of record JADMLL010000011.1, on the reverse strand, counting down.
CATAAGGCCACCGAAGAGCTAAAACGAACTATCTCCAATTTGTGGTGACAACTACAAAACAGGAAATTGACCGAGGGAAGAGGATAGAAGATGAAGACGGACAGTCAGACATGTACACCACCACCAACAGCAACCAGAATAAGAACCGCATCCGAAGCAAACACACCCAGATGAGATGGAAATGGAAACACAATTAGACAAACAAAATCAGTCAAATTTACTCGTCGAACCAAAATTCTGTCACCGCCATCAGCGACCGGGGGATAGTTAAAAATTTTTCCCAAAAAAGTTGAATCGATTGAAACAAATAAACAAAGCAGCCGACCGACAGAACAAATACAGATCGACAACAATAATGATGATAGAACACCGAAAAGTTTTTCACACAACCTCCAAACGTCAAAAAATCTGTCGGACGAGTAATCCACAAATTTTGCTGTTGCCAAAAACTCTTTCCAAATCCAGTTTATTAAAAAATCCCAAAACCAAAAATCCAAAAATTTTTCCAAATACTCTGACGTCACACATTCAAACCAAAGTCACCACAGCACACATGAGAACGATTCCTGTTGCTAATCCGATTTCCCGCCCTCCAACTTCCCTTTCGTTTTAATGAAATTTTTAAAAAAGCCCGCCAAAACTAACCACAAGTAAAATTCCCGCCATTTTTATGTCTTTTTGCGGCTGGAAAATTTTTCATTCCACTCATAAACACCCCGACAATCATCTGTATGCCACCCTCATCCCTCACCCCAAGCTTTCCACCCCCTCAAACGCTATGATATTCATATTGGTGACTGGAAAATCGAGGTTTTCCAACCGGAAGTGGATGATTTTCTTTATCTATTACTCCCGGAAATGGTTTGTAGGGGTTGAAATTGTTTTGTATCTACTGTGTGTGTCTATCTACTAAGATTTGAGAAGATGAGGATGTTGTGATGGAAAATTTGGGGAAAGTTTTTGAATAGAAAGCTCGAAAGTGTTAATTTAGATGTCAAATCCAAATTCAGAGGGCGTCAGGATGAAAATCTTCCGAATTTGGGAGTTTATCTACTCCTTCTCCTGGGCGAACATCTATTTCGTATCAGTAACTAAAGAAATGTGTCGAAGAGAAGAAGAAGGAGATGGGTAGGAGAAGGAGATGGGAGGTGGCGGAGGAATGAAAACGAGGTTTTAAATAAATTTCTTCTCTCCCATTTCCGGTTTGATTTATCTCCTCCAATCTATTTTCCATCTATTTGTAAAGATTGGGTAGGGTGAGGGGTGGGGGAGGTTTTCCTGAGGTCGGAGAGGTGTTTCCCAAACGTTTTCCCATCGATTTTGATCAATGACGTCATGAACCCGTGGAAATTTGAGCAAACAAACGAGCGAACGAACGAGCGAAGACCTTCGTTTCTCGCGCTCAACACCTGTACAGGTTGCGTGTGAGCAAACAGTGAGTCAGTTTCTCTTCATCTCCTCCTCCTCCTCTCCCTCCTCTTCTACTCCTCTTCCTCCTCTCTCTCTCTCTCTTAAGAGTTCTTACTGTCGACGAGGAAACTCTCCCATTTTAATTAATGAATCAGAAGGTTTCGATTCGTTTCGTCGACTTTTGGTCCCCTCGAAATTGCAAAATGGCGTCATAGAGATTGAAAATTCCATAGAGAGTGTGAAACGTAAGAGGTTTATGAGATGTAAGAAGATGAGTATGCGAATTTATTAATTAATGAAAGTTTGATTTTATTAATTATTTAAGAAAAGTTTGATTAATTTCAAATTTGGAAGTTGGTAGCGTTTGAGAGTTGAAGGACGAGGGGTGAGTTGTAAGGGATGAAAGGGAGTGGTGGTGGTGGTGGAAACCTTTTTTCAAAACAGTTTCTGATTTTTGTTTTTCTTTTACAGACTCGTCAGTAATGAAACCCGAAGGGAAACCGCTCACAGGAATGAAGTGGAGAAAAGGAAAGAAAGCCGGGTAACCGGAAGTGGAACGACAGGAAATAGTTTTCCTCGAGAATCCTGATGGAAGGTGGATGGTTTCCGAGCGGATTTTCGTTAACGAATTCCACGGGGTTTTTTGACAATTCATCGACGCTCTTCGACTCGTTTCCGTTTCCGGGAAACACGTCGTTCTCACTGGAGAACTCGACCGCCGCGGCCAATTTCTCACTGTCCGGCTCTTTCGATGTCATCAACTCGACCCTCACCTGGTTTCAGGAACTAACCTGTCACTACTATCAAACGACGGAAGTTGGCTCCAATCTGTATCCGGTGGAAATGGATCTGTACAACGGGACTTGCGATCCCAGGTTCAGGGGCGGTGGTGTGTTGTCGTGTGGGAATCGTGGGAATGAGAGCTTCGATTATTTCCGGTGCGTGAGCGATCGGGAGAAGTGGAAGACGCCGAAACACAGGCTCAAATACCACACATATAAGTGTTCCAAGTGTAGCGGGGTTTGCGATGGCTCCCGATTCAAGATGGCGGTGAACGTTTTGACGGGAGCGGGTCTGACGATATTCGACGACAGGATAAACGTACTCAGGATCGGAGACGCGTTCTGGGCGACGTTTCCACGAGCCGTGACGTCATCTCTCTGCCAGGGTCAGTTCTATCAGATATTACAGGTGTTCATGAACTGTAAGGGAGTTCCGGAACCGGAAACGAAGGATTTTTCAAACTATTTCCAACCGAATTCGAGTTTTTCGGGCCGACGCGAGGATTTCATCGGACCGCGGAGTGAAGTGTTCAAGTGTTCCGTTCAAAACGTTCTCGCGGGTGATTCGGACTTATTCCCTGCGGAGGGCCCGCTACAGTACGAGTGGACATTCGTGTGCGTTCTGTTGTTCATACTGGCTGGAGGACTCGGAAACATTCTCGTCTGTCTAGCCGTGTGTCTGGATACTAGACTCCAGAACGTGACCAATTACTTCCTCCTGTCTCTGGCTATTGCTGATCTCTTAGTGAGTTTGTTCGTCATGCCTCTGGGCGCCATACCTGGTTTCTTGGGTAAGTTTTAATTATTGTTTACCTTTCTTGGGGAGCTGCGGGGGGCAAGCGGGGGAAGACGTATAACCTCAGGACTCGAACTTAGTATTAGTTTAATTAACACAGAGTTTACACGGAGTGAATCTCGACTTGAGATAACTTTCTCCTTCTATTTCCTCTTCTTCTTCCTCCTCCTCCTCCTCTTCCTCCGCTACTTTTGCTAGGAGGAGGAGAGGGGAAGACTATAAACACGACGTCTTGACGGAGAGCAGAATAATCTGGTTTTCTTCGCGCCAAATTTTTTCATTTCCACCTTGTTTACGACTTCCCGCGGTTTTTAATTTTCTAGAAATTTTTAAAATTTGTGTTGCTAATTACCGAAATGAAGGAATTTATGTATCGACAGGAGTGGGGGAGAAATAAACGTTGGAAATTTGAGAGAAGTCAAATATTTCAAGTCGACTTGCAGCACTGCTGCAGTACTAGCACCAGCAGGAGCATTAGCTGAAAGTTTTTTTCAATTTTTCTTCGGATTTATTGATTTCCTGCACTTTTTACTTCCGGTTTTTTTTTAGTTCCGTTCGGAGTTCGTTTGAACGTGTCGCCCTTTTTAGTATTCTTTCGTTGACTCAGAATTTGAGTCGTATCCGTCCCCAGTTTGTGATTTTTCTTCTTCGATCTGTCTCTCACTCTAGTCTTCTTTCCTGTCGTTTTGTATTTGCATTTTTGTAATGGCTTCTCTCGTGATGACTTTGAGTAATTAGGTTGGCAGTCCTGCGAGTGTTTCCTATCTAGTTCGGGTCTTTTCTGTCTTCGTCTTTGGAGGAAATATGGGTCAACTGAGGTGACCTAGATGACCATGTTTTTGGTTTTGTCTTCCTCACCCCTTTTCCTTCTATTTTAAGCCCAAAATTTTCCTGAACACTTTCCTGTCCTTCATTTCCGGTTTTCCGGTATCGTACATTCCAACCTCTGTTGTGTCTCGGCGTTGGTACTTTGTCATGAGACTTATGAGCCATCTTTTGGTTTGTTTTGTCTTCTTTTCCTATCTACTACCATCCATTTTTATTAACTCAACAATGGCGGAAGGATGTTTTGTCCTCCATCTTGTTTCGATCTACTGCCAGGAATTTCGACGGTTAACGTTTATCGATCTGACGTCAGTGCAGTCGAGTGCTTCTGCATTGAGACCTGTTTTTCCCTGACGCGTTCAATCCGTAGAATCGGTAGTCATTAAAAGTAAAAAAGTGAGTTAGCGGGTGTCAGCAAAAATTTTTGAGTTTCACTGTTGAATCAAATCCTCTCGGGAAAGTTTTCAACCGAAATTTCCCGACCTTTTCTTGACGTGTCTCTCTGTGAGCGGTCTAAGTTTTCGTAACTGTCGCTTAGAGCTATGCTGAATCATCGCTGACGTAATTCACAAACTGGTTTCCACGGTTCGACTGAGCGTTAAGATAAAAAATTCAGGGATGGATTTCCCGGACGAATGTAAGCTGTTCCCAGGTGGTCGAACCGAATGAATTGAATAATAATTCGAGAAACGACAGAAATTTTTTCCTGTTTTTTTTACTCGAACGTGTGTGACGTATGAATATCGTTACGTGTGGATACGTCCGATTTAATTTGTCGACAACTGAGTTTTTAATTTCATTTGCTGTATCTAATGAATCAGCTATTCCCCTCGGAATGGAAAAAAAATTTTTTTTTCTCTCTCAATTAGAACAAATGAAGCTTTTGATCATTAAATTAATTTGACGAAGTGAGTTTGAGATTCTCTCTCTCTCTCTCATGTTGTTGTTATTAATGTCAGCAATTAACCGGTTGCTATTTGTTGTATGACGTCGCTAAACGATATTCTTTCTTGTATGCTGCAAAACAGTTTGACTTTGCGACGTTTTATTTCTAAGATGAAAGTTCGCCTATGTTATTGTTATGGAATGACTATGTCTTTGTAGATGTCTTTAAACAAAAATTTTTATGGGTTTTGCATCGCATAACTTAAAAACCCTCTCATGGACGTCTATTAACAATATACAGAATGAGGAGTTAGTGTGCATTATTTTTGAAATGAGATTTGCGTGTGAATTAGAGTGGAAATGGAAAATCCTGGGTTGTAGGAGACACAAAAATGATGGGAGATCGGGAGTGTTAGGGACTTAAGCAAGACTACAGCAGTAGACACGGTTATTCGTATTTGTTATACTTCGAAATCAGTTAATAGACTGATTATCTAGTTATCTAGTAGTTAGTAAAATTTATCCACGTCAGTTTAAAGTCTGGGTTGTTACACAAAACTGAAAGAAAAACGAGTTTGAAGTTTGAAAGGTCAAATTTTGATGAAATTCAAATCGCGTAACTTCAAATCCTTCGTAGAATTAGTATTTAACTGTTTACAAAAAGGGAATCAGTGTGCATTATTTTTGAAATGAAATTTGAGTGAAATTGACAAAATTCTGAGACATAACAGACACGAAATGTTGAGAGTTTGGGAGTATTAGGGACTAAAGTGAGACTCATACAGTCCATACAGCAGTAGACAGAGATATTGATACTGGTACTGGCAATCGCACTTTTTAAATTATCTATTAGATAATAAAATTTATCTTCTACAGTTTAAAGTCTGATTTTGTTTATGAAATAATCAGGAAAACGAAAACAAAGCTTAAAAGCTCAAAATTTGGGTAAAATTTAAATCGCATAACTTCAAATACTTCGTAGAAGTAGTCCTTAACTGTTTACAGTATGGGGATCAGTGTGCAGTATTTTTGGAATGACATTTGAGTCAAATTGTCAAAGTCTGAGATGTTAGAGACACGAAAATGTGGAGAGTTTGGGAGTATTAGGGACTAAAGTGGACTCATACAGTCCATACAACAGTAGAGAGAGATACTGGCACTCGTACTCGTTAAATTATCTATTAGATAATAAAATTTATCTTCTATGATTTAGAGTCTGATTTTCTTTCTAAAATACTAGGAACAACAAAAAAGCTTAAAAGCTGGAATTCTGATAAAATTCAAACCGCACAACTTCAAATACTTCGTGAGGTGGCTTTTAACTGTCTACAAGAAGGGAATTACTGTGCATTATTTTTGAAATGACATTGGAGTGAAAATGACCAATCCTGTGATTCAGCAGACATGTTGAGAGATTGGTACTAAACGAGAGAGGCTAAAGCGAGATTCTGACTACCTACAGCAGTGGACAGTGGTATTGATACTGCTACCCGTATTTGTGACACTAAATTATCTAGTAGCTAATAAAATTTATCTACTTCAGTCCATCACTGTCTGGTATTGTTCCCAAAATAATAAGAGAAGAGAAAGAGAAAGCTTGAAAACTAAATTTTGACAAAATTCAAATCGCGTAACTTCAAAAACTTTGGACAAGTGGCCTTTAACTGCACAGGAAGAGAAATCGTGTGCATTATTTATGAAAGATTATTTGTTGATAAGAATAACAATAAAAACTACCGAAACGCAGCAGACAAGAAAAATTTTGGGAGAGCTCATGTCAGCTCATGAGGAATCCGTACAATACGAGGGCATAAACAATTTCAAAAATAAAAATTAGTGTGCATTATTTATGAAATGAATCGATTTCGTTCTCCACTCGACTAAACAAAACAAAACAAAACAAAACTCTGCTTCTTGTTTGTTGGCTTTCAGCGGAAACTTCAACCGGGGATGTATTGTAAGTTGAATGATGCGCCCATTCAGACGTAATGAGTCGATGGGTCTTCTCAAAAGTCTCAAAACGAATCGTTTTATACTAATCTCTTTGTGCTAATTACTATTGTAATTAAACAATTCTCTCGAGCTGGAGAAGTGGCTCTTAAATCCCGTACAAACAAGAACCTTAGAAAAGTCCCTCTCGACCCCGCTTTACCCTAACCTCCTCAGTAACAAATACGATGATATTAAATATTTATACTCGTTGTGTCGTAATTAATGAACGAAAGAGAATTTTTAATTAAGGGTGAGAACGAGGGGGTTGAAAGTCCGATTCGCGTAACTTGGAAATCGCACGAATGGAGGGAAGAAGCTGTTGTTATCAGCGTTTCCATTTATTCGGTTATCGAGAGCGGAGTTTTTGATTTTTGGGGGAGACGGGGTTTTGCTTTAGTGGTTTCTCAGTGTTGCCAACCTTTCTGCTGACAAGAGGAGCGGGAATCAAATTAATTCAGGTACAATTGATTTCCTTTGTTGTGCTTGTAATTCTTCGTCCGTCTTTCTAATTTGATGGGGGTGGAACAAAAGTTTGGTTGTTCACATTCAAAATGGAAGTTGTATTTATCGCTGTAGTTGCTTCCCATTCCCGCCGCCATTTTTTGTTTTTGTTTTCTGTTGTTCTCCTTCATTAAAAACCCTTTTTTTCCTTCCATAATTGATTTAAAACGTTTTTGTTCCGTTCATCTCACCGGAAGCTTTCTCTTTTGTTATTATAATAAACTCATTTTCGAAATTTTTTATTTTCTACCCCCCACCCCACCCCTCTCGTATTCAACCCCCTTAATCAACGATGATGGTGGCGGTGGATGATAATGATGACGAGTCGGTGGAAGAGGTTTTGCGAGAGTTGATTCGCTGAATAAGTGAACAAAGGAAAATTTATCTATTAGGGATGAAAATAAATTTTCTTCTCTTCCTTCTCCTTGATTTGCTGTAGCTAGTCTTCCCCTCCCCTACCCCCGAGTGCTCCTCTCATGCTGACTCCCTTTGTTCCGTTGTCCTTTTTAAAAAGGAGGAGAAGAAGAAACTTGAAACGATTTTTCCTTATCCGCCATGAGAGATTGTTTTCTTTTTATTGTCCGAGGATTGAAGGAAAAGAAGAGAATCGGTGGCGGGGAGGGGTTGAAGGGGTGGTGGTGGAGAGGTTGACATAAAGGTAAAACACGACAGAAATCGTTTTCTTTCCTTTCTTCCGGATTTTCCTCAGTTCTCACATATGAAATCCATTTCGGTCGTTTACTTCCTTTGTAAGAAGAAAGGACGGGACGGAAAGGGTTTTGTCAGCTGGGGGGTAGGTGAGGCGGGTGAGTTTCTTTCTTTCAGTCTCGAACGATTTTTCTTCCCTCTGTTGTCAAAATAGTTTTCGTATATACATTATATATCGCGATATACGGTCTTGCTATTTATTTTTTTATCCCGCCGTCCTTTCTAACCCTTCCCCGCCCCGTCCTTCCCCAAAACTACCCCCTCTCACCCTTCAGGTCTTCTTCTAGAACAGATTCTTGAAGAAAAAAACTTTCTATTTATCTTTTAGGCGAAAGTTTTGATGGAAAGTTTGTTCCCACGGATCGGAAGTTTCGTAATTTTTCACCCCCCCGCAAAAGAAAAATTTTTTTCTGGAACAAGAGGGATGAAGAGGGAGGAAAGACAGGAACAGCTTTTATTAATAGTTTATCCCGGTGATACAAAAGGGAAGAGAAAAAGATGAAGAATGGAAGGACAAAGTGTCAGCAGGACTTGTTCTGAGTTATAAGGACGTTCGCGAACGCTTTCGGTTATTCTCTTCGAAGGGTTGAATATCCACCCCCCCGGGATACTTTAGGGAAAGGTGGTGGAAGCGAGCGTTCTATAATAATTCTTTCGGGCAATTAACTGAGTCAGAGAAGAAACTCGCCTCCGGAGACGAGTTAACTCGTTTCCGGTCGTAGTCTTTTGAGTGATTTAGTGAAACTCCCTCAAATTTGAAGTGTAATCGGCAGGCTGTTCGTGTCTGATAGCCTTTTTAGAAGATAAATGCTTGAAGGGGATGAAAATATTGACACTCAAAGGGTTGCAAATGGGAACTCGAATCCCCTGAAGGTTGTGAGCACGGAAAACTGTTATGGGAGTCAAGTCAGTTGAAAGTCTGACTAACAGTTATTTAGTGGTGATAGAGGCTAACAAAGAAGTCAGGGAACCAAAACCTCCAGAGAGCAAGTAAAAAGTCAGCAATAAGTAAGCAAAGAACATGGCGAACAAAACCGGAAATGGATGAGGAAAACCCGCCAAAAAAAAATTCAAAACAAAACCCAAAACCACTCTCTCAAAATAATCAAGACAGCGACGAGGATTTGAGCATCAGCGAAAATTTCCCACCTCGGGGGAGGTAACCGACAGCAAACTACGTCATTATTTCAACCCCCCTTCCTCCCCTAAAATAAATTTCCCCCGGCAAACAAGTCGTAACTCTCTTATCTATACTAGCGCGATAAAAATTTTTGGTGTGCTTGCAACGGACAATCGACAGCTGACAAAGACTGGAAGGAAAAGGCTTTTGGAAAATTTTGGCGGGAAACCAAAAATCTACCTAAGCAAAAATAATAATAAATTGTTCCACCCCCAACCCTCACCTCCCCGCAACCCTCTCTTGATTATATTTATGTAGGAAAAAATTAATTTCCGTTTTCTGTCGATTTTTTTGCTGCTGCTGTTGATAAAAACGGGTGGGTGGGTGTGGGGAGGAATTATTAATCGGAGGTGCATTTATAAACAAAATGGCGATGAAAATTTTTTCCTGTCGGAGCGAAATGCTGTTTTACGGATGCAGGGATCTATTTAAATAATTTTTTTTTGAGATCATTAAAGTTAACGGCCCTGTGAAATTCATTTTGCGAAATCGTTAGGCCTAAATATCTTAATTTCTGACTCAGCGATTTCCTTCCTCGGAAAATTGACTACATTTTCAAAATGGCGTTTTAGTTTTTTTAGTATTTTAAAAATTAAAGATGGCGTCGTTCTTTAATTTTGTCTTAGTTTTGCTCTTTTCTCGTTTTTCTTTGTCTTAAGCTTGTCTCTCTCCCTCTCTCGCTTTTTAAGCAGTTTGCTGACCTTTCTCTCTATTCAACAGGAGGACACTACAGGTTTTGTACTGCTTACAGACCCAACAAACACCGTAACACTTCCTAAACCATCTTAGTGGTGCGTGTTTGCCTATACGTCTTGCTTCCATCATCAATATATCTCACAAACACGCGATAGGCCTGTGCTGTAGTGCTTACACCCCCGACCCCCGACTACAGGATTTTAAATCCTCCTCCCGCAACCGATTATACTCATATACTATACTTTTATACAGCCTACTGTATAATAAAAAGTGCGGAAAACGGATTGAAACTCGAACCAAATCTCACAAACACTCAAAAGTGACGTCACACTCCACTAACTAACTCTTCCCCGGTTCTGCAGCTTTGTGTGCATTATTTATGAAATATTAAAATTCTGTTGTGAAAATTCCAAAAAGGTTTTATTATTCTTTGCGAGGGTTTCGCGTTAAACCGAAAATTCTTTATGTAAGAAGACTAAGAAACAAGGAATTAAGCTTCTTTTCTAAGTAGAAGACTTTCTAAAAGTTTTCTAGAACACAACAGCAAGAAGAAGGAAATGGATTTTATCACTCCTCAACGGTAGAACAGTTCATACTACTTTCTACTAACTGGTATATATTATAAGATGAACCGTTGAACCATGTTAAAGCGGTAGGAAGATGGGTCTTTTTAAATTTCGTAAAATTCGATGAGGTAATTATGAGATGATAGCTTTTAAAATTCGATTACTACAGGTTGATTAGGTCTTTTTAAAGTCAGGTGAGGGGGGATGTTGTTAATTAAACACGATTCGCATAACTTTAAAGTCGTGGAATTAGCTCTCGTTAATGGGGGTACTTGATTAGAGTTATAAATGAAAGGAGTGATAACGTGAGAATTGTGTGTGTGCATTATTTATGAAATGAGTTTTCCCTCAAGGTTTACGTCACTTATGGTGTGATGACGGTATCATTATGTCGAGGATTTAATTAGAGTAGTGTCCGTTGGTTATCTATGGTGTTGGATCTTGATGATTGTGTGCATTACTTTTGAAATGGGATTCTCGTTGAAAATGTGGTTTGGTATTTTAAGATGGGATTTTCGATAGAAGTGTGCATTACTTATGAAATAAATTCGTGACGGTGATGAGTATCAGTTTCCAGTTGGATTGGGTGGTGTGCAATATTTATGAAAGGCGATGTGGCTTAATTTGTGCATTATTTATGAAATGAGTCAATTAATTTGAAATAAATTCCTGATGGGAATGCTGTCGTAAGAGTGTGCAATATTTGTGAAATAAGTTTTCGATGGAGGTGTGTGTTATATTATTTATAAAACGAAAGCTCCCCTCAAGTGTGCATTATTTTTGAAATAAGCCCTTTAAAGTGTGCAATATTTATGAGGAAAAATTTCAAACAATGTCCATCACTTTTGACACGGATAAAAGTGTGCAATACTTATGGAATGTGAAATGTACACCACAATGGAACTATTGTGAGTCAAATTGACTCATTCCAGGTGAAAAATTTGGTTTCAAAATCCGTGGAGCTTAGTTAGAATATTCCAACAGGAAATCAGTAGCGTAGGAAAGAACGACAGTTCGGAGGTGGGTGTTAGAGAGACAAGAGCGAAGGGTTTCGCTTTCTAAAATTGGAAACGGTTCCCGGAGGTTTCCTGGTCATTTTCATTTTCGGGTTTAAGGGAAGAGCGGAGGAGGAGAGTGTGGGGTTGGGGTTGGGAGGGGGCGGGAAGTTAAATTAGCAGATTTCCATAATTTTTAAAATATTCATACGAAAATTTTCATTAATGTAATTAACAAATTCTGGTTGGGGGAGGCAAAGAAATTTAATTTTGAAAAACCTACAAATTTAAACAGGAAGTGAGTCACCGGTCACGTCAATCCTTCTTCCTTCCTCATCCACCCACCCCCACACACCCCCTTATAAAAAGGGAAAAGGATTAGACTTCAAAAAGAGGCCCCGAAGGCTGTGGAAGCGAAAAGTTTCGAAATTACTTTCGGCTTAAAATTTATCTCAACCCCTTTCATCCCTTAAAATACCAACTCCTCTTGAAAAAGAAAGTTGCACCTTCCACTCACCCCCCCCCTGCCGCCGCCGCCCTCTCTCCTCATTTTTACTATTATATTAATGTCTGAGAGCTTTATCACGACTCCGGAAGGTATTTAAGACTCGGAGTCGAGCGGTGGAGGTGAAGGTGGGGAGGGGGTTCAAAATAACTTGAGAAACTATTTTTCATTTTTAAGAAACAACAGAAAAAAAATTTTCGCTCCGTAAACAAAAATTATAAACAAAGTTTTGAAACGCGCGCAAAAAAAAAATTTCCCGGGGAGAGAATAAAATAAATTTCCCTTTGGGACGGGGGTAGAAGAGGAGCGGGAATGGACTGGGGGGTCAAAGAGAAAGTTTTTGGTGGGACCTGATGCAGGAGATTTTACTGGTTGGGAAGGGAGACTCTAGAAAGTCGTTGGAGACCCTTGACTCCAGAGCCACGTTTCTTCTGTTCTATTACCTTTAATCGTGTCCTATCTTCTTTGCTATAAACTCCATTTCATAAATATTGCACACTTTTAGTAACGATTCACTTATAATAAAGCCGAAGAGGTTGACGAAAGTTTTGGAGCAACGAGTATTTTTTTAAAGGAATAATGTGCATTATTTATGAAATGAGAATTTTCCCAGAGTGTGCAATACTTTTGGAATAGGCTTTGGTTTAGTGTGCAGTATTTCTGAAATGAGTCTCTTATAAAGGTGTGCATCACTTATGAGAAGATCTTTACCTTTAGAAAATTAATTCTTCGTCAAAGTGTGCGTTACTTATGAAATGAGATCTTTTCGAGAGTGTGCAATACTTTTGGAATAGGCTTTGGTTTAGTGTGTAGTTTCTGTAGTTTCTTGTAAAAGTGTGCAATATTTATGAAACGAATTCGTGATGACGTATTTCTGTCTTGGGTAAAAGTGTGCAATACTTTTGAAATAGATTTTGGCAATATTTTTGAAATGTCTATCTTGTAAAAAACTGTGCATTATTTATGAAAAAGTCTCCGCTAACCACGTGAACTATTTAGTAAAATTAATTCTTCTTGAAAGTGTGCATCACTTATGAAATGAGATCTTTTTGAGAGTGTGCATTATTTCTGAAATGGATTTGTTGTTAAAGTGTGCGTAACCTATGAAACAAGATCTCTGTCAGAGTGTGCGATACTTTTGGAATAAGTTTTGGTTTAGTTTGCAGTATTTTTGAAACGAGTTTCTTGTAAAAGTGTGCAATATTTATGAAAAGACTTCAACTAACACTTCTTCAACCCCCAACCCTTCATCCCTTTAATCCTCATCCACCGCCGCCTCCGATTGTCGACGACGTTATTTTGAAAGTCTCCCATTTCACCGTTACGTAGGACGTAAAACGCGTCCATTTTCCCTTTTTTTCATCCCTTATTCCACAATTTTTCTTTTCTTCATCCCACCACCCCCAACCCTTTCAACACACATTCTCTCTCACCCCCCACCCCTACCCAAGCCTGTCGTTATCTATATAGATTGGCGCGTGCTATTTTAAAACCAGCGGGATTTCCCAATCCCGTGGAAATTCCCTCTTGGACTAGAAAAATTTTTCCTTCATCCCCTTACTCTCTCTCACCCCCTCACCTACCCTACCCCCCTCCGAGTTTTCTCTTTTAGAAAGTTTTTCCGGAATTTTCGTTTTTGTTTTTTTAATAAAATTAAAAAATATAATTTTATCTCTCTGTCTCATTTTTATTTACTTTTTCTTTATTTTATCTGCTTTTCAGATAATAATCACAAAATCTGTTTATTTATCTATATCTATTTATTTATTAATAAAATTTGATGTGATCTTGATGTGACTTGTTTCAAGTCGAACGAGGAATTTTTCTCCAATTTTAAAAACTGTTTCTAGTTGTCCAAAGAATAAGTAGAGGAAGACAAATTTTTATCATTTTCCCAAGCGAAACGAAAGTCTTTTCCTTTTTGGGGGTGGGGGTTGGTTTCCGTTGGGTTTGATTCCCACAAATTTCTACCGACATACTCCTCACGTTAAGAGGACAAAGTAACATGAGACCCCCTTGTCCTCCACTCTCTACCATTGCGGTATCAGGGCCCATAGAGAGAGCCCGAGTGACATGATTAGGTACAGGAGTCAGGAAGAAGAAGACAGTGGCTGGAGTGGTGGGTCGTTTTTTTTTCAAAAATAATGCACACTCTAACAACAAACCCATTTCAAAAATATTGCACACATTTCAAAAGAAATCATTTCAAAAATACTGCACACTTTGAGTCAATGTTTATCCCAAAAGTATTGCACACCATCAGAAAGAATTAATTTTCTAAATGGCTCGTCTTGTTGAGGTCTTTTCATAAATAATGCACACTTTTACTAGATTGGTTTCAAAAATACTGCACACTAAACCAAAGCTTATTCCAAAAGTATCGCACACTCTGACAAAGATCTTGTTTCATAGGTTACGCACACTTTAACAACAAATTCATTTCAGAAATAATGCACACTCTCAAAAAGATCTCATTTCATAAGTGATGCACACTTTCAAGAAGAATTAATTTACTAAATAGTTCACGTGGTTAGCGGAGACTTTTTCATAAATAATGCACAGTTTTTACAAGATAGACATTTCAAAAATAGGTCAGACTTTAAGCAAAATCTATTTCAAAAGTATTGCACACTTTTACCCAAGACAGAAATACGTCATCACGAATTCGTTTCATAAATATTGCACACTTTGAGTCAAAGCTTATTCCAAAAGTATTGCACACCATCCGAAAGAATTAAATTTCTGTATAGTTCATTTGGTTAGTGGAGGTCTTTTCATAAATATTGCACACTTTTACAGACGATTAATTTCAAAGGATTGCACACTTTCCTCAAAGACTTGTTTCGAAAATTTGCACACCCTCAACACGATCCCATTTCATAAATATTGCACACTTTTCAAAAGAAGTCATTTCAAAAATGCTACAGACTTTGAGCCAAAGGTCATTCCAAAAGTATTGCACACTCTGGGAAAGGTCTCATTTCATAAGTAATTTTCACAAAGTATTAATTTTCTAAATAATCCACGAAGTTAGTGAAGATCTTTCATAAATAATGCACACTTTTACTAGAGAATCATTTCAAAATAATGCAATCTTCAAGCCAAAATCTATTTCAAAAATATTGCACACTTTGAGTCAAAGCATTCCAAAAGTATTGCACAGCATCAGGAAGAATTAAATTTCTGAATAGTTCATTTGGTTAGTGGAGGTCTTTCATAAATATTGCACATATCACTGCACACCTTCATCAAGGACTCATGTGGAAAATATTGTACACTCTCAGCATGATCCCATTTCAAAATTACTGCATACTTTGGTCCAAAGCTCGTTCCAAAAGTATCGCACACTTTACAAGACTTGTTTTAAAATACTGCACACTTTGAGTCATTGTTTATTTCAAAAGTATTGCACACTCTCGGGAAGAAAATAATAATAATAATAATTTTAACTGAAAGCTCCCTCGCACGAGAAAAATGACGGAGAACAATTTCATTTTCTATCCAATTCGAGAGCTTTCGAAAACGTTCGACTCTAAAGAATTTATTACCCCCGGGACTCTCTCTCCATTACATTAGAACAAAAATTTTTCTAAAAAGCCAAAAAAAAATTTTTTAATCATTTAATTGGTTTCTTTTCCTTTTCAACAGGGGCGGAATAAGGAATGTAAAATTGCAATTTTGTTTATTTCTAAAACGGCCCTTGGAAAAATAAACGTTTAAACAAATCCTCAGCCTCGTCAAAAAAATTTTTTTTCTTTTTCCAATTCTCAACCGAATATTCTAAATTCTAAATTCGAATTCTAAAGTCAAATGAGATTCAAATATTTACTCTTAAAGTTCGAGAACCTTCGATTGGCTGGAGCTCTTAAAAAAAAAATTTCCTGCATCGACCGGTTAGAGTTGGCTGCTGGACAGTTTTCCTGATTTTCAATTTATTTCCTTTTGACTTTGTTACGATTAATTTTAATTAATTAAATTATCAAGAACATTAATTATGATAATTTAAAAAATAAAATGGCGGTCGTAAAAAAGAAATTCGACAGTAAAACACCATAAAACGAAAGTTTGTCTTTTCCGTGTGGGAATAAATTTTTTTAATTAGGTGTTGGTTTCGTAATTGGTCGATAGATGGCGCTGATGGGAGTTATTAAAAAAATTAAATTTGAATTTGGCGCCAATTTGTCAACTGAGTGCAGGGTGTTGGTGATTTTATTTATTGTTATGGTTATTTGATTATATTTTGTTGTTAGTGGCTCCTGGTTTGTTTCCGGTTATGTTATTGATGTTATCTGGTGATTTTGTGGGAATTGTCAGATTCTTTCTTTGGGGTTGGTCCATTCCGCAGCATCCATCTCAGTTTTGGAGACGTTGTCACGTTTCTGTTGGTTTGGGTCTTTGTGTTTCTTTCTCATCTCTGTTTCCTTTCTGCTGTGTTCGTTCTCTCCTCATCTGTACACGATTGTATTGGATTAATATTATACCCTTCGACGTGTAACCGGTTACTGGTTGGTACCCGTCTCCTCATGTGAGTAATTCCGCTTCCTGCAGAATCGAAGTTCAGGAAATGCTTCCGGTTTCTTGCTCTATGACAAGTCTATTCACACTTGTTTGAAATTTAAATTTCGAACGCTCTCTGTCTAACTGTTCCTCTCTCTCTTTATGTTTCGTTACTCTTTCTTCCTTCCTATTGTCCATCTTTGTCTTTTATCTAATCCCTGATTCTAACGACACAGATCTGTTATCTAGATAAAACTCTCTAAACATAACTCAACTACTTGTTCTCTTAAATTTGGAGATCAGTGTCTGTTGTCTAAGGGTGAAACAAAACTACCCCCTCTTCCCTCCATAAAAATTATTTGTTTCTCGCATCATTAAAATCGAGTTGCATAAATTTATTGATACATAAATAGATAAAATTATTAGGGAGGCTGAGTTATCTGTACCAGAAATTAAAATTTATTTTTATTACCTTTTGTAATTAGCTAAATTAAATTTTTTTGACTTCTTTGGTGGGTTAACTTCCGGTTTTTGTTATTATTTTGGTTTTTGACATTCTTCCGGTTTTCTGGAAAGAAAATTATTATCATCATCATTTTAACAGTATGACGTCCGCTGGCCCCACTGTGGGGTCATGAAAATGACATCCGTTGATCGCCTGTGACCCCATGGTGGTGCCATGCAATACTTCACAAACATTATTGGCTGAGTGCTGACGTTTAAAATTATTGCTGGCGATCTTAGCTTATGTGGACGATTACTACTAAGTTCAAATGTTGTGAATTGAAAGTATTGGTGCTCAGGCAGCACAAGAGTCAGTTCCACCGACCTGAGAAAATTTACGAGACCTCGGGAATGTGGACATTATAGTGTGGGTTTCAGCACCTGGTTTCCGGTTTTGATTCCGTTCCGGAACTGTCATGCTGTGGGAACTTATCCACAACAAATATGTCACTAAAAAGTCTTAAAGAACTTACTGGACTATACAGGAAGTCGCCGGAAGTTTCAGTATAGAAATATTCCGATGGGCTTTACAGTAGTCGCAGATGGGCACTATGTAGGGTAGTGATGACAGGCACTTGTCCACTTCCTCTTTGGATGCAACCCGACTACCACCGTCTTTCGCGCATTTCCGTTTCTTCTCCTCTTTCTCTACCTGCTCACCGTCTTGTTCACCTTCCGTCACTTTACCCTGATTGTCTTTCATCTGATTTTGACATTTGGCTATTTCCCGGTAGATCTTCTCCAAACAGTGAGGACACAGGTCTAATTCTCTGACGAGCGACATTTTACTTGCGGATTTTGACAGATAATCTGAATGCTTTTTGCTTTATTTGTAAACATTGGAATCTTTCATCATGGCGTCGTTCCCGTATCAAGAAGGCTTTGTGTATTTAGGGTTTCAGACTTCTTCTGTTTCGCGGGAAAATTCGAATTTTGGTTTTGGTCATTCTTGTCGGGGTAGAAGTTGTATGTCTCACTTCCCACACTCTGGAAGATTTTGTTTCCTTATTCATGTTTCCGTTTCCGGTTTTGTTAAATCTTGCTTGGATCTTGTTGTTGTCATTCTTTACACGTCTTCCGATTCTCACGTTTGTTGGTGAGGTAACTCATTTAACCCAATTTCACGTTCCTCTCTTGACCCTTTCTTACACTGTTGGAAGCTTTCGAAAAGCTTTCGTCGTCCTCATCTCTATTGAAAGCATGTTCGCTAGGAAACAGTGCAGAATCCTGGGTTGCGGTTTCCATTTTGAGGCGAACGGATTTTTGTTTGCTTGTTTGTCTTGAAATCCGTTAAATACGAGGCTGGAAGACGTCGAGATCCTCAAATATTTATCAAAGGAGGATAAAGTTTCTCTTGGGAAACGTTCGCCCTCGGGGAAACCGAGTCTGATTCTGTGGAAACCTTTGTGCGAAGGTCATATAAATGGCGTTCGGGGACTCGTTTTTAGTTCTCATAATAAAAAAATTATGCGGGGAGAATAATAAAAGTCTGTGTTCCATCCTCTTTTCGGATGAATAATTCCGCCATTTTGGAATGGGCGTATTGAAAGAAGGCGGTGGGAGAGGATGCGAAAGGAAAAGATTTAAATGAAGATTTTTTTTTTCATTTCTTTCTGTTGGCGTTCGCACCCGAAACGTTGCAAAAGGTGGGATTATGAGATGAAGTGCGATTTGGAGAAGGTTTCCTCTGCCAATATGGCGGATTTTGCTTCGGTTTCCCTTTCAATTTTCCCGGTTTCCGTTCTCCGTTTGGATGGGTTTGGTTTTAGTTCAAGGCGTTCGCTTCATGGGTTTCTTTAAATCATCTGTTCGGTTTCGATCTCTCAGGTACAAAACCTTTGTGATTGTGGTGAACGTCAGATTTTTGTTTCCGGTTTCTGCTTTCCTGTGTCTTTGCTAGTTTCCAGATTTTACTTAAAACCGTTCGGGTTGACATCCTTTTGGGTTACTCCTCACCTTTTTGGTTTGGTAATTCTCTTCCAGCCTTCTCCAAATGAGGGAAAGTAATTTTTGGGGGATTTTGATCAACGCGACACACCCCCTTCAACCCTCTTGCTTCGTCACGTGATTTTTGCTGACACCTCATCCGAACGGGAAAAAGATTTATGGTTGGCGGGAGGTTTTGATGTTTGACAGTTTGAGAAGTTAATTAAAAAGGATTTGAGGGATTTGATTGAGAGACAATTTATCAGTGTCGTATTAAGGAAAAGCTCCAAAGTTTTGGAATTTTTGGGAGGTGGACCGAACGGGTGTGAGGGAAGGTCGGACGTTGGGGTTGCGTTTGAAAGCAAGAAGATGAAGCGGAGTAAGACAGTACACAGGAAGTAAGATGGGATGGAAGGGTTAGACGCGAGGCTAAAGTTTCCTCTCGGCGGGTTTCCTCAATCTCAAGGTTTTCCCTTTGAAAGATCCATCTTGAGGATGACCTCAAAAGCCTCGAGATTCATGTGTGCGGTAGACGTTGGTCGGGGTGTTTAGATTGTAAACAAGAGAAAAATGCGAAGGGAGTCAGAGTTTCAGGTTCCAGGGAAAAGTTTCCAACAAGATGGAAGGAAATTTCGGTTCAAAAGCTTTGATGTTTCAACGGTGTAATCGAAACCTTAAAACTGTCGTCCTCAAAGGAATCGTTTGTAATTTTAATTAGAACGGGTTCGGTGATTCGATGACGACGATTTCAGGTGCGGAATCAGGAAATGGAGGTTTTGGTTTCAATGATGTTGCCCTTTAATTGAAAGCTGGAAATGGAGGTTCTGCTAGATCCTGGTAGGTTTTGCCTTGGTAGAGGTTACACCAACTTTCTTCCTTCTAATCGAATTTCGTTTTCGAATTTTAATTTTCTAACTCTTTAGGCGAACCCCCCTTCCGGGAAAAGGGAAACCATTTTCCCCTTCCTCCTGTAGTCTGTCATCGAGTTTTCAGGTTCGGTTTGAATCGATGCTGTTGATACCTACCAATCGTAAACCTAGGACCGAAGACTAATCAGACGATAGTTCTCACTACCTCGAGATCTTTATTGTCTTTCTTATATTATGTATACAGTATATATCATTGTGTTGTCCTCATTATATATATAAAATATTAATATTATATATACAAAGAAGATACCATATTATATATAGCCTACCTTTATAATATTCTAATTAATTTATTTATCTGCATTCCTTCATGAATTCATTTAGAAAATTACTGCAGACTCAGAGTCGTTTCATAAATATTGCACACTGTCTTTATGAAATCATTTCAAAAGTACTGCACACTCTCAGCACAAACTCGTTTCACTAACGCTGCACACTTTCACCAAAACCTCGTCTCGTAAACACTGGACACTCTCAGCATTAACCCATTTCAAAAATTCTGCACACTTTCATCATAAAGTCGTTTCATAAATATTGCACCTTGAAGTCATTTCAAAAGTATTGCACGCTTTTAACAAAAATTCATTTCATAAATATTGCACATTGTCTTCATGAATTCATTTCAAAAATACTGCACACTTTTAACACAAACTCGTCTCAGAAATATTGCACACTTTCAAAGAAATCATTTCAAAAATACTGCACACTTTCACTAAGAACCCATATCATAAGTAGTGCCCACTTCTACCAAAATTCTTCTCAAAAATGTTGCACACTTTTATCAAGGACTCTTACTCAAAAGTACTGCACAAACTCGTTTCATAAATATTGCACATTTTCTTCATAAATTCATTCCAAAAATACTGCACGCTTTCACCAAGAACTCTTTTCAAAAATACTGCACACTCTCCGCACTAACCCATTTTATAAATACTGCATACTCTTAGGACAAACTCGTTTCACAAATATTGCACACTTTTAACAAGGAATCATTTCATAAATATTGCACATTTTCTTCATAGATCCATTCCAAAAGTACTGCACACTTTCACTAAGAACCCATATCATAAGTATTGCCCACTTCTACCAAAATTCTTCTCAAAAATATTGCACACTCTTAGCACAATTTCGTTTCATAAATATTGCACACTTTCACCAAGGAGTCTTTTTATAATTTTACATGCTTTTCAAAAGAACTCATTTCATAAATAATGCACACTCACAAGCAATCAAATTAATTTCTTTTGTATAATCGAAATCTCTTCAAAAACTTTTTCGGGGCTAGCGAAGGTCAAACTTGTGCTAATAAACGAGATATTCGATTACAGTACAATGGGGGGGCAGGAGGTGGAAGGGAGTTTTCCACTTTTCCCGGAGGAAGAGTCGCCGGGGAAAGAAAGTTGGAAAAATTAATAGAAATGGAAAGTAGTCTCTCCCAACACCTCTCTCTCTCTCTGCTTCCTCCTCCTCCTCGTCCTCCTTCTTCTTCATCCAACTGCTTTAAGAATCATCGATGGAAAGAGGAGAACGAAGAGTGAAAATGAAGAAAACTTCGACACCGGAAGGAAGGAAGGAAGGAAAATTCAAATATGAAATTTGATTTCGACGGAAACGTATGAATGGTTTTTGATTTGCTTTCTTTCTTCTTCTTCCAGTGGTGAGAGGAAGGGGTGTGTACGGAAAGGGATGATGGGGTGGGGAAGAGGAGGATGAAGTAGGATTGAATTGCGGAATTGAAAAATTTTTAGGATTTAAATTTCGCGGATTTCGTGTCACCTTATTGCGTTTCTCTCATTTCCCAGAAGGTTTTCCTTGCCGCCGCTGTCGTCGCTCATCGCTTTCATGTTTCTTCTTTTGACTGTCTTCTACTTCGGGGTGTTTTGTTTTTCCTCGTACTCCCCATCCCTCCACTCGCTTTGTTGTGTCTGTCGCTAACTCGGAGAGAAATTATTTCCATTTCTAGTAACAGAATCTCGCGGATTTTGGAAAACGTGACAGATTGAATATATCCGATAAGGGATGGGGGTGGTTGTGGTGAAGGGTGAGGCTGGGAAAGGGTGAAGAAGTGATTTCGTACCTTTTCATTAGCTCCACAAAGTGTGTGAGGCCGTAAGAGTGTTATCCACCACTATCAACGCTCATCTCCTCAAGTGTGCAATATTTGTGTAATGAAAACTTGCTGAGTGTGTGCAGTATTTTTGAAATGAGTTCGTGGAGAAAGAGTGCAATACTTTTGAAATGAGTTCTTCATAAAAGTGTGCATTATTTTTGAAAGAAGGTGCTCATAAAGTCAAGTCAAAGCTCGCGGAACGGGTTTGGGTCTTCATGATCCTC